>JASSRZ010000011.1:9765286-9789004 GCA_032164315.1 Malacoctenus gilli
CACACACACACACACACACACACACACACACACACACACACACACACACACACACACACACACACACACACCCCTTTACAGGCCAGAGTCACTCTTGAACAAAGACAACAGGCCCACCTCACTGGGGTCCATACCCGGGTAGGCCACGCACGCACGCACGCACGCACTTCTCAACAGGTCAGAGTCAGTAATCCACACATGTTCATAGAGAACAGACCCACTTCACTGAAGCCCACCCGGGTCTGGACCCCCAGGAGCTTCTGGCTGTGAGATGTGACATGTCAGGAAAGGTTTTGGCTGATTCTACTGAGTCAAAACACTGACTCGGTATTCGTCAGCTCCCTCGGCGAAGCAACATTTTAGCATTCGTATTTCAGCATCGGCAATCGACCTTATTAAATACGACGTCCCAGAAGATTTGACTTGTGACACCAACAAAGGTGAAATTCGAGTGTTGCTTGCAAAAAAATCCAAAAATATTGAATCGTACTGCGACTTTTTTGCCTGTGAGCTGTGCTGCCGTCTGGTCATTTCAGCTCAGTGTGTCCAACATCTTCACACACATTAACGCAAATACACACAATAAATCAGCACAACTGCAAAAGCTACAGGCAAAAGCTTTTTATCTGCTGGTCCTACATTATTTTTTTCCATCCTGCCTTTCATTATTAAATAAAAAGAAAAAAAAAAGCAACAATCTTGTTCTGTTTTAACCTTCAAAACTAATTTGCACGCCGCATTTCTAAAAAACAAATGAACATAAAATCCAGGCTTGAATTGCTCCACAGAGACGCGTCTTCTTTTGGCACAACACGCATCTTTGGATCGTACAGTATTTGCAACAGTTTCTGGAAAAGAATCCAACATCAAACAGGCTTTTTGCATTATTTTATAGTCAATTTATCTCTGAACCATCCCCACAGAATGACACATGAGGCGATACTGGCGATGACATGCTGCTGTTTTAACTGTTTGGAAGCCTCAGAATCAGATGCCTGACAGAAACTTGTTTGTGATACTTTTACTTCTATTTTTAAAGTTTTTTTTAAACAGAGGAGCCAGTTTTGTGTAACTTTTGTGAATATAAAGTACTGGGAAGTTAATATTTTCAGGTGATTTCAGGACTAACCTGTAAACACAAAGAGTTTTCATCAGCGATCATATGAAAAGTACAAACGCAGTAAAATTTGTCACCAAGCTGCTCGACATTGACCCAAAATTGTGGACAATTCAAACTTTTTTTCATCAATTGTTACATTTTTTCTCCTAAAAACTTTCCTTTTAAACTATGAAGTAAAATACTGGATGAAAAGCAAAAATAGCGACACGTTCACCAAGAAATGTTCTCCTTTGGCCGCCGTCCTCCTTGACTCGTCTTCCCATGATGCTTCAGGGTCGCGCTGTGACCGCTTTTAGACCCCCCTGACCTCCAGATTGGAAACCTTTTGCTCGATTGTTCTTAACTCAGACAAAATATTCCACGGGAGGTTTCCACCCCTGCGCAGGTGTTTGGTCTACAGCCGCGCCTGTGAAACGGGCTGAGCGCTGCTGGCCGCCGTGTTATTGTAAACATGTGACACGCGTGACGGCGGGGGCCGCTCCAGTCCACGTCTCAGTTTCCATCATGGAATTGTATCATGTCACGGTATTGATCCCGTAATTGATCCTGTGAAGTCTGAGGCACCTGCAACGCACTCTGTCATCCCTCAGTGCCAGGAGCGCTCTTGTTTAATTGCGGGCTAAGGCGCTGGTTTTTCATGTTGCCTTTGAAAAGCCTCATTGATTTTTATACCACCCTTCATCCTGGCTGTGCTCCGTTTTAAGAGCAAATCCCCTGTGTCGAAGTTGCCCAGAATGTAAAAGTCTGAAATCTGTCAGCACGTTTCACAGGGCTTCCAGGTGCTATCCAGACACGTTAACACTCGCGTTAAGGGGGAAAAAAAAAAAAAAGAAGTCAGGCCTCTTTCTGTTTTTTTTTCCCCCTCTCTCGGTGTTTAATAGAATAAGAAGCAGCTCAGGCTGAGCTGAAAAACTCTGTTCTGGTTCTCATCTGGGACCAGTTGAATGTGGGGGACTGGTGAAGGTCCAGACTCCGCGCAAACGTTGCACAGTGTTTGAAAAGACAGGAAGTCAAAGTTTAGAGGAATATTTGTGTCACCTGAGAGCAGCTGGAAGAACCATTCAAACAGGAAGTGACCAGACTTTGTAGCTTTTGAGTTAGTGGTTCGTCTGAAAAGACAGTGGCTATATGTCCTTCTGGTGGTGGTGAAAAGGACAATAAAAGACACTTCTTTACTCTTCAAACGATGTGTTCACTTTGACAAGATATCTCTCAGTTCATCCCAATGACACATTTGGTCTCAAAAATCCTTCGTTTTATGATCACAAGTTTGTAGTATGTGTTATGTGTTCTTATATTGTTTTCAGAGTTTTTTAATTTGTTACTTCTAATTGTGTTTCACCAGGTTTTGGTTTAGGGATAAGCAGGAAAAATGGATGGATGGACGTTTTAGTTTGTTTCATGGACTTGAAGGAAACAGTGTTTTTTAAATTTGTGCTTCAAAAAATGTGTTTTAAAGATTGTTTGAATATAAAGGGGATGAAATCAGAAAGATTTTTTTTTACAGACGGCCCATAAAAGTACTGAAAGAGAATGCAAGACAGCTTTCAGAGCTGTAAAAAAGGAAATCTTTCTCATTTTGATAGAGTGAAAAGTGTCTTGATTTTATTTTCCAAACACTTCGGATATGTTGCTTTGTTTCATTGTGCTGCGTGGTGTCCTTTACAATTTACAAACGTTGCATCGCGACGTTTCTTTATGTACAAATTTAGGAAGTTTGAAGTTTCCGTAAACGTCCAACAACTCATCAGGTTGAAATGTTGAATTTTTAACAATTTCAGAGAGTTCTCGCTGTGTGTCTCCCATTAATGTGCATCGAAGCCTCCGGTATGAGCTGTATGAGTCCTGTGATAGTCTGAAGCCTGCGATGCAAACAGGGATGTTGTTGTCTCCTCAGTCGGGCTTTAAACTGCCGCTGAAATATATTCAGTACATGAGAGTCTATATAGAACAAAAACATCCTAAATGAAATTTGATTTGCATTAATTGGAGGAGCGGCTTATCTAACATTCATACTTTGAACTTGCGGTGAATTCGAAATAGGTTCTCATCATTTCCCCGGGATTGCAGCCAATTTATTGGATTCCCCCCCTCCCTGCCTTCCTCCTCCCTCCTCCCTCCTCCCCCCTCTCCCCCGCCCCTCCTCGGGAGGCTCGGGGAGGAGGATGATCTCGAAATGTTACCACATGACACGGCGTGATTGATGGACCATTAAAATGTCAGCCAGATGTACTTAAAACCACAGCTTTTAGGTTGATAAATCATGGCACAAATGGATACATAAAGCTGTTAGAAACAAATATTCCCATCTCCAGCTATCTGCAGTCAGATAGTAATGGATGTTCTATCTGATGGTCCGTCCGTCTGGCTGCGCGTTTCCGTTCCTCGCGCGCCCGCCCGCCCGCTCGCTCTCCCGCCGCCTCTCTGGCCCGCCGCAGTCATGTAATTACAATGGGACAGGTAGGTGTGTTCATATTTCATCCGCGGCATTCGCGATAACATCTAATAATCTGAAAGCGTTGCAAAATTGGTATCTCGTTGCTCATGCATTATGAATGAGTCGCTGATTGCTTTTTTGCATAGATTAGCAATCATTTCACAGAAATCTTTTCTTATAAAAGTGTGCCAGGAGGCTTCTATCGCTCCGCTTCTTTTTCTCTGACGAGTGGAGTTGCCACATCCTGCTGCTTTTTAAGATAAGACCGATCAGGTGATACCACTTCTCCTCCTTGCCCCTCTGCTCCTTCGCTTTGCTCTCTGATTTATTTCTCCATGCATATCATCACGGGTGGGGGTGGGGGGAGGGGGGTGATAAGTGTAATTTTCAGCCCACTTTGCAACTGATTGCTCACTTAGTGAATATATTCAGCATCTGCAGTGTTATTGTGTTGGGAGCCGAGTGGCTAAGTACCGCTGAGCATCTTTGGCATCACTGTAAACATTTGTCGGCTCCAAAAGTGCACCGAGAGGAGCGCCTCCTCCTCCTCCTCCTCTCCCTCCTCCTCCTCTTCCTCCTCCTCCTCCTCCTCCTCCTCCTTCCTCCTCCTCCTCCACCTCCTCCACCTCCCAGCCCACAGATTGTGTTTCTTACAGATGGATAACCTCCGCCTGTCCCGGCTCACAGCCACACGTCAGCGTGACACACGAGGGGCTCGGCTGGTCTGGTCCGGCGGTTAGGGAAATGTTCTGGTGATCGGGTTCCAGGGTGACGTCCCGGGCGAGGTTTTTAATACTGCTTCTGTTTCCTGTCAGGCAAATGACCTGCTCGGCGGCCGCAGCGACCTCCGTCTCTTTGAAACTCTTTTACATCGCTTGGATTGTACGTACAAAGTAAGAAATACTTAAGTAAAAGTACAAGGCATTCTACTCAATCAGCAGTTCTAACTGGGGTTGAAGGGGGTGGTGCCTGAGGCTTTCCCTGTTCTGTGGTTGTCAAAATAAGATTTAAACACACCCGGAGTGAAGAACACACTCTTCTGAAGTCTCCTGTCCAACTGTTTTGGCCTCACTGTAATGTTTCAGGGGCTTTGCGGCCCCCCCTTAAAGGCAGAACGGGGTTCGGAGGTGGGAACTGATCCAACACAGCACCCAAGCTTTTACTGATCACTTTGTTAATTCAGTTCGATTCTCATTGACAGCTTAGTCGTTGCACATTTCTCAGGTAAGCAGTAAAGCACAGACAAGCTGCACTTTGAGCGTTTGTTTGGTAGAAAAAGAAGGAAATTTCGAAGCCCCGTGACGGACTGGCGCCCTGTCCAGCGTGTCCCCCGCCGTCCACCAAAGTCGGATCGGCGCCAGTGACTCTACTTGGGAATGAATGGTGTAGAAAGATGAGTGAGGGAGAGACATAAAGCCTGAATGTCCCTGGTAAGAGAACTCGCTTAATGGCTATGATACTGAGTTGTAACTACGGATTTAAACGTACAGTAGCGTCACAAAATACTCCTCAGCTGCAGCAGCGAGTGTAACTTCAACTCGTACGGCTCTTGTTTTAAACTTCAAGCGTCAAAAGTTTGATTCTCTCGTTCCAGAGATCTTGCGCTTCGCGTTCACTCCAAGTTGCGTTTGATAATCTGACGCGTGCTGACTTCGGTTTCGAGCTTCGCCTCACAGCCGACGGAGCGACGTCAGAGAAGTGTCAGCGGTGGGAGCGGGCAGGAGGTGCATGCATGTCTGCGCCGTGTCTCCCCATCCTCACCCCTGGCCTTTTGCCCCCTCCCCCCCCCAGATGGGCAGACTCTCAGCCTCGGCCCCTGTGGAGGTTGGTGCCCTCTGCCTGACAGCCCGTCACTGCGCTATAGTGGTGATTTTTTTTTCCTTTTTTTCTGCAGGAGATGGTGTCTGATTGGGAGCAGTGTGTGAATAGCCCTGTCACACTCGATAAGCCAGCAAGACGACCTGTGACGGGGACATATGGCATGTTTGACAGGGAGAGAGGGTGCGAATCGCACTGAATGATAAAATGGTGTTTTTCCCCCTTCGGCAATGTCATGCTTTCAGGCAAGCGTGTGGACCATCGCTCACTCAAGCGGCTGACTCCGGCCTCCTTGTGACATCTCCTTCAAGGTCCTGGGTTTCTCCGCCTCGCGCCTGGCCAATTGTGACACCGCCAGCCTTTGCTGCTTACAGCTGCTCCGTGAGCTTGTCGATGTGGGGAACATAATTGGATATCAGTTTAGTTTAGCGATGCAGACTGGGAAATTCATCTTAAGAGCCCGTTCGTCAGAGCTCCTCTTAGAGCTCTCTGGCGCGGCGGCGGCGGCGGCGCCGCTTCATTCTGTCTCCTCTCGGCCTGTCACACGCCTCACACTGTTGATTAATACACACACACACGCGCGGCCTCATCAGACGACTCTAATTGATGGGTTCAGCCTCCTCAGGACCCTGATTTATTTAAAGGGCCACGAGCACGGAAGAAAGCAGAAGAAAGGGAGCGGCAGACGCCGACGAGCCGACTCGGCTTTAAGTGTGTCGGGGAAATTATTGAGTTGAACTGCACGCCTCTCATCCTTACTGTCAGCCGGGTCTTGACTTGTGGTGTTGCAGCCTCAACTCCTATCCTGTCAAGTGTCACATTGTCAGTGTTTGTGGCTGTGACAGACAGCCCAGGTGTCACACTCAGGCTTCAGTGCACCATCAGGCACCTCTGCTCCCAGTCCCCAGCGGCTCACAGTCAGAGAGACAGCACAGTCCAATAACCCCCCTCTCCAACCCAGCATGTCTCGCTCCCCGGGGAGTCCCCCCGCGGAGTTTACTCCCTGTCCATTGGGCCAGAACTTCCAAACTCTGCCGACGGTCACGTGATGCCGCTTTCGGGCTGCATGGCGATCACACTGTGACTGATAACGGCCATTCAGGCGGCCTAATTTCTTGGAGGGATCTATTGATCCGCGTCGATTGAGGAGAAGGTCAGCGCGATACGACTGTCGTTAAATTATCGGGAAAATATAACTGTGTAAAACACTTTGTCTGTGAGTTTAGCGAACGCTTCTGTTCTGATCAGTGAATTCACAGCGGGCTCAGGTCTGATTCGAACCGCTGCGACCCGACTCTCTCGGCGTCTTTGAGCTCCTTGTTCCAGTTTTTCAGCCTGTAATCTTGCTCCGCCCCCCCCCTCCCCTTGTTTTATTGACTGCGTGTTGAAGCTGCTTTTAGCCAAATACTCTAAAGGGCTCAGAGGAAAGTAAATATTGGACCTGCGATTCTCGCGGGACATAAACGGGCCTGCAGAGGAATGTTAATGTGGCTCCCCGTCTCGCGGATGTGTAACGCTAACAAGGTCACTACATCAACTTGAGAGGTGATAATAGGTCAGTGTTGTTCTCACAGCTTGTTTCTGCATCGCGGAAAGCAACGAGCAATCCAGACGCCGTGAAACGTATCGATAAACACTTGATGCCGCACGCTGAGTAATTCCGAGTAATGTCAACCTTTTTTTTTTTAATGTAACATTGTGTTTTAAGTTCAGATGTCTGAACTGGGAAACTGCAGTTTTGAAGCATCACTGGGATAATTATTTATGAATGCAGTGAAGCACTGCACTGGTATATTTGGCCCCGGCCCCTGTTGAGTGCATATGCAATGGCCTCTGCCTTTTTAACGGGACTCACGCATTGGCCACGCCCCTTTTTTCCATCCAGGTTTTTCAGGACAATAGCTGAATCACGGGATACTCGGTCATTGATGTTGATGTTGATGTAGATATTCTACCAAAACAGAAGATCCTGTTGGGCTCGGTTGTTGTGATCATGCTCTTGTTGGATGTTCTTAAGTTCAAACGGCTCAAGCATTGGCCCCGCCCCTTTTTTCAACCCAAGTTTTTTAGGACAATAACGGAATTACGAGGTACTCAATCACTGATGTATTAATTCTAATGTTTTTCTATCAAAACAAAAGATCCAGTTGGACTCGGTTGTTATGATCGTGCTCTTGTTGGATGTTCTTCAAGCAGCTCACGCATTAGCCCCGCCCCTTTCTTCAACCTAGGTTTTTCAGTACTTTAACTGAATCACTAAGTACTCGATCATTGGTGTTTTAATTCTAATGTTATTCTACCAAAACCGAAGATCCCTTTGGGCTCTGTTGTTATGATGGTGCGCCATTGTTGGATGTTCTTAAGTTCAAACGGCGTCTCCTTTATCTCGCTCCTCGCCACAGTTAATTGACTCCGGCTCACTCCGTGGGCTTTCAGAAGAGTAATGGTGTCGTATAATTCAGTCACAGTTTGGCCCTCACTTCTTGCATATCCATTAATTGTGTTGACAGTTTTCCATTTCTCAGACTCGCCGTCTGCGCCGGTGCGAACACTTTGTGACAGCTGCTGTTCCACCGACACAGTTTCCAGCCCGGCAGAGATAAGCCAGGACCTTCACTCGCTGACCCTGCATCAGATTTTTTTTCCCCTTTTTTTTTGTTCTGGATTTCATCAATAAGACTTGAGTGGCAGGCTGCGCTCTCAAACCGCCGCCGCCGCCGCCACATCGAATGCTAAAGCGGGCTCGGCCTTGCAGCGAAAGATGACCTCAGAGCCGCGATTGTCCTGCCGCATCGCTATCAGGGGGACACGGGTGGGGGGGGGGGGTCTTTATCACCCGCTGCACATTAGCGCCTCGGCCGCTCTGCATGGTGATTGTTTGTTAATCAGCGGCCCCCTCGGCGGCTGAAACTTTAGTCAAGTAGCCGCCGTAAAGATTTGGCCACATTTTATTTGATGCATTTCCTTGGAAGATTATAGGGATGGCTGGCACTACAGCGGCGTTCATACATATGCATCGAGCTCTGTGAAACACTAGAAACACAAAAGTGGCCATTTTGCATGATTGCATTCACTGACAGGAGGATATTATTGTGGGGGAAGCAATTTGAGGGAATTGTGAAATAAATCAAGTCCTAGATTAGCAAACAAAATCTATCACTGTTACCAAAGATTGGATTCTTTTTTTTTTTTTAGGAGACAAACAGGACACTTCTGATGCAGGTTGCACGGGATCCAAATGTGGATAAAAGGTGTTACTTTCATTATCTTTCACTTCCACCCCGACATATGTTTACGTTTTTTGTGACATGAGAACAAACAAAGATCACTGTAGAAGAAGGAAAACAGGTGGCGATTCAAAACTTATGTTTTGATTAAATGGGGCTTCGGAATTAATCCATCAAAATTAATCCCACGTAAATAATGAAAACCAGATTTCAGGAGATGATTAATTCAATGAAAATGTCACTTCATTCATTCATTTAGTATGTTTTTGAGAATTTCTTGAGCATCCAGACCACTGGTGTGCTTTTAAAACAAGAGGTAGAAATGGTAATTTAAATATAATTGACTAACTGCGTTGTTTTGTAGCATTGATACAATCATAAAGACTGGATTTTCTTCACTTGTCAAACACAACAGTGCCATGAAATCAAACTGGACCTTTGTAGTTGTAAGGCTGAGCAATGGGGCTTCATCTGTACACCAGGAGACGGTGTATATAACACGTAGTCTGCAATGATAATGAATTATTATTATTATTACTATTATTTTTGGCAAGTTTTGTGGCTTCACATGCCTCGGACGACTTCTAATCCCGTGTCAACAGATCCTCCTTCGTCCGTCATGCATTGGAGAGGGTAACTTCCTCCCTCTTCCTCTTACCTGTTTATGTTCCCGCGATCTTTTCCATTAAATGTCCGATAGAGGGAAAAAAAAAATTAATCAGCAGCGGAGCGGATGAGTGCTGTCGTATTCAGCCCTCATCTGCAGTCGCCGGGGCATCGGCGCTGATGAACGCGGTCGGGGTCACGGCACTTCACTTTGCGAAGGAGGACCGGCGCTTGTAATCACGTAATATGTGTGATCTCTCCTCCGAGTGGATCTGACGTTCGGGCAAATGCAAAAGGCTTTATGGACCGCGCTGCGACGGGAGTTCAGTCCCTTTGTGTCGCCACGACGATGCGTCTTCCCCGCGGGCTGGATCCAAGGGTCCGGTCGCGGGAGTGATTGAGAGAAACTCGGACTCTGATGTTTGCCATATGCTGTTGGACTGCCGTGCTGCAGCAGACGCTCCCATGTTCTGTGGTTCAAAAATTGAACCCAAGGGGATCATGCACGAGCTGCAGCCCCTCTCCCTGATGCCCCCCCGCCTCCCTTCCACTGTAATTAAGAACAACATTTTGTGTTAGATTATAGGGGGACCCATCGTGCCATTGAAGTGGTCTGCCTGATTAATAAAAGGCAGCTAATTTCAGTGGAGGAAGGCAGCGCTCCAAAATGGCTCCTAATTACACATTAGGAGTGTGAAAGGCTCCTGCCGCTCTGGCCTCAATCCTCCCCCCCACCCCCCACCCCCCCCCCCTGCACCGGGGTGCATGTGCTGGCCCACCAGCACATTAACGCTGCTCCCAGGAGTGCCTAATTCCAGCCAACCCGTCGGCACAATCAGTGGCAGATGTCAGGAATCGAAGATGATGAATTATGAATATCCCGGAGATGTGGATAGGATACCAGCGTCAGGCGAAAAAGATTCCCCTCCTCTTTTCCCCCCTGCCTGTGCCATTTTTGGGCAGTCAAATAAGTCGGCAGATTCAGGGGGAGGGTGCGGCGGCCGGCGTGATTGATTTCTATTTGTCATTATAAATGGGGGTCCGACTGAAATTGGATGTTTTAGTGAAGTCGTCAAGGACTTTATGAGTCGGAGGGGCCGCCTGGCAGCGTGTGGACGGTGCCTGGCTGTGATAGCAGTAATGACTTCCTCTCCTCTCCTCCCCTGGGTGGTCAAGTCAAGGGCTCGGGCAGCTGGAATGATGTCCCGGAGAGGGCAACATGAACCTCTCAGCGCGCGGCATTTGCATGGCTACATGATTACCACTGAAATGGAGGAGGTGCGGCGAGGGGGCGATGCCGGGGGCGGAAGGTGGAGTCGGCGGCGGCGGCTGCAGAGAAGAAGACAGGAAATGGGGAGCAGTTGTTTTGCTTGCCGCTGAGCCGCGTCCGCCGAGGCATGTTGGGAATGTTTTGATGGGAGAGAAGGGATACCTCCGAAAACCAGCGCGTAATTGAAACCTGGCTCGGTGTAATTACATTTCCATAAAGCGCGGCCCCGTTTCTCCCTCGTTAGGAACGCGTTTTGCTAAAGATCAAGTCGAGCAGAGCTTCATATTAATAGATTGCGATCCGGCGTGAGCCTCCTGCCTTAAGGCAGCGGGCAGGTGCAGGTTGCTGAAACCACGCTGACCTTTAAACACCCCCTTTTCATATGGATGGAGGAGGAGCGGTGGACACTATCGCCTGTATCCAGGGACCCGGAGACACACTGATGGAATCGGATTCCTTGTCAAAACAGATGTCAGGCGGACGCCGTGGTCTATTACTGACCGGCCGGCCGTCCGTCGGAGGAGCCGGCCTGCCGCCATGTGAACACACACCTGGACATCTGTGGGAGGTCACGGCCGTGGCGGGGGGCGCGAGCCTGGGGCAGGCTGCCAGGCCGGCGCTCACCTCGCCACCTCCAATGAGCCCACAGTACATTTCCTCCGCCTTCCTGCCATTCATCACCGCAGCGTGACGGGCGAATTCATCCGAGCAGGAGAGAGGAGCTAATCCCCCACATCCGAGACTGTGATGGACTCGCCGCTCGGCGGGGCGGCTGCAGGACCAAGGAAATTTAGCCTAAAACTGCTGCGGGAGATCGCCGGAAATTGGCCTTGCCAATCACACGCCGCAACCCTGCGTTGTATCACAAGCCTCAAATTTAATGTTGATCTGCCAGCGTCTGTCCATTTACACCCCCCCCCCCTTCCCTCCCCACCAATTCCCGAAGGGCCTCTGTAGAAAGCGCGGTTGTTGCTTCCTTCCTCCGACACGGAGCAGAAACGAGCGTTCGGAGTCTGCGGATCGGGATATCGGAGGTAAACAGCAACCCTATGTCCATAGTAGAAGATCAAGTATATATTATTTTAGATCTCTCAAACCCTCCATGTGGCTGTATTGATGTAATTTCAGCCCATTTTCCTGATGAGTGCCTCGGTTCTGACGCCCACGCGGCTTCTCATAATCGCAGCGGTCAGCATATAAGTGGGCTCTCCACCCGCAACTCAGCAATATTGAAAAGTGAAAATCTATTCATCAACATGTTTTTCCGTTAACTACATCTGAATGCGGAGTGGAATCCCCAATAGGGTTGAGTCATTACTTTCAGTGAAATAACTCCATTAAATAAGAGCGAAACACAAAGCTGTCCCCCGCACGCCGCCGCCGCTACTCCCCCCCCCCCCCTCTCCCCCCGCACTCCCCCGAGCTGCGGTCCCTCCTGCTGTCTCCCCGAGCTCCGGGTTTCAGAAACACTAATACCGTCTGCCAGTTCAGTTCTACATAGATTTGTGAAGAGACCAGGGGTGATCATTTCTGCTCCCCCTCTGTTTTTTTCTTCTTCTCCTCTCTCTCTCTCGCTTTCTCTCTCGCTTTCTCCCCTCAGGTGACACTCTGAAATATATTTTGTGTGCCCTTTCACTTCAGACGAGCTCAGTGTGGAGGAAGCCCAGAGGAGACTAATGAGAGAGCGCGGGGGTACGGCTCCGTCTGCCTCCATGCCTCATTTTTCTTGATTTCAGCCCGCTCCAGCGTCGGCATGGGCTCCTGCTGGTCAGGTGATGGCGGTGCCAGCTGGTGCATCCAGCTCGGACGGACAGCGATTCATTTCCCCCAGCTGGTGATTTATGGCACGGCAAAGCGGGGAGAAGCTGGTGTGCGTGGCACCAGGCCGCCTGAGTTAGTGCACTGTCCGGCCCCGTCATGCTTTACCACACAGCAGGCTGGACTGCCTAATTTACGCTGGCAGACAGTCACATATATCACGCCCCGTCTGGCCAATGAAGATTGGTGGTGTTTGAAAGGGTCTGTATACACAGTCGATTCTGCCCACGTGTTACTCTCGGCCCCCGCGTCGCACCGAGGAATTTCGTCCTTTTTTTCCCCCCCTCGCCTTCTTTGTCTATTTGATCTTTCATGCTTCATTTCGGCACCCCCCCCCCCCCTTTTTTTTGTTCCCTCTCATCTCTATCTTTCTGTCACCCCGCCCTCTCTCAGTGCGTGGACCTAATGTGAAGTGACTGTGTTGGAGGGAGCCCCCCCCACCCCCCCACACTGGACCGGCTCCTGAGGACTGTGCCCTTCTGTTCAGGGAAACTGGGGGAGGTCACAGTAGGTAGCTCCCTGGAGCCACGGCGTATTAATGCCTGGGCTGACCTCGGTGATAAGAAGGAAGCTTCGGGCGCATGTTTGATTCATGAGTCCATCCTCAGTGGGGCCCTGGGGGGCTTTTTCCACTGCTGTCCTTTTACTGGCAGGGTGGAGGGTTGCTGCAGGGGAGATCAGTCCTGTCTGTCACCGAGAGGCTGGGCCATGATAAAGGCGCGGGGGCTGGGAGAGGGCCAGGGCCCACAGATTGGCCCCTGTGTTGGACACAAGCGATGACTTAATGGTGGGTGGTGATGTGACAGCCAAGCGTTGAGGGATATTAGAACGGATATCAGTGATGGGGCCTGACATCATGAGCACCTCACCTGCCCGGAGGAGGGTTTGTTCCAGGGAGGAATGAGAAAGTGAGTTGAAGGGCACTTGGCGGCTCCACTTCTTCTCAGCCCGGCGTTTTTTTCCACTTTCTATGTCACATTTTCCAGAAATTCAAACTATTGGACGCGTCAGAGAGGAGCAAGATGGTTCAGATGGGGTGGAAGATGGGAGAGGAGGGGGGGGGGGGGGTTTGTGGGAGTAAGCCGATACAGTTTCAGTTCCAGCACATATCTCCAAATTACATCCTCTGGAGTTTGGTTAGGGATTACTTCTGTCTAATCCTGACAAATGCTGCAGAGTGAGACACAACTCTGACAACAGAGCATCTCCACAGCCCGCAGTGACCACGGCGATGGCTTTTTTGAGGAAGTCAAGGGCACAGGATGCGCCGCGGCGTCGCACGAGGCGGAGAGAGACTCGTGCGCCGCCGTAAAATTTTGAATTATTAAACGGACTTTACGGATGTGGAGCGAATCGCGGCACCTGAGGGGTCTCGTCGACGCTCGCGTGATCATTCACCTTGTCGCCCGGTACCTGATTGCATTGTTTTGCAAGAAGCAGGTTTCAGACATATATTCCGCCATTATTGTTTCAAAATCGACACTAAATTGGATTTTCCAATAAATCAAGGAGCCATTACTCCTCGTCCGCGTGTTCAGGCCTCATCTCGGTCCCTCTGGTCATGGGCGAGCATCTATTCGGGCCCTCACGGTTCCGTACAGACACCTAATAACAATTTACTTTAAATTGTTTTTCTCCTCCGAGCTGCTAAAAGGTCAGTTAACCATTCAGGCTGCGCAGGATGTGAGGCCGTGGCGGCGTGTCTTCCTAAGAAATCTTGTTTTTTCCCCCCCCTTTTTTTCTGAAAGCTCCGATCTGGGTAATTACAGTGCACACAGAAAAGAGAGGGAGGCACATCCTTGAACAACAGTCTCTTGCCAGACACTTGAGAGCGCCTAATGCCAGCTGTTTGAATATGGCTGTGTAATACATAATCCTGATTTGTGTTCCTTTCAGTCACCGAAAGATCCGAACATGCCTCAAAGAAACTTGTCAAGGCTTTTCAGCGCGCATTTTGTGCCTCCTCACAATCAAGTCGATGCTTGTCAGCCCGACTGCTATCAAAATAGTCGCTGTCGGGAGGGGCGATCCGCTTCTCGTGCGTCCCGCTGCTGTCACCTCCTTCTGCCCATCACTAATCTTTAAAAGCCATTTGCGGTTTTAATATAGATCTCAAATCCCGTTTCCCGTTCTGTCTTCCACTCGCATTGTTCACCCCTTTTGTGGTTTGCTGGAGAGCCGGGTTTGGCGGGCAGAGCAAGGCTCCTCGTTCCTCCGTGCGTTCCCATGGTCTTGCTTTTGTTTTAGCTAAGCTGGTGCCCCCGGATTAAAGGGAAAATAATCCTTCTTTCATTGTTGTTTTTGTTTGGAGAACCTGCTGAAAAGCGATCTGTTGATTTTTCTCTCATCTTTCACAGATTAAGTTTAAATTGAACGATGAAAGGAGAATTTGCCGGTAATGTCTGTTTACGTTGGCGCGCGCCGAGGCCGAGGTAACGTTGGCTCTGTTTTTTTTCCCCCTCCCTCCCTCTCTCGCTCTCTCTCTCTCGCTCTCTGCTTGTTTTGTTTGAGCGCAGTTGAGTGAAGGGGGCTCGCCAACCTTTTTCCGATCCGACAACATGTAATGCACGTTTGCTGCGAAACGCCGCGCTGTATGTTTAATTCATACAATCCCTGATTCATATCCACTTGAGTTATTGTCCGGCCCCAGCAGCCAAGCTCCCCATTTGTGTCAGATGGCAGACTAATGGCGATATTAATGAAGTCATTGCTGGAGTCAGAAAATCAATAGTCACTCGAAACAGTCGATGCGAGCCAGTCGGCTTGAGCGGTGACCTAGTTCCCATGTGGTGACAGCTTCGAACCCATTCTGCATTGTTTGATGGCCGCAACATCTGCTACCTTGGTGCCGTACAATCACATTTATGCAAGAAAAAAACCCAACACCGTCGAACACAATGCGCGGCGGCAGCGCAGGGCTATACGGGGAGGAATTGGGGCAGCTGTAATTTCTTTGTTTGTATGTGACAATCCACAGCGCCGCGCAGAGATGAATTTGCTGATGCTTCACGCGACGAGCAATGGCGAAATTATTCCACGTCATTAGCTGTGGAAAATGGCTGGGAGAAACATCAAGCCCAGTTTTCCTTTGGCTGTGGGAGGCGGGGGCCAAGCCGGGGGGGCCAGGAGGTTAACCTGGCTTTGGTATTAAACAGCCCGGCTGTTATTTTTGAGTCTTCGGAGTCTGTGTCACACGGAGCGGCGTTAGAGTCGGAGCGGGGGCACGCAGAGGTCAGCGGACCAATGAGAAGAAGGTGACGGTGGGGGGGTGAGGCGGGTGGGGTGGGGTGGGGTGGGGGGTGTCTGCTGTATACTAACTCTGGTTCCTGCTTACAGAAGCAGCCCCGCGCCTCACTGACATCAGTCAAAACTCATGACTGTGTTATAACTGTGTTTTGTTGAGCGCCCCGAGATGAATAGGCTCCACATTCAGGCGAACAAAGAGTCTTGGCATGCATACAGGAGCAGGAAGCGGGGAACTCTAATACTGCTTTATCAT
Source organism: Malacoctenus gilli (assembly GCA_032164315.1). NCBI lineage: Eukaryota > Metazoa > Chordata > Actinopteri > Blenniiformes > Labrisomidae > Malacoctenus > Malacoctenus gilli. The sequence continues at coordinate 9,781,082 of JASSRZ010000011.1, forward strand.
GGGCCATAAAAGAGGACAATATGAGCTGTCCCCTCTGAACCGGGTTGGGGAGCGCTCGCAGAGAGGCGCTCGCTGCAAGTCATTTCACAGGCAAGATGTTTTACGCCCCCCCCCCCCCTCCAAAAAGTGGCTCAGAATGGCGCGAGTGCTCGTGTGTCTCTGGGTCAGACTCTGTAAATGTGTCAGAGTCACATGTGATGTTTTTTTCCTACTCAGTTACCATAAAACACACACATTTCTATCAACAAAGCAATTATCTTTACACTCAGGTACCAGTGACTGTGTGGTAAATTGATTTTTGGTGATAAATGGTTCCAAATGTCATCTCATTTATTCCCCCCCCCCTCCACCCACCCACCTCATCTCGCACACGTGATACGCGGTTTCATGAAGTATGTTTTTTTGCACGGTGCACATTTTGACTTGTTACTAATGACGTTATCTGATTTATTCAGCCGTGACAGTGTGACAGAAAACACACAGCGTGCATACTGCCAGGTCCCCTAAAGCACTGCAACTAAGCAAAATCCAGCTGTCGTTCTATTCATTATTCAGACTTGTGAGTTTGTGTATGAAAAAAAAAAGCCTTCCGAGATTGTATTTTTAACCGCTGGGTCTAAAGTTTCCGGGGAGACGCCTGCTTTTCAATCTAGTGTCACTTGACACCAATTATTACTCCAGCGAAGGAGCGTCTCCACACGTGGAACACGTCTATAGGTACGCTTCCATAAACAGAGGCCACAAATATCGTCGCCTTTGTCGCAGGACAGCGTTTCACAGCCGACCCTCCTGCTGCTGCCCTCCTCACCTCGCAGACATTTTCAGTCCGTCCTTACAAGGACGCACAAGAGGAAACAGGACAACTTTTGCTCGACTGTGACACCTAAATCAAAAATGACCCGATGTTCTTGCTTCAAACTTCCCTACTTTCATCGAGTGTAAAATGTGTCTGTTTTTACCTTCCACACACGTGTCACTCTTTTTGGACGTGCGATTGTGTGAATTTTATATTGAAAACTTCTCAGAAAGAAGAGTATCCTAAGAACACTGACTTGAAACGGCGAGGAGCTTAATGGCGGCGATTGTTTGTGCACAAAGGGCCATAATCTGTGTCTGTTGGGCGAACGCTGACGCGAGTCAGCATCTCTTCTGTGGGCTGTAGAGCAGATGCAACTAAAATGCTGTTACCAGAGACAGCCCGGTCCTCGGGCTAAGCTCAAATACCCAAATGCCACCCCCCCACCCCCTCGCCCCCCCCCCCCTTCTTCCCACCTCCTCACCCCTTCAGCAAAACTTCCACATTTTAATCCAATAGTGTGCGCAGAGCTCAGGGAAATGATATTTAGGAGACAATGAGTGCCCTGCAGAGAAAAAGAAGGGAGGGGGGATTAGAGTGTGTCTCTGAAGTGGCTTTGACTCCCCTACTGATGGAGAGTAATTAAAGCAGCCTACTGTGTTGTCGATGTAGCTAAAGGGGGATAATAATGAAACATCACAGCTCATAGAGCCCGGGCCTGCAGCTCCATACTTCTGCCGCGAGCCCTGATTAGGAGCACAGTCACTCTGGCGGTTTGTTTCTCAACTTAACACTCGATACGCACGCAGACGCCAACATGCGACTGCTTTTCAAACGCAACGTCGGGGGCACGTTTAGTACAAATTTAGCGGCGGAAAAGAGGCGGAAGCTTCAGCTGGAAGGACTGAGCTGGTTGGCCATCGCGAGCAAATTAGGCGAGAGCTTGGGTGGGAAAAATATCGAAGAATGTTCATTTTGCAACCTGAGCTCATGGAATCAAAATACCAATAAAAGAAATGAACGTAATTTGTAAAAAAAAAAACCAACAAATGAAAGCGATCGTGTGAAATCGATATTGTTGCATGCAGACAATGTAGACAGTAACAATCCTCGTCTTGTAAAAGACACATATAAAAGAAATTATGTATTTGATTAATGATCTGAACTCATGTGTGACTTGTGGAGGGTCAAAAAGCTGAAACTGACGCTCAATGCTTGGATCTGGTTTGTTTACGTTGCGTCCTTGTGTCTTTTTCTAAGTGTTGTGAAACGTTACATCGCCACCTTCAGGTCCGTTGTGCATGTGCTTCAGCGGTTTCAGCGCTTTTATTCAAACAGAATCTTTCCCTTCTTAGATGCTCTGCTGACTGGGAGAATTATAGAAGTAAATATATTTTGTTCTGGAGTCTATTTTTTTTAACATATTTGTGCATTTATTGTACATATTTTGTATCATTTTATACATTTTTTAAAATTTATTTCTATTTTATGTTATTTTCATTATTTTTTTCCCCCTATCTTACATGTTTGCATTTATTTTTAAATTGCTGCTGCTGCATTTAAAATCCCCCCCAATGGGGAATCACTAAAGACATTCAATTCAATTCAAAATTTCAGTGTCTTCATCAACGGGGTCTTTAACTTTGGGGGCCATGAAGCCTCTAAACCCCCCCCGGACTTTGGCGAATGTGGGTACAAGATGCCGAAACAGCGTCGAAGCTGCATTAGCAATAAAACCATAGACGATAACTATCCCAGTTATCCCAGGTCACTATTTCCTCGCGGCGCAATTACACCCCAAACTGTGGGAAGAGTGAGTCATCCTCGCTGCCTGAACGCTTCTTATCGTGCTTTAAGATAATCTGGCAGAGCCGAAATGCCAGCGCTTGCATCCCCAAACATGTCAGCGCGCTCGACAAAGCGCGCCTCTGATGCGGCGTCGGAAGGAAAAAAAACGGATGACTGACTTGGCGTCCGGGGGCTTCGAGCCCGCAGAGTCCACCAACACCTGCGCTCTCCTGTCGCCTTTCAGCGGGTCACCGGGGGTCGCGGCGGCTGCGAGTCCTCCTTTGAAATTCTCACAGGAATCCAAACAAGCAGCGCCGCCGTCGGACACCTGCCGACTCGCCCCGACCTCGCGATGAGGGCGATTTCGCCGTCTCGCGTCCATCTCCGCAGACTTTTGTCGCCCTGATACGGAGCCTCCGGTTTGGGTTTGCTTTGAAGTTATTGCCAGCAGATGCTGATACCGAGTAATTAAAGCTTTAATTGGATCGTTTGTTGTAACGACAGAGAGCCAGGTACAAGTAAATAACAATAAAGTTGAGGCGCTGGCCTGAAACTGATGGTAATAAATGAGCGAATAAAAGTGGAACAGAAAGGACTCGCGCCCGATGATAAACACGTTTTTTCACCTCAAACTGAACGCAGCTTGATTTTAAAATGAAGCACAAAAAAAGGCTGAATTTCACAACTTGCAGTCGCTTTAAACTTCAAATCCATCAAGGACACTAAATCAAATGTATTCAGTCGGAATGCTGTTTTGTTTTTTGCTTGTTTTGGTCGGACCCACAAAATGAATCGTTGTTTTCTACATTCATCAGAATCAAACGCTGATTATCTCTCGACTTCTGTTTTTTTTCCCCCCTCCGACGCAGAAAAAGATGCGTCAAAAAACAACACGTCTTTATTACTACTCAGATTGTTGTCTCCAAAACAACCCTAAATATTGTGTGCATGATTGATGGACTAACCTGGCAGATTCCAGGGAGGGAATAAAATGCTTAAAGAGCAAAATAATTCATGGTTTAAGACCAAAAAGAGTGTTTTCCTCCGGGATGCTGGTAGATAGCCTCAATCACGGGGCCGTCCTTGATTAACACATCTAATTTATCCTCCATCTCTTCGATGACGGCGCTCTCTGTTGTGTGTCATTAGTTTGGATTATCATCAGACTTCCCCTCTGCTGAACTCTGTAACTCATTTATCATTATTGAAGCTCAAGGTAATGGGGAAAATGCAGCATCTGAGGAGGAGGAAACCTGCCTCTCACAGGTTCCTCAATCTTTATAAGACGCGTTCGGAGGCCGACATCATATTTTATCTTTCGCGTGGCTGCTCATTAGGGGGACGTCCAGCCGCACCGTCCCGGCGTCTGCAGCTCGGGCTCGCTGGCGGTTGATGAGCGGGGAGGGAGGACGTCGGGGTCGGACTTCGCCGGTTTCCGTGAAGATCAACAGTTTCCTTGCGCTCAGAAACGATTTGTTTCGGAGCTAATTCCGACCGTTTGCCGCAGCGGCGGAGGGAAGCAGCTGGGCGAGCGCTCCCTCCGCTCAGACACATGTGGATAATGGATCATTTTCATTCCGACTCCCGTGCGTTCGCCCGAGATCGGGGGCTATAGAACAAGGGTGGAGGAGTCAGCAGATGTTAAATTAGGCATGGAGCGAATACCTAATGCGTTATTAGGCGGCAAAACATGTCCTAAATGTGGCAACTCGCCCTCAAATGGTCACAGGACCCCATCTTGAAGCTCTCGCGGTGGTCCTAGCAGGGGAGGGGGGGTGGGATGGGGGGGGGGGTTGAGTTCTGCTGCTTTCTGAATTTTGGATTTTCGACATTTAGGTCAAACTTCACCTCGGGTCTCGCAACCATCTGCTCCCGGGATGCGGGCCAAGGCCACGGGGCAGCGCCGCGCTCCCTCCCAGGATCCATGGCGGCGTTTTATGGGGCACAGTATATCGCTGTGATGTGCCCTCTTCATCCCCCCCCCCCCCCCCCCCCCCCATGTTTCAGGTGTTCTCCCTTTTTAGCTGCATCCTCCAGGGAGCCGGCTTTAAAATGGATGATTGCCCGCGACCGTCGCATTAAAAGCATTAATCCCGCTCTTATCAAGCAGCGAATGATGAATTAGGAGCGTCAGCTCTGGGCTCACCTTTGTTGTCATTTGAACAGAATCAAAGCTTTAAATCACAGGGCTGCACCTGGTAATAGGAGGGAGGGGGGAGGTGGTGGTGTTCTAATACTGTGTGTGACAGAGCCGCGCTGCTTCCAGCTGATTTAATAACTCCAGAAGGAGGGGGTGGCGCTGGGCTAAATGAAAATTTAAGCAAGGGGTTTGAAATATATGATTGCGGGATGAAATGGCAGTTGCCCTCATTTCTCTGTGGTTTTCGCCTCCTTTTTTTTCTCTGGCTGTGTACGACAACTCGGCGGAGTTTGAGCCGTCACCCAGCGATTGTGAGGCCGGTTTTTCAATCAAAAACCGGGAATAAAAGAGCCATTCATGTGCTCTTGCCCAGTTTTTAGAGAACTGACGTTGTTTCCTGAAACACCAGACCGGCCAGTGTTCTGAAAGGGAGCTGCGTTCACGCGCAGCCAATCGATCGTTCGTTCGGGGGTCACGTTCGTTACACAACGACGTGAAGACGCGACATGGAGTCACCGTACGGCGAAGACCCGTCAGGTTGATGCGGGCGGGAGCTCGGCTGTCAACTGTTTTGTGAAAGACTTTAAAGATCAAATGTTTCATCAAACTCCATCGCGATCCGTCTTGGGGATCTTCTGGCAGAAAGTCGGATTACGGCTCACGCGCGTGTCACAAACAGCGCCGTCGCGGTGCAAAGCATGATGGGACTGATCCGCTGATTGCATCTGATGATATTTTTGCTGCGTTTTGACTCCGCGAGACAATTTGATCACTTATTTCACGCTTCGTGGGAACGGGAACGGTCGAATCTTTCAATCGGGAAGAAGACGACGGTCCTTTTGTTTTGTCTCCAGGTGATTCGGACTTTTGTTGCAGCTCTGAAGCACCAACGCGATCATTCGCTGTAAGCTGCCGCGACTGCGTGCAGGACGGCCGTTTTTTAAAATTTAATCCTTAACAGTCTTTTCACATCATTTGGAGTCTGAGGTGGGGGAGAGCAGCGAGTGAACATGACAAAACAAATCAGCCCTGGCTTTTTATGTGTACGTGTTTGCATATTTTAATGAAATTGAATTGTTTATGAGCGGCATTTAAGCAGCTAACCTCTTTTTTTTTCTTGTTTATGGAGTGCCGCCGCGTATTTATGATAAAAAAGAAATCTGGCATGGAATGAAACAAACGCTATAATGAGACGCGACAATGTGACTCTGGTATTAAATTTATTTCCCTCATGTTCATTTCAGTAAATTCCAACATCAAAGCAGCTCATTACATTTGTTTAATTAGACCTTTAATAATTGACCCTAACTTCAAAAATGTAGGAGCAAACGAGCGAGCGTCTGTTGTTTGCTGAAATGTGGATTGCATTTGAACAGTCAAGCGTTCCAGGCAGCGAAAGGTGATTTTAAATTAATATTCCGCCATAGCGCTCTTTTATCCTCCTCCTATTTTTGCCGTTTTTGACTCCGACAAAGTCTGCAAAGCACTCAGCCCGCTCAATCCATACCCTTCAAGTAGCATGGAGACGACTCTCCTTTGAGTCTGTAAATGCCGCAGAGAAATATGTGGAAATGTTGCCGTGAATATTAATGGCGGTTTGAGTGCCGGCTCCCTGGTAAACAGTAGGATCGAGTTGACATGTACCCAAAGACATAATTTAAATCTGGGGAGGTCACAGGAAACATTAGCAAATTATCTACCCAATGCCTTCCAAGATCTCCCTGCTGATAATGGAAAAGCCAATCTATCTGGCTGATCGGTATCTTATCGGAATAGGCTGAGAAAAGCTCCCAGTAATTTCACTTGATATGATAGAAGATTTTCCCTCACTTTGAGATTAGGTCTCGCCTCGGGCCCCCTCTGCTATAATTGTAAGCCTCTAACAAGGTGAAACATCGGTGGAATTCACAACTATATATTTCATAAAACGGGCAAAAAGGGGGGTGGGGGGCACCGGCGGAGACGCAAGGCTGCGTCCTGTGATTAATGCTCGGGCAGGTCTTCGGGGCTGAACGTTGACCACGTTCTTTGTTCGAACTTTAAACACTGTCGGGAGAGAAAAAAACAAAGGTGCTGTTAAATGAGCTGCTGTAATACATTTAGATCAGTCAGAGGAAACACTTCTTCTCCCCCCCCCCCTCCCCCATACAACAACCATCCATTTATACCCCATAAACACCCAATTTGTCTGACGGAGCTAATTTTAAACTTCCCTTATAAATCCTAAATTACCTCATAAATCCTCTGTATTAGATTAATTCTTTGCATTCAAACCCTGCAGTAGGCTGGCCCTCTACCCCCCCTCCCATCTGCAATCCCAGTCCCACTCTTGGCCCCAAACTGGAAGGGAGAGTTTTTGACTTGTGCTGAAGCTTTAAATATAAAGCCTATTGTAGCCCAAGAGGCAGAGTCAAGGGCTTTTTCAAAGTCAGCGGGGGGGGGGGGGGGGGGGCTTTACATCTGGGAGCTGCGAATGTCCCCACAAAATTTCGCAGCTCGTCATCCAGCAGTCGGCGAGATATTTCAGTCCGAATCAGGGTGATGGACAGATGGGTGGACTGTCAGACTGACTTTGCCGTCCACGGAGCGCCGGCTCCGCGAAACGGTAAATCCGAAACAGATGGGCCGCGAGACGGATGGACGGATAGATGGCCGGGACGGAGGGAGAGCAGATCGTTAATTTAATGATAATGCCAGCCTCGGCGCGGCCACAAAGTTCACGCCGGTCCGTCTGAAATCTGTGTTCCCCGCCCCGACGGGACCGTTGGCGGTGACAAACGTTTGGAGTCGGTGCGGCCGGCGTCTTCGCGAAGACGACCGAAATGAGCCATCGGTGAATTCAAGGCCAGCTGTTGCACATCTGTAGATTAAAGATGCGTCCACTTCCAAGAGACGAAGGAGGGAGACGCCGAGGCATGAGCCAGGCAAGGGGGAAGGGGGGGGGGCGTATTTGGCTTTAATCTTCCGTCCATCCAGTCAGATTCCACCAGACTGCTTTCTGCCCCGTATCGCCGCACCCTCTCAGGCTTTGTTTTAGTTAAGCCCAGCTGAGCTACCTTCGGAAACGGTGGTCCACCTTGACGGGATGAGCTCTGACAGCTGTGGCTATAAAGTGGAAACAGATCCGCGGGGGGGGGGGGGGGGGGGGGGGGGGGGGGGGGGGGGGGGGGGGGGGGGGGGGGGGGGGGGGGGGGGGGGG
>JASSRZ010000011.1:9793693-9806223 GCA_032164315.1 Malacoctenus gilli
GTGTGTGTGTGTGTGTGTGTGTGTGTGTGTGTGTGTGTGTGTGTGTGTGTGTGTGTGTGTGTGTGTGTGTGCGCTTATCAAAATCAGTCAGCACACGTACAAAATGTCCCTGTGAGATGGATTGTAAATGTTTTGGGAAAAAGTTCTGGCCGTAGTTATGTTATACTGGAGGAGGTCTGCAGGAAGTTGGTGCAAGTCAGTGCAAAGTGAACATTACTTGTGTGTAATTGTGCGTGTGTGTGTGCGTTTACTCAAGGGTTTGTTTATTCTGCGTGTTGAGCATCGGGAGGTGAACTCGGACCAAAGTGACCGTCGTTCTTCATGCAGAATCAAACCGGAAGACCCGCCCGGCCGTGTCGTGTGTGTGTGTGTGTGTGTGTGTGTGTGTGTGTGTGTGTGTCCGTGAAAAGGTCCCTGGTTCGAAGCCACCTGGCACCAGACAGTCTTCCTTTGTGTCCTTTTATTCACCGTGCACCTACAGTTCGTCTCGCTGTCTCCTAAAACACGCCAACGAGGTCGATAAGTGGCTCAGGGTGTGTCCCACCTTCGCTCGTTATGAGCTTGAAAGCCTTTTCTTACGATTTCATCAGCGCACGTCTGTTTTTCTATTATTTCGAGCGGTTCGGATAATGTACTCTCAGAAGAGATAACTTGGCGTTCTTGCAAATTATGTTTCTATTCAACAACATTAAAGGTAATTGGAATTGTTGGCCAGATCTTATCTTTTTTTCTTCTTCTTTTTTCCCCACTTCATTAATTCTCGCACCACAGAGAAAGATTTGCATCCAAAAAACGCCACATTTAGGAACAGCTTACGGGATTCTTGTTTGAATGCATTAGTTTAATTAAAGCGAGAGCCACTGACAGGAGTTATTTCAGCCAACAAAACCGACTGTCAGCCTCCAACCAGATTTCGCCGACCGCCGCCCGTTTAGGAAAATGACCACAGACTTGGAGTGTTAAATCTTCCGCCTTTAATGGCTGACGCCAAAAAAAAAGAAGCTTGACAGGTGAGAGGTAACTGAGGGAGGAGTGGTTAGCGAGCAATCAGTTGTCTCTCAGAGAGAAAAAAAGACCTTTCATGTCCCGTCTAGGTGCTCCGGAGCGGCTTCCTGCCTCCACCCACACTCGTCTCTCCTTTTTCTCCTCCTTTTCTGCAGCGAGTGGTGGTCTGGCGTCCTCTCGCCTCTCCTCCCCAGAGGGCCCGCTCCCTTATCCAGTCCCCCCCCCCACCCCACCCCTTATCTGACACATCAAAGGATCTCATTACGAGCTGTGACACCGGCCCCACCCTGAGCCAACCTGTTCCTACCATCACATTTAAATAGCGTCACATTGTATTCATAATAGGTAATGTCACGCACTGTGGTTTCTGATGTCTCAGATCCGTTCCTCTCCTTTCTACCTCTCGCTGTTTCAACCGCACATGCCCAACAGACGCCCCTCTATAAAATTCTCTTTTATTTATGGCTTGTTTGCTTTTTATAAGGCAGCTGTGTAGACCAAAGTCGCTCGTCGTGTTTGATGTGCACATCTCTCATCTGTGATTACTAAGTGAATCCTGGAAGAAGAAGGGGGGGGAAAAAAGGGACAGGCTGTTAAACGAAACGACTGGAGTGAAGCTTTCTTAGAGGAGATTATTCCGCGCGCATTTTATTCGCCTCCTCTCTATTGACAGCACATAATTTGCACTACCCACAGCAGACAGACGGACCCAGTGTGACGATCCCACTCGGAAAGCCCGCGTTCCGCGGACCCGACCTGTCGGCGCGGCGGCCCCGGAGCCGCTGCAGCCGCAGCCGTAATTAACAGGAGCGGGGTCCCACTCTTGCCGCCCTCATTTACCCACCTAATTTATTTACTAAACAGAGCAGCGCCAGTGGCTCGGCTGCGCTCATGTTCCGGGCTCGCGTTCCCCGCTCCGACAGGCTGTTAAAGAACAGAGAGGCTCCTCGTGCGCTGTAAATAATCTCCGTGGCGGACTTTTAGTGGGGCCACTGAGCACAGCCAGAGATGAATCTGATTGTAATAGCGGATGGGGAGCATCTGTGAGCCGCATTCATCATGACCAATGTGAAGACAATAGTATCCGGCAGGAAAAGATAGATCGTTAACTCGGTCTGCTCTCTTCCTCCTGCTGCTCTGACAGATATCACTCATTCTGCTCCCACCGACAGCCAATTAAACGCGGTATACGGTCCAACCTGGGTGCTCTCACATGACTGACCCAGCTATTATATGCAGGCCAGTGTGTGTGTGTGTGTGTGTGTGTGTGAGAGTGCAGTGTGTGAAGCATACTGGTGGGGGAGAGTGCACATGCAGAGTTTAGGCAGGGAAAGCACAACTGCAAGGACAACTTCTCCATCTCTCGCAGACATTTATCTGACACTCGAGAGTAATAGATGAAGGTTGCAGCATTTTTGGATGGGGATGCTGGAGTTTTATTTCACAGGATGTTTTGTTTTTCCCACAGAGGATTTATTTTGGCAGGGCTGTTACTCAGAAGTGCTGCTCTTTCCTCCCTCCTCTCTTCCTCTCCATCTATCTCTGTCCTCTCTTCATCTCCATCCTTTATTTCTCTCTGAGGCGCTGTCTCTTTCTCGCCGCCTCCCCTCCGTTTGATAAACTTTGGAGATTTTGTATAACAAAGCACAGAAGAAACGGCAGCCACGAGGAGGAAGACGGAGAGAGAGAGAGAGCGAGAGCGAGGGGGGGAAAAAAAAGGACAATCACACTGTCAAGGTGCTTTGAAGAGCAGTGCACTGCAGCAGCAGATTAATGTCCTCATAAAGCGAGGGAGCTGATTTTGATGGAGGACTTTATAGATTTCGTAGGTGGACCACCTCCTTTGGGTGATATTTCTTTTCTCCTTTGTTCTACATACTTGAGGTAAGAGAGAGAGAGGGGGGGGAGGAAAAAAAAGGTGGAGAAATGGAGGAGTGGGAGTGAGCGCCGGGTTTGATGGTGACAGTGACAATAACCAGATCAGCAACTCAGTCAGTCATGTATATGGAAATCTCCGCCTGGTGGGAGAACAGCGCAGTGTTCCAATGATTATTACCTCTCAGGAACAATAGACGGCGTGTCGCGCCTTTAGCCCCGCCCCCCCCAACACGCTCACAGTTCCCAAACAGCCGAAAGCCGCCAGCGATATCGCGCCATTAGGGGGCAATTGTCCGAGAAAGATTGGCCCCTCACAAGCAATGAATCAATAGTTACTATGGAAATGGAGTCAAAAAGAAAACAGCGGCGGCTATTGACGTGGGCAGGTAATGAAATGATAATACCTCGCAGATGGAGCGGTTGTCAAGGAGTCATTGACCTTGATTCCTGCCGGAGTTCTCGTCTGCTCCCTCTGCTCGGGGTTGATAAGAGCAAACAGGAAGGCGCAGGTTCAAAAGATCCGTCAGATCAATGCTTTTGCTTCTCGCCTGGCGTTTCAAATGTGACGCCATTCGGAGATCGCTCTCCGAGTTTCGCCCATGCCGACACAAGGAGGACACATCCCTGTTTGATGGTGACAAACACGAGTGAGGGTGTATCCTCTCCCGGTGAGAGCCGTCTCCTTACTGGCGTGATAAATCAGATGGTGTTTGCGTTCTATAAAATCAAAAGCAAACAGCAGCTTTTTCCTGAACATTGACTATATGTGATTGCATATTTGCCTGGAGGGCAAATGGAAAGTCACTAGAATACAAAAGGCGTGCACTATGCCTTTTTTTTCCCTCCTTCGCTCAGACGATTTGATGAAATGCAATTTGATGGCCCAAAGAGAAGTAAAAAGAGAGGCTTGATGGAGGAGAGTTGAGCCCCGGCTACGCGAGCCGGGGTAAGGAGACCTCCCTCTGGGCCTGGCAGCCCAATCCAGTCTATTGATTTCCTGTCCTCTCCTTCAATATGTGGAATGCGCCACAGCCAATAGATTATGACAAACGTGCCCGCCAGAGACCACCGATCCTCTAATTGATCTTGATGGAGTACAGCCGAGGATCAAAGGTTGGGAAAATTCGGTGACATCGCAGGTTCCCGCAGACGCCCGGGCGAGTCCGTCAAACGGGCGCGGCGCTCCTGACGAAAATGGGTGTCTTCCCCCCTTGCCGCTCCGCCGAGGCATCGCTCCTGTCTTGTCTTCTCCGTGGTCGTGGACAGCCAGACTTTCACCGCACTGCTGAGCACAATGGAGTCAGTGCTTTACAATAACAACCTCCTGCCAAAAGCACAAAAAAACAAGGCAAGAGAAAAGCTCAGTGCTCTATTTTGATGAAAGTAACAAGCACAGCTTGTTGTAAATAGGCTTTCTGAAGCCTGAGGCAGCTTTTCTCCCCAGGGGACGTGCTTTCTGCATCTCTCCCAGGGTTGCTGTCGCCAAAAGGTTCTCTCTGTAAGGGAAAAAGGGAGGCACAAACAAGAAGTTGCTTCAGCTCTTCTGGCAAGAGGAAATCATCCCTCAGTCGGGCACACTGGCTGGGATTTAACCATCCATTCAGATTAGGAATAAGATGTTTGGCTTACAATGCCGGATTGTGTACGGCCCCTTTTTGTTGGCTGCATGGCTCGGATTACCGTCCAGGTGCACATTGAGACACATTGTTAACCGAGTGTGTCGAGGTGTTGAGCTTCCCGGGGAAAGAGCGAGCGCCCTGTCTCCCTGGGAGCTCTTCTTCCTGATCCCTGATAACTCGGATGTGTGCTTATTCAAATGAGTTCTGCTCCGGGCACCCTCTTGCAAATCAGGTGCCATCCGCACCGGCATTGTCACACAAATTAGAAACGGATGTTTTGGGCCGAGCGCAAGGGGGCCGGAGTCCGTGGACGTACAGTAGTTCCCCCCCCCCGCCGTTTCTCTGCTGTGCTGGACGTGTCTCTTCCGAGAGACCGCCGAATCCCCGTCGAATCCCCGCCGACCTGTCCCGGAGTTGGGGAAAAAAAGGGGACGAGAGACGCAAACGATGATTGTCTCCAACCTGCCACCCACATTTGAGTGAGTAGGTTTTGGTTTTTTTTTTCCTTTTAATAAATCTCCTCAAACCTCTCTCTTCAGTTACCTTTCTCCTCAATGCCTTTAAGCCCCTCTGATCCTTTCCAATAATAATGGCATTGCCAGCCAATCTCTCTGAAAATGGGTTCAGCGCATACCTAATCCCATTTAATTACTTAGACACACAGGGCTCAGGACACACTCCTCAGGCAGCGCACCCCCCCCCCCCCACCCCCCGCCCCCTCTGTAAGCATGCCCTGTTTGCACCCCATCCACCTCTTCTCATGAATTATGGATCGGTGGCTGCAAGGCGAGGGGTGATCATTCTGCCTGCTCTGTCATAAGGCTCAGGGAGAGCCTTAGCTCAGTGTAAATATGGTGCCTGTCTGGGGTTGAGGTGCCCTATTGTGCGTGGTATTAAAAGCTCACCACTCTCCCACTCAGTCCCTCCACCGCTGCGGCGCTCGCAGCAGGGGGGGGCAGGGGTAATCGCACAGGCCTTCCAGCACTCTGCTACCGCCGCAACCGGGCTCACGCTGACCGGCATTATGGCTGACAGTCATCGCACCTGCACGAAGAGTCGGGGTGGGGGTGGGGTGGGGGGTGGATGAAAAGGAGATGGAAGCTGAAAACCTGGAGAAAAACGGGCCTGAATCAAGCCGGTCTTACTGTTGATTTGTCAGACAAATTCCGGTTTACACCGCGAGAAAAAACGTCAACACTTTTCGCCGCGATTACATGTCAACGTCGGGCCCGACCCGGTGCTCTGAGTGATGTAATAGTGATATGACTTGAACAGACAGTCCCTTAATGATAGGGGGGGGGGGGGGTTCCGGATGCCGAGCTGTGGCTTTTTTAATGTTTTGACAGGGATATCTTTATGCCATCTGAGCACAGACCCGCTGCTGCTGCTGCTGCTGCTGTTGCTTCCAGTCGCCGCCACAGCATCAGCAGCTGAGCAGTGGCGAGGAGCACACTGGATAAATCACGCTGTCCACTCCTTATGTGCTCAGCCGACAGGATCAGACCTCTCCTTTCCAGCTGCTATCAGCCGCTTCAATTGCGCACACACTTCTGGGCATGATATACCTTTCTCCCGTGTCACTTACTGGTGGGGGAAACGCCATGACATGTTTATTGGGAGGAAAGGCTCTCGGAGAGCCTTCACCGGGGCCCGTGTACTGTACGTTCACGGGAACAGCTAAATAAAGTACAAGACGACCATCTAAGGACTCCATAATTGGCAATGTCACAGTTTCTCCCCTTGCCCGAGGAAAAGAAAAGAGAGATGATGTCTGTGTCAGCTCGGAGATGGTTCGATGCTGTCTGTCAGGGCCCTGAGCACATTTCCCTGAGCTTGATACAGACAGGGCTTGTCTCGCTGCCCTCAGCAGCAGACAGACGTCTCATCTTTATCTCTCCAGATTTTTACCTAATCTGTTTCTCTCCCCTTGGCCTCTCTTCATGAATCTGTCATAAATCATTTTTGGATCCCGGCCCTGTTTGCACAGACGGTTTCATAAAGGGAGCGGAATGGGCATCAGATATTCGGACTAAATAGCGATCAAATTACACGGGATATGAAATGCTCTAGTTTGGAATCCATTATACTACTCAATAAGAGTCTTCTCACTGTAATATGTCAGCTCTGGCCCTGAAGGGACAAAAGCACAGATGGTACTGTATATGTGCAATATGCATATGACTGAGCAGTCTAATAACTGTGGCTGACAGCTGAGTGAACAACATACAAGCTGAGCGCACAGAACTTGTTCGCCACACAAACCTGCTCCGGCGATATAAACATCCAAATTTGCAGGATCGCACGAAAACGCCACTGCGGCTGCTTTCAAACCGCCCACACCGAGCGCCGTCGACCACGCCAGGGTTCATCTTATGCTCAGCCTCGTGTGCGCGTCACATTGATCCCAGCGGTTAATTACAATTTGTTGGTTGTTTTTTTTGTTGTTTTTTTCCCTCCCTTCATTTTTTTTTTGCATATTTTCAATTTAGGTTTACATGAAAACAACTAATTACGTTCAATAACACACTAAAGTGATGGTGGGCACTAAATGGACCGGGTCTATCTGCCTCCATCTGTTATAACCACTGGCTTTTTAAAAAGGGCTCTTCATTTTGACAAGTATCATTGAAAAATCCAGTCGCCATGGCAACGGCAGACTCATTACATTTAATCCACTAATTGCTAACTAGCGCCACAATTGGCTGTAATTGCTTTGGGGACACAGTTAACCCCTTGGTTGGTATGCAGAGCAAGGCTACTTCTGCCAGCGCGCCAACAAAGGCCAGAAATTAAAGATGCTGCAGCGAAACTCCGCCCACCAAATCCCCCCCCCCCTACCAACCCCCCCACCCTAAAGACAGCCACACAAAAAAAAACCAGTGCACTCCTCGTCCTCATCATCCAAGCATTCCTAAATCTCCTTGTGCAATATTAATTAATGAGGATGGTTGCCATGGTGATTGATCACCATATTCTCTGTCAGCAGTATTTAGTCAAATGGGCCCTAATGTTTGTTTGTTAATGGTGCCATAAACAATACGGCTGGAGGTCTTTTATTACCTCCTCAGAGGCTCCGCTCGCACCTGGGCCATTCAGCCGCGGCGCCGCACGCCCGACATCAAATGAGGAACAGGAAATGTACTCGCCCCCCATAAATTGCGGTTCTTTTTGGCTTTTATGGCGAACAAACTTGGGGAACAGAGCCTGACAGTGATCTAACATATCACTGTTGAAAAAAAAAAGGAAACGTGATGAAGCATTCACTAAAAGTTTGGAAAGCGGAGCTTTTCAGTTTATGGTCACCTGTTTGAAAAACACTTTGGAGAGATCGTCGTTTGAGTTGTTTTTATTTTCGGGGGGTTTATTTCTTCATTTGTCGAATTCAATTGGCTCTTTCAACAACAGACTCCACAATTTATTCATCATTCCTCTTAATGTCTCTCAGTTGTGTCCATCATGTTGTATCAACTGTAAATTTTTTTGGTGTCTTAATGTTTCATATTTGGCGCTCTTTTGTCTCTGATCTTGTTTTGTGTTATTATCACCTCGTCAATCATCGGCAGACAACTCCAAATGCCGCTGACGCGAATGAAAGATGAATAAATTGGACGGATTTGATAAAACTGGGGTATCAAAGCCTGCAGAGATCCCCGAGAAATAGGGACGGGCCTAATTCGTGTCTGTTGGGCCAGACAAAGACGTCTTTTGTGAGTAAAAGCGATCTACTATTTGTTTAGACAATATCTTTTGATGGTATCTCAGCCATCATTAAAATGAGACACACAAATGACTCTGTGATCATGAAACATACAGAGTGACCAATCTGGAGAGTGCTTTTCAGTTCACCGTGCGCATGTGTGGGTCCATACTGGACTCTGTGTGTGCGTGCGTGTGTGTGTGCGTGTGTGTGTGAGTGAGTCAGGGCGCTGAACAAACCCAAACCCCTTTGAAGAGTGAAAGGCTCAAAGGATGGAGAGGCAATCCGAGAACTTCACAGGCACAGAGGGGAAATTGCCTTGAACCTTGAGGTGTATGAAAGTGCAATTTGTGTCCCATCTGTTCTGCTTCCCTTCCATTAGGAGGAAGGGTGCTCTAAGGCCACTGAGGAGAAAATGCCCCTGTGAGGGTCTCAAGGTACACAGAGGCTCTTGTAGATTTAATTTGCCAGACTAGTCATTCCCTCTTTCCTTTTTGTATTTTTTTTGGCTTTGAATATCATTACCTTGATCCCATTTTTCCTTTTTAAATAAAAGAACAATGCATTTTGTTTTAAGGCAAAAAAAAAGGATTTATACAAACCTCACAGAAGCAGCGTTTGGGCCCATGTGTCTTCCTTAGCATGTAAGTGATGAAGACAGCGTGGTTTGTACTGGCAAAGCTCAAAATACTGAACAGATAGCAACCAAAATCGTTTTTGTGCTTTTTTATATTTAAAAAAAAGTATATTTCAACAAACGCGTAAAACAAGGTCAAGCTGAGAAGACAAACACACAGAAGGCGAAGCCGGGTCAGGAAGAGGAGGGTCTTATTCGGCGTGGACTTGGCGCGCGAGACCTTCTTCCCAGTCAGCCAGGGATCACAACACCAGCGAAAAATCCGCAGACAACAACCGACGCCGGCAGCCTGCACTGAGCCCCTGAGGCCGCCACATATTTTCATGCCATATTGGGCACCTTACGAGAAGAGCTGGGAACTCTGGCAGAGAGAGAGCGAGAGAGAGAGCGAGAGAGAGAGAGAGAGAGAGAGCGAGAGAGAGAGAGAAGGAGCCTGCAGCAGCTGCATTGAGAGCAGAGTCTCTCCACCTGCGCTGAATCCTGTCTCTGTCACACCACTTTGCAAAGTGGCTGCATGGGCTTCCTTAACTTTTTGCCCTTTCTTCAGAGGGATTTGCATGACAGAAGCCAGGAGAGAAGTTTGTTGCCCGGGCAACGGATTGCCTCCATTTGCAGTTGGAGCAGAGGTGTTACTAGAAGAGTTGGAAACCGTGGCATCAGAGATTAGATGGGCCCAAAGGATACATGTTTGTCAGAGCGAAGGCAGTAGAGTGCATTACTGGCACCAGGAAGAGGCACTATCATCGATTCAGCTTTTAAATATAGCAGTGGAGGAGAGCATCTTTGAAGTATTACCGGTGCATTAGGTCAACTGTCAACTATTTCAGCATGCAGCGACGAGCGCGGACATTTACATCTGAATAGGCGTGTCAACACTTTCCACTTTAAAACGCTTTTAATCTGATAAATTTCAGACGCCTTTGGCCCACTCCAAAAATCTGTGACATTAAAATTTAGAGTGGGTTGGGGTTTTTTCCCACTTTCGCCATAGAAAGCAGGAATTATCAGCAGATGTGCGATGGAGCAGTCGGAATGATGTGGATTCATGTGCAAAACGGACAGGAAGTGAAATGGTCTCCGTTCAAAACTGGGTTTCCTTCACTTGAGTGCCTCGGATTTCGGCGCGGTCTTTAAAACGGAATTATTGGAATCTTTAATCTATTGCGTGACCGAGGTTTGACTTTTGGCTCTGAACTGCAAATGAAGGGATTCAACGTTTAACAACACAATAAACTTCATTTTTCTGCAAATGTCGAGTGTGTAACCCAAGACTAGAAGTAGTGAAACATCAGTTCTGCCTTTAATGTTCTCAGATCTGAAAGACTTGAAACCAACAAAACAGGATTTGCGAATAAAAACGCATTTGTTCAAAATGCAGATTTCACTTTTATATTTGCTTGAATATTCTCACATTTGCAAAATCAAATAGTTGTATGAGTGTTTTCATGGGTACAACCCACAAACTCAATTCTGCTGCTCATCCCACAAATGCATGTGACACCAAGAAGTGTTGCTACCACAACAACACACAACTCTTGCAAATTTCCTTCCTTTTGTGTGATGTTCATATCGTTAGTGCGTCCCATGGATGGTGTGTTTGTGGTGTGGTCCACCTGCAAGGTCACGCATTTGGAGCTGCACACGGACTCCAACGGACCTCTGCCGCCATGTGCGAACCCGATTCCTCCGTAAATAAACAAAACCAAAACCCTGCGTGGTCGCACTCTTCGGCGAAACGCCCGTCTCAACAAATTCATTTCGATGTGTGAAAGCGAGAGCTGTCCCCTGAGACAACAGCTCCTAAAACACTCTTCACACAAATATGCTGCTAATTCAGAGGAATGGACGAACAATAAAAGTGTAATAGAAAAGAAGGAGAGAATATTAACCGTCAAAGGGGGCGGGGGTGGGGTGGGGGGGTGCAGGCGGTTGGCGATTAGAAGCACAGTTTAGAGTGTGTGTATGAGGGGGGGGGGGCGCATGCACGGTCCCCTATTGCCAGCTGTGAAACAAATGGCAACCAAATTGAATAATTCAGTCTGGGGGAGAAAGATGTGGGATTTGCACACAAAGACTGACTGACAGATAGAGTGAGAGGAGAGGCAGCCAACCTTTAACAGAGCTGGAGAGAAAAGACAGTAAATGGCAAGTTAGATTAATAGATTGGCAAGGTCTCACAGAAGATGGGATAATAATTCAGCAAGCAAAGGGAAAGGCAGCTTTTCTGAGGTTAGAGTTGAGCGAGGAGGAATGATGGAGATGGAAATATGAATATTGAATAATGCAGTCGAGATCCTTCCTTGAAACAAAAAAGGGACTCAGAGTGGTGGGGAGAGTCAAAGGTGAGAAGCAGTTGTGGAGAAAGACTGAAATGAATCAGGTGGGTGGAGGAGAGAGAGAGAGAAAAAGCCTCTGTGAAGGAACTGAAGCGTAGTGGAGCCCGAGCAGCTGGAGAAAGGAGAGTGTGCAGTGCGAGACAGGGGTCAAGGTGTTATTATAATCCGCATCAGGCAATCAGGGCCGGCTTTTGAGTTCACCTCAGCCGGTGCTCCTTTTAACCGGCGGCTGACATGCAGACATGAAGCGGCGAGCGCACATGTAAATGAACACCTGGAACCTCCTCAGATCCAGTTTCTCACCCAGCAAATGTCTTTCTCTTCTGCAGAACAAACACAAATCACTCCGGAAGTCAATTATGTCGCGGCGAAATGGGAAGCGGACCATTTCGTTTTTTTTTACAAAGCGTCCTCTAAGTCCGGCTAATTGCTCGCCGCTCGTATCAGCTGCTTTCCGCGGATGTTTCCGTCCTGCTCGGGCTCGCCGCTCTCTGCGCCTCCTTTTCGGGAGCTTCCTGTCTGATCCTGTTCCTACTCTGCGTTTGGAGCTCGGGCGTCCCGCTGAGAGTGTTAACCGGCTTTTCAGCGCTCACTTTTGACGTCCCCTTTCATTCGTGGTTACGTCCAAACATTCTGAGGAAACGACTTATTTGATTTGTGTGTTTACTGGTGGACGCGCGCCACGAATAAATCTTTCACTTAAATGTTCCCATGATATAGGACGTGTTAGCTGTTCCTTGTTCAAATTGCAAATGTCACTTCGGGTAATTCAATGTTTTAAGTGTTTTACTTCTCGCTGTCGCACCTCTAAAGTTATCTGATGCACCTCTAACACTATTAGGATGATCCTAATCATCATAGTTGTGCTTACAAGTCACTGTCTGGTGCATTGGTGCTGCAGTTAAATCTCCTATATCATAAAAAAGTATCCTAATTATCTGAGCACACAATTTGAATGCATCAAGAACGATCTGCGCGGAGTTAATTGGAGCGAGAATCCAATGAGGCCGTTCGCGGCGCGGTGATTGCTTCCAGGAGACAGCGGTGCCCGTGTGTTGTGGAGAGGTTGTCTCTAATGTGATTAGCTGTCTGTTTCAAATTAAACACAAGCCAATAATGAATCCAGGGACAAAGTATCCCATTGTCCTGAGCATCCCTACAGATATCTTCAGTTCTCCGTTCCTTTCTTTACTTTGACAGCTTTTGTTCCGCCTTTCATTTCCAGCCCTCGTCCTTTTAAGAGACAGACAGTAGAGAAAAAGGTGTGTGCGCGCGCGCGTGTCTGTGTGTGTGTGTGTGTGTGTGTGTGTGTGTGTGTGTGTGTGTGTGTGTGCGTGTGCGTGTGTGTGTGTGTGTGT
>JASSRZ010000011.1:9823374-9833556 GCA_032164315.1 Malacoctenus gilli
GTGTGTGTGTGTGTGTGTGTGTGTGTGTGTGTGTGTGTGTGTGTGTGTGTGTGTGTGTGTGTGTGTGTGTTTGTCAGCAAGTGCATACATCCGCTGGTGGAGTTTGACCGGGATTATGACCGTGGCCCAAGCTATATTTCCTACCAGATAGCTGCTGCCGCGCAACCTTTGACCCGCGTAATGCTGCAGCAGCAACGCTGCACTCAAACAGATGCACTCGCGCAAACGCACAAACACACACACACACACACACACACGCATGCAGGCGTCCTCGTGTTTCATGTTTTTTGATGGGCGACCAGAGGCTACGAGTGCCGCTTCTTGTGAGCTCTTAGTTTTATTAACATTTTTATTGAGTTGAACAAATTGCTGACCTTTTGTGGCATAATGAATCGCCCGGCCTGCTTAGGACAAATTTGAGTTTTGGCAGAAGTGACTGGAATCAATCCAAGCTGTTTAACACATGATTTGCGGCATGTTTATTCAGCAGGTGACAACATTTATTACTGCTGAGTGTTTCCGGCATTTCAGCTCCTTTTACAACTGCTTTTTTTTTTCTTTTTTTTGCCTCCGACTCCGCAATCTGCGGCATATGGAGCGAGGACTGCACCGTCCTCCTGCAGGTCTGCTTTAATGTAGGTAACTGTGTTTTTAAGTGGCAGAATAAAGGTACGATATCTGAACATGACCCCAATTTAAACTGCCTTTCATCAGCAGCAGCCACTGATGTTGGCGCAAAGTCCAAAGTCATTTTAATGCTTAGCCAATTATCCTCTCTGCTTTTGAAAATGTACTTCTTTTTTTTTCCAACTTTCTTCTTTTATGAAGGAGTAAAAAATTAATTTGAAATTCCCTGTGAAGTTCATATTAAACTTTTACTTGTTTATGCTGATAAAAAAAAAAAAAGTCACGGCTGCTCAAACGGACCTCGTGGATCGACTCAAAACGCTTTGACTCTTGCTCACTTTGCAAGTCGCTGAGGTCCCTTTTTTTGTCACTTTGAAAGGACGGATTCTAATTACAGTTTATGAGAAAGAAAGCAAGAGATCTGTTTTGTCGCCGGCGCTTCCTGGAAGAGCACCGACTGCGTCTGACTTCGGCCCATCTGTACGCTCGTTCCATGCCGCCTTTCTTTATCCATGCTCATGCACCGCTGCTGAAATTGACAGCTTTGCATGTCCTGGGAACTTCATACAGATAAACTTAACATACATCACTACACCCCCCCCTCCTTACGCCCCCCCGCCCCCCCATCTCTTTGGCATGCTTCTGTGGCTGCGTCTATAGGAACAGCTGTCCAGCTGTCACAGCAGCCAGCCAGTCAGCCGCTCTCCGAGGCAACATCTGCAGCGACTGAACGCACAAGGGCGGCCTGCCGTTCGCTCGCTCGCTCGCTCGCCTCGTCCCCGAAGACCGTGGAAGTGTGTCAGGCCTTTTGGCGGTGTGTTACCACTGACCACGTCAACCGTATCACTGGGTCTTGATTGAATGTTAGCTGCTCCTGTGCCACTTAAATTGGCTCTGCGAGGCGTCTAACGGTTATATTTTGTCACCGACATACGACGGGCTGACAGTGACGGGAAAAAAAGAAGAAACAAGCGACCACGCAGCCGAGAAAACCACATCGCATTATCGTACCCATTAATAGTCATCTGCCTGCGCACGCACGTGTGTGTGCGCGCGTGCGCGCGTGTGTGTGTAAACAAAATCCCAGCGAGCAAGGTGCAATGGCCTGGAACTGACGAGAACCCACTGGGAGAGTCTCTCCTTGATGTAGCCTCCCCTCCCCTCTTCACTACTCTCCCCCCCCCCCCCCCCCCCTTCCCTGCCATCTCTTCCTCCTGGCAGCAAAGCGACGGCGAAGCAAGCGGCGGCTTGGGGGGAGGGGGGGGGAATTGGGGGGAGGCACAAACCCTGTGAGTGGGGGAGAGGAACAGAGCCGCAGTCCCCTCTGTCAGCCACAAACTAGGATCAGGGAGCTCGCATGGGAGTCTCTCCTGGGATGAGCGCGGGGAAGACGGGAGAAAGCAGCTGTTTAGTGTTTTTTTTTTTTTTCCCCCTCTCGCTCCTTCGCCGGCTCACTTGTGGTTTTTCCCCGCTCCGTCAGCTTCTCTGAGGCTGTCATTAGCTTCTGCCACACATTTTTCGGATTACTTCTGGGGGCAAGTTTCGCCTCCATTGATGGCAGGATGTTTGGCCCACAGCGGCGAGGGTGGGGGGAGGGGGGGGGTGCGTCCATGAAAGGTCCCCCAGCCTATCGTTTGACCAGATTTATTTCATTAACACGGCGCACACCTCAATAACTCGGTCAACGATTCAATAAAACTTTTATCTGGTTGCACTTTTCATGCAAGAATGCAACACAAAATGGGAAAAAAAATCAATTCCCTCTCCAAAACATTAAAAAGTTGATAAAGTTTCACCCAGAAAACACGCACAGATGTGCTTCTGCATACACAGATGCGCATGTAAGCACACACACACCTAGACAGAGAAGAAAGTACTGCTGTAATCATTTGTGCGTGGGACTGTGTTCCCATAAGAAGCTATAAAAAAGTGCCTTGATGGAAGCAATGGACTTCAATGTCCCAGTCAGTAGATTCGAGTTAAAACTGACCGCATAACTTCGAAATTCCTTCAAAAGTAAACAGAATTCCACAAGGTAAAATTACACGATTGGAAAAAAAAAGTGAGGCGAATAAACTCCAAAGTTTAACAAGGTTACATGTGAAATATTAAACTCATGAATAATCAGAAGATTAAATAATAAAAGAATATTTTTTTCCTTTTTTTTAACAGCCTTCATGTTGCAGCGCTCCCCCTGATGTGTTTAGATGTTTATTTTGTCTGAGAGGAGAAAGTGTGTCGATCGCTGCTCGCGAGCAGGTTGAGGTGCGAATTCGCAGGCTGCGAGCGTCGCGTCGCGTCGCCCTCGCGCTCCTCTCGGATGTTTTAAAGAACGAGTAAAGGACTTGATTTCTTTATCAGTCCTCTCGATAACTGAGGGGCCTCTCAGGCATGCCGCGCCGCTCCCCACAGACAGCTGCGGAGCCATCCAGGCTGTGGGCGAAGTTTGATGGATCCTGTTTACTGGAGCCCAGAGAATGGCTGGGTATCTCAAATTAAGTGTCACTTTTAAGCTTGTCTTTTCGTCAGCTCTCCATTTTGTTCCCCCCGTCTCCAGCGGCAGCGCCGTGCCGCCAATTGAGAGGGAAGACGTTCGGTGATTACACATTCTGCCGTGATTGAGGGGTGCAGCCGGGAAAAACCAAATTCCATATGGCTGTGGTGAAATCTCGGCACCCGTAGCGAGTCGCTTTCCAGCGGCCCCCCCTGTCCCGATGACAGCGAAATCGCCTGCTCATGACTTATCGTTTTATCATTCAAATTTCCCCCATTGATGCCCGCCGCCGTGATTGACAGCCGGGCCTGAAAGCCACAGCTATCTCAATTGAGCCGCGGCAGCCAGTTGGTAACCGTGACAATGGTCTCTCCTCTTTGCCTTGTTTTCACACATTTTCTGCTGTCACAGAAACCTCGCTGATTGCCTCTCTGCCAAGACAGCGTCCTATTAATCTTTTAAATAAGGGCCGCAGCCCGGCGGCATTGTTTGCAGGGGGAAAGAGAAAAAAAAAACCCGAGAGGACCTTGCGAGACCACACTGAAAGGGTGGGTGGGTCAGGTGGGGGGGCGGAAAAACGGGCGACTGGGGCTGAATCCGTCTCATTGTGGCAGGAAAGCCGAGCTCCCTTAAAACCAACAATATTAGAAATCTAATAGCTCGCGGTGGAGATGGATGGTGCGGCGGCGGAGGCGGTGGCGGCGGGCCGGACGCGGCCGGCTCTCGCCGGACCCCACCTGATAACTCTGTGGGCTCTGTTGTCTTCTGCTGCTCTGCAGGTGCATTGGCTGCTTTCATCTGCATCGTGGCACTCTGAATAAAAGCCTCTGTGTTTATGGCCATTTTCTTTCTCTTTGTACTTATTGATCCCTTTTTTCAGCGTGCTTGCAATAGGCTTTATTTTTTCTTTCTCTCTCTCTCTCGCTCCCTCGCTCTCTCTCTCCTCAATTCGGTGGCTCAAATAGCATAACAGCGGCATATTGTGAAATGGCAAACCATTGATGTATTGTGATGTGACCTAGCGGAGGGAGAATAACAGTTCAAGCCTTTGTCCTGCTGTACTTAGCTGGCAATTTGTTTGAAGGAGACGCGCGAATGCAATCGAGGTGTCCTTGCGATGTATGTTTTACACAATGCCGAGGAAAGTGCCTCACCTCCGCCATGAATAAGGCTTCTTCCCCCCCCCCCCCCCTCTCCGCACCCTGATTTCATGGATGAGGCTCTTTGTGTTTAATTAGGTGTGATTTGTGAACATTTCCCGAGTGGCTGGAAGTCTTTTTCGGAGTCTCCGCGCTTTTCCCGTCAAGTGGGTGTTAATAGAGGATCGCCGCGGTTCTGCCGACACCCTCCGCTTGGTAACGAGCGTCTTCCTCTGCAAAATAGCCCCATAAACCAAACCTTTCAAGGATGAGGAACATGTGGCGGCAGTATTTAGCGTCTCAGCGCCGGCTGTGTTTATGCCTTCGGAACATGCCGAAGTTATGGGACCCACTGCGGACGCAACCCCCCCTATCGCTCTCTCTAAAAACCCAGTGAGGCAGTGCAGCCTATGACTAATTGACTCCCAGGTCAGAGCCACATGATAGCAAGTCTGCTGGTCAATGGAAATGGATATACTCCCCCCCCCCCTCTCCCCCCACAGCCGGCGACGACTGCTTTGTGATCATCCGCGCACACATGAGCGATTGAGCATGCGGCTATTCACGGATGTTTATCCTCGCTGGCTCACGGTCGCTCCTCCGCATGAGAAAAATCAATCCATTCGCAACAATTCCAGAACAATCCGACATCCCTGCTCGTGTAGGATCCAGACGGACGCCTGGCTTTGATCTCATTTGATGCTCCTGGGAAAAAATATCAAGACTTTCAGCAGCGAGAAGCGGCTGAATTGAAGCATTTGTTGTTCTGATTTTGTATTTTAAAGAAGAAAGAACGAACTGTGGCCTGACATTGTAATACTTGACTCGAGTTTTACTTGAACTGTTTCATGGAAAAAAAAAAACTAAAGATGCCCCGAAGGCACTGCGATTGTTTGGCAGTGCCAAAGGTTTTCTCTCTTCTTCTGTCTTCATCGCCTTTTTGCAGTGCTTTTTTTTCTAATCAACAGCGAAGTTTTCCGTGTTTTCCTTCCAAAAAAGGGGATTTTTTTTTTTAACAGTTGGTCCCCGAAATGCGCGTTGAACTGCGAGTCTGTGTTTCCTCCCAAACATGCAAATGTGTGTGCGGCGGGGCTGCGTTTTACTTCTTGTTTGCAGGTTAAACACAAACACTGCTGTCCCAGATTCACATGCAATCCCCCCTCCACCTGAGTCTGATCCCCGGCAGCCAGCTCCAGCCGCTCGCACGCAGCCACGAGAAAGATTCTCTCCGGTTTCAAAGCGCCTGCATAGCTGGACTGTGTCAAAGCGAACGCACGCCCCGCCCCCCTGACCCCCTCCTCTCCCAGAGACGGCACTCTTGACCTGCTGCCCCATTGTTTCCAAGCGGGGATGGACGGGGAGCCGCCTCTGCCGGCGCGATCCTTCACTCAATAGCCGCTCCATCTGTTGACTGCGTGACTCTGGGTTACAAGCGGGGATTTTTTGCTCCGTCTGTGCAGGGGCGTGAAAGGAGCTATCTCGGGGGGGGGGGGGCTTCCTGAATGGGGGTCTTAAAACTGCGGCCGTCGGGTGTTGTGATGCCTCTCACACCACCGCCCCCCCACCCCCACCCCCACCCCTCCACCCATCATCAGCCCAACGCAGCCGGCTGGGTGTGAGCAGGATGAGAGGCCTTCATTGTGCCTGTTCACAGGCCCCTAGGCAACAGGGTCACCTTGTCCCCAAACAAATGCTGCCCTCAGTGGGATTGTTGGCACTGTGTGTCTGTGTTTCTCTGTCTGTGTGTGTGTGTGTGTGTGTGCGTGGAGGGGGAGAGGGTCTTTAAGTGTAAGAATGCATCATCGGGGAGAGGGCAGAGGCCTTGGCTGTGAGGACATTTATCTAACATCTTTGCCTTTCACATCAAGACCCATTGAGGGCGACCAGTCTGCATCAGGCTTTCAAAGCGCATGACGAGCGGCAGAAACACTCAGGGCTGCTTCACAGGTCAAACTGCGCTCGCCGAGTGTTTAGTCCGACAAAGCTGCCGATGTCCTCTTCTGTTTCGCTTGTACTTTCGAGAAGGAAAAAAAAAGAAGCCCAAAACAGTGTTTGAAAAACATTATTCGTGTTGTGTCCCTCGTGAGTTTGAGTCCCGTCTCTCGGTGCGGCGGCGGAGGCCGCTCTGTTTGGGGGGCTTCGTCCTCCTTAGCAGACCGTGTTTTCCGAACAAAAAGGGAATCTGTGACTGCTCTGACAGCTGGTTCACCTACAGTAATTAATGTTGGGATTGCAGGCTGCCAGACATCGGTGCTGAGGTCCTGTGTCTGTCTGCGTGGGAGGTGTTATTTGGCATTTCCTCAAAGTGAAAATAAGCAGGATCCTGCCCTCTGGGATGCTTTTTTTTCTTCTCCCCTGAATAAAATTCCCATCAACTTAAAGAAAGACGAAAAAAAAAAAACCCTGCAGTTGGGATGATTTATTCTTTGAAATTTTTAATGCTTTTTTTGTCGCAATCTCAACCCGAAACAGTCGTATATATTTACCGTGTCAAGCCCCGTGTGAGCTTTTGTCTCTCTCTCGGCCTGACTCGCTTTTGACAGCGTAAATACATCGGCTTCTGTTTAATTCACCAGCTTCACCCTTTTGTTTGCATTTAATAGGGGGGGTCCTGCTTTGCCAGGGGAGGGGGCGGAGGGCACGGGCGAGCACTTTTCTCTCTCTCTTTTATCGCGGGGACACAGTCGCAACTTCATCTTGGGTGCTCCGAAGCCCTCAGCTGTCACAGGAAGTCTCCCGCCGCTCCCACGCACACACCGAGTCGTTCATAAGTTTTGTGCCCGTCGGACACACGCGTGTCCGTCTTTGGGAGGACGTCGGGGTTGAAGATCGAAGGCGACGACGAGCCAGCGCAGCGTGACATCACGAACGTGAGGCCTGAGACCACCCTCTTGGCACCACGTCCAAGAAACCTCACCGCAACTCGTGAAACTCTGTCCCAATCTTCCTTTAAGCTCAAGAGACATGAAGCGATCAACATTGACAAGAGAGGCAGGCTGCTATTTTGACCATGACAGCCCCCCCCCACCCCACCCCACCCCTCCCCAACTAGATGAGACATAGTTAAAGGGTCTTTGGGGGGCGGGTGGGTGGAGGTAGAAAACTGCAGTGGCAGCAGAATGAATAAATTGAAGAATTCTCTCATTGTAAATTGTCTATCGGCGGTGACAAACGATCTGATAGGCGTGCGGCCGCGGCTTCCCGACGCATCCGTCCCAATAGAGCTGTGAATAACCGCTCTATCTCCACGCTGCTTAGCACTGGCCCTGCACTTAATAATTCATACAGTGTGAAATATTTTCCCCGGTACAGATATGCCAAAGAGCCGCCGCCAGCAGGCGGGGGCGGCGAGGAAGGGTGTCCCTGCGGTGCTAATTTGGGGGATGGTGACGTGCATGGATTTCTAAGGGGGCTCTAGTTTAAAGGAGATGCCTCAGACACATTTGCCCTCCTGTACGCTCTGTCTGTTATTGGAAAGAGCCGCGCTGCCGCTGCTGCTGCAGCCGCCGCCGAGAGCGAGAAGTGAGCGCGGGGTGACATTTAACTCGTGGCTGATCGGCCTGAAACCAGGAACGGAGACGGGGAAATACATTTCCATTTAAGTTGACTGAGCACACTTATCGGTGACGGAAGGACTGGGGAGGCTGCGAACCCGCTAAGTACTTTTCGCTGTTTGCCCCCGGTGGGCGTCGGTGGTTGCGCTCGACATCGGTGGCAGCAGGTGTCTGCGGACACCTGGTCTCCTGTTTCCATCAGGTGACTCCTCCCGCCTCGGGCTCCTCCAGGAGCTTGCCAGCCAAAAGCGGCTCTCATGGTCCCTGACCTTATTGTCCCCGTCCTTCCGAGCCCCCACGCCACCCCCCCCCCTTTGACACTGAAACCAAAGCTATAATGGCCTCGCCCACGTGTGCGTGCCGGAACGCGAAGGCGTCACGTCGCCTCGTTGTGTCATTTTTGTGCACTTTGTGTGTGCTCTGCGGCTCCGTCCTGTGCAAACTGGGTTTTTATGGTCCGCATTCAGGCCCTGATACCAATTATGCAAACTATTAAAAATTTAAAGAGGACAGTCTTTTATAATTTAATCCTAAAGTAATAGATTCTATTAAAAATGCATGAGAGGAGCTTTATAGATGGAGCCGGAATTAGTGTCTATCAAAGACTCCAGTCAAGGATGCAGGGGGAATGGGCAGCAGGAGTGGTGGTATTGCCTCATTATTCAAATAGGATATGATTACCATAGAGCAGGAGTCCCTCCGATCTGAAGCCGAGCCTGCTGGCCACCGGGATCAGGAGCAGGAGGAGTCCGGCTGGAGGGGGGGGGGGCGGGAGGAGGGAGCTGCTGAAATCCAGCCTGGCTTCCGATTTCCCGTTTCAACGTTCACCAGTCGGAGCCATGTGTGTGTTTTTTTGTTTTCTCGCGGTTTCCAGCTGAAACGCTCTCGGCCTTCTTCTTGGGGGTTTCTCCACGTCCTTCGCTGAAAACGGGAAGCCCACGGCGTTGCAACTTAATGGCTGGCGAGAGGCAGACCTTTCACTTGCCTGGATGCACCTTGCTTCTCCGAACCGAACACCGTGAACAGGTGAAAAGGAGAAAAAAAAACCTCCGAGCGAAGAGCTCTCTGTTTGACTTCCCTACAATATGAGTGTCGGTTGTAACACAAACAAGCGCATTTGCGGCGTTTAACTTTTCTCAACTTCTCACTCGTCCTGTCCCCCATTTTATCCTTCTCCGGCAGAGGGAACAAGCAAAACAGTTTTTCTGCCTCGCCAGTTTAATGGAATACAGATAGCGGTTGAATTTCCACCGTGTTGTCATTGCGTTTTGCTCCAGTAATTACAGGTAGAGAAAAGCAGCGATTCAGACACCCTAACAGCCCCCTGAAAGGGCTTTGTGGTTATTAATGTGCTGCGAGAAGTGGATTGGAAAAGCCAATAAAAAGTGGGATCCTGGTGAAGCTTATATGGATTTGAAGTTCTGCCTCAGAGGTAAATTCCTGGCTTCTTCTTCGTCTTCGTCTTCTTCGTCTTCTTCTTCTTCTCTTTTTTTGATGTGATGGTTGCCTGTTTATGGAATAAGTCCAATGGGCTTAATCGATCATCTCCGTGGAAAGGTCAAGTGGAGAAGCTCTGGTGTTTGAAGTGCTTATCCCGTGGAGGAGCGCCAGAAATGTGACACCTCCTTATGAGTGGGCGGAGGCGG
Source organism: Malacoctenus gilli (assembly GCA_032164315.1). NCBI lineage: Eukaryota > Metazoa > Chordata > Actinopteri > Blenniiformes > Labrisomidae > Malacoctenus > Malacoctenus gilli. The sequence goes on from JASSRZ010000011.1 coordinate 9,832,835, forward strand.
GCAGATTAGTGACGGACAGGGTGGCCCGGGGGGATGATTTAGGAAGATTCGGCTCTAAATACTCTGCGTATATCGCAGAGAGAGAGAGAGAAACTATAAGCTGCCTTCCTCCCCTTCTTTTTTTCAAACAGAAAAGCATATTAGTGGATTAAAAAGACAATTTTCCCTCAAGGAGGTAAAAAGAAGAACCAGAGGAGTCGCATCTGGGGCTAAAAGGTGAACCAAAGTTCTGGCTTGCAGCCTCCTGTCCGCACTTCATATCCGCCGTTGCTTGAAGTTACCAGTCGGTTTCATCCCTCCACAGTCTCATCTAATCTGGAGTGGGTGGCTTTGGGCAGCATCTGTGCTCCGAGTCGAAATAGGGCTTTCTCTCTGCCTAATCCTCTATCCAGGGATCACTCAGTAGGGTGAAGACAATTACCAGCCCGCTTTCTCATGCTAATGGAATCTCTAACTAGATCTTACAGAAGGAAGGGAGAAGGGGGCGGGAGGGGGGGCGGGGCGGGGGGGGTGGTAGACGGTGGAGGAAGAGGAGCCGGGGACAATGGCGCAGAAAGATGACCCAACTAAAATGGGTTTTTAGATTACTGTTTAATTATTGATAGAGACCCAGTTGTAGGGCCCGGGGTCAGGATTTGGAGAGCATTTTCCAAGAAAGAAGAGAGATTATCGAGTTATTGTGGTGTGTAGGGGAAAGGGGACGGGGGAGGGGGGGGGGGGGT
>JASSRZ010000011.1:9833656-9859085 GCA_032164315.1 Malacoctenus gilli
ACAGGGGACGGGGGAGGGGGGGGGGGTCGGGGCCGGGGGGGGGCTCGGTCCGAAAGTTGCTGAGGCAGGACCCATGTCGCCGACATATCAGCGGCAGCTGTGTGCCAGGTAGTCTGCCTTTCACCTTTTTTTTATCACCTGCCCCCAGCAAGGTGTCTGGAGTGGTTTTAAATTGCATTAATATGCAGGAATTTATAGATTGCCTCCCTTGGCATTTCTGCAGGGAGGGGAAGAGAGTATTACAGTCTCCATCTGCACTAATTACTGGGTCTTGGCAGTGTTACCTGTCTCTTGTGAAGGACAAACCAAGGCACCGAGCAGTAACACGCGGAGCAGAAGGAGCTCATCTGCTGGGGAGTCTTCAAGAAGAAGGATGTCTCCGGGGCCTTTTTACTCTGATATGTTTGATGTGTCGGGAGCCTTGACGACCATAAAAAAACCATCTCTGCCAGCAACATCAATAAACCAAACGACTTCAGCCAACTTCCTTCATCTGGAGCGAAAAAGAGAGAAAAAGCCTTCAGACTTTTCCCGTTTTGTTTTTGTTGTTTTTTTTTCACACCGGTTGATGTGGACCAAAGTGGAAATGATTCGTCTCACTTGGTCCGTTCCGCTTTCACACCGACTTCTGTCTCTCCGCATCAAGTCCGACTAATGAGGCGGAGCGTCGCGTCTCCATGACAACTGTGACGGAGCGGAAAAAAGGGGAGGGGGTTGGGGGGGGGGGGGACTGACTTGGAAGAAGTAAACAATGAGGGATGAAACAGATTTTAGAGGCGTTTTTTTTTTTTTACACTTTGTTCCTGAATTGTTTCTTGTCGTTTTTCTACTCCGGGTAAACAGTGAAAGTTTACGAGTGCGGCTGCAGTTTGAGATAACGGACCACAGGAGCTTTTTCACCTCGAACGTGTGTGATCTGTGAGGCGGTTGATTCACATTTTTTAGTGCAGTTGCAAGTTTTTACGAGCGCACCTTCTCAGTTTGATGTGGTCCAGCGTTGCACTTGCTCGTGCTATCAGCTGCAGGTAAATCTCACTTTATCGCGCATTAATCCTCAGCAAAATCTGGACCGGCTGTTCAAGGAGCGCCATTCAACGTCTCGTCAAACGTCTCTGAAGCGTCGCTGGAACAGAAAAGCGAGACTTTTCGGACTTTGAAGTAAATTACAGAGGCAGCAAAATGTTTCGGGAATCCCGGCGTCGTGCCGCTATCTCGCCGCTGACCTCGCCGCTCGGTTCTCTCAAACGCTGGTCGAACCTGCTGATAACATGAGCCCATATCGGGGAGCTTTTGTCACAGAAACCCGCCGACCGTTTCGAATCGCCGCTACCTGCCCGCTTTCCACGTTGCTCGATCCTTGCCCCCCAACACCTTGCCTGTGAAAACAGCATGGAACGCCGCGCTTTAACCCTTTGCACCTCAGGTAGCTCGCTCTCCGCCAGCCTGCCAGGTTTTTCCCACATCAAATCTGCATGTGGTAATTCCTCCGCTTGCCGCGGCTCCCTCGGATTTCTGTGTTTGTCCGTCAGCCCGTCGGAGAGACTTCTTGGATGGCTGCTGCACCAACATCTTGCTGGTGTTTGCGCCATCTGTGCCTTTAGCCAGCAGGTGATTACCAACCGCAGGCTCACCTCCCACTCCGTCCAATTGGATTCCCTCCGCTGGCGCGGCCGCGTCCGGCGTCGATTGGGAAAACAACAGCTGGATGGCCAACGTCGGGAAGCGAGAGGAGGGGACGCTGCTCCGTCCGGGCGACAGAATCTGGAAAGAGGAAGAAATGTATGAGAAAGGGGCGGGGCAAAAAAAGAAAAAGCCCGTTTCCTTTCTGAGCCGGCTTCGCTGCGAGCGCTCGTGTCATCCTCTCTTTTTTTTTAAGTCCTTAACATCCAGCAGAGCAAAACTGGCTTTGTCACACTCGAGATAGATCAAATGAGATCAGTGTCAACGTTTCGACGGTGCACTATTTGATTGCCTCGTGGGGCTTCACAACACACTAATGTTATGCATGGCTGAGTATTGGATCCGTGACACCCTCCAGTGAGAGACTGCGGCGTTGTCCTCTGGACCATGGGAATTGGGGTCACCTTAGGCTCTGCAGCGAGCGGCGCTGCGAGCCAGGTCTGTGCAGAAGGAATCCCATTGTTTGAATTTAATTATATTGCATTGATTTATTGAACAACCATTAATAAGCATACGTTTTGAGGCAGGGGACGTTTTTTGCATGAAGTTTGCTCTCCCTTCTCTCTCTCTCTCTCTCTCTCTCTCTCCCTTTTCTTGTCTCTTCTTCACTCCATTTCATCATAAATTGACATAAGCCTTTCTTTGAAGTTCAGGAGCCAAGCTGAAGAATGACAGCACGGCAAACAATGAACAAAACACACACACACACGCACACAAAAAAAAGAGACAATGAACAGTGTTTGAATATTCAAGTGAGCCACCATAGGACAGTTGGAGGGAAAAAAGGAGCCCTTGTTTTATTGTTGTTGTGTTAAGCCATGAATGGACCTGTCTGGAACAATAAAAGATTGTGTCATGTTTGTATAGGAAATTTTGCCATATCAACAATGCGTTTTGAAACGCTGCGTTAAAAAGGTAAATCCCTTCTCCCCCCTGCGCGAAAACTAAGAAAGCGCTGCTCGTTTTTCACGTTCGGCCTGAGTTACCGTGCGGCGACGGCGATTTATGGTCGAAAGTCTTTACCGGCGAAGCTCAACTCGCACCCTTAAAATGTGTAAAATACACCTGTGTGCAGTTGGAGGTGTTGGAATGAGACAGAGACCAGGTGGAGCAGATGGATGAGACCAGCGAGGCGACCTCTGATCACGACGGGGTCATCTTGTGACCCCTCCGGCGGTCTGGTTGTTGGTTCATGTCTCGCACGTTTGAAGTCGTTTTTTATGTTTTCTATGGGGTTTTTTTTTTAGTTTTTAAACCGTGATTAATTTGATGCAGTCAACATTCAGTTAGTTTAATTACTTTAATGATCCTTTGGCCTCCTCTCGTCAGCAGTTTCCAGCCGTACCTGTTCAACAGTTCAATGTGAACTCTGCATCGGCTCAATAACTCACTGCTTTCACTGTTTTTGTGTGTGTGCGCGCGAGTGCGTGTGCGCGCGTGTAAGCCGACAACCGATGCGCCTTCCCTGTAAAACAATACAACAAAGGCTGAGGCAATAAGAGGAGAGGAGGATGTGTTCCCCCTGCGGTTCGTCTGACAATCTCAAGCCACGTTCTCATTGCTCAAAGTCCCTCGCTGGCGTGAGCGCGAGTGCGGCGACTCAGTCGTGTTGTGAGGGTGCCTCGCTTGTGCTCTGCTGGAAATTAGCTGGTTCTTCTGAAGGGGGGTGGGGGGTGTGGGGGGGGGGGGTTCTCCCCAGCGAGAGCGCGGGGCTTCAGACGGCCGCTTCCTCCAACCAGAATCCAAACACGCAGCCACGCCGCTGCTCTGCTGCGACTTGTACTCGTTGTGTTTGGTGGAAATTATGTCATCAACTCAAACTTGGAGACTCGTGAGATCGTCGAGCGCTGTTTCAAAGTCGTGAAAGGGGGAAAAAAAACGGCAATTTAGAGTTGAGATTGAAACGCCGAAACGTCTTTAAACGTTGGAGTTTTCTCGCCCTTCCAGTTGAGTCGGAAGTTCCCGTTCCAGTTTGTAATTTGCTTATGAAACGTATGCAACGAGCGCTTCTTCTTGTTGGTGGCTAAAAAAAACACACCCTCCTCTGGTGAAGATTGTCCTTAGAGTGCTGAGTAATCCACTGATGCTTAAGATACACATGTGATCAGGTGGCGTGAAGGTCAAGTGGATCAGGCTTAGCTGGCTGCAACCGCTGCACAGTCCTCACCTTTCCGAGTGGGCGGTTAAAACAGGGCAGTATGTAAAGACTTGCATAACTAATGCCGAGCCAAATCCCACAGAAGGCTGCGCTGCCCTTGTCGCGCCACGGAGCGCCGCGGCGTAGAGGCGGCTGATTGCTTCGGAGAACTGCGGCGCGTGATGGATTGATTTCCTCGCTGGCTGGTTGGGTTTTTTTCTTTTTTCCTCTTTCCTCCGTTTTGAATTTCAGAAATTTGCAAGCAAACCGGGCATGTTCTGATTCCCGGCGGCGGTGCCGAGAGATCGCAGCCGTGTGAGCCGGAGTTTCATCAGAAATCAGCAAAAAATAAGACCCCTTTTTCACCAAGAACACATGAAGACTTGAACTCGGGGCCGTCACCGTTTCAGGTTTTGATCACAAGCAAAAAGCACCACAATGATTTGAGTAAAAAAGCACCTTTAACTTCAATTTTCACTCAGTTTTATTTGTTTAAAAACAAATTTGTCAACACTGTTTTAGACATTCATTCATTCATCGTCTGTACCGCTTATTAATCCATCTCTACGGGTCACGGGAGGTGCTGGAGCCGATCCCAGCTCTTTACAGGCGAAGGCAGGGACAGGTCGCCGGTCCATCGCAGGGCAACACAGACAAACAACCATTCACACCTATGAACAATTCAGAATCACCAATTGACTTTATGCATGTTTTTGGACTGTGGGAGGAAGCCGGAGTTCTCAGAGAGAACCCACACATGCACGGGGAGAACATGCAAACTCCACCTGGGCACGAACCCAGGACCTTCTTGGGGTGAGGCGAGAGCACTAACCACCACGCCACCGTACCGCCTGTTTTAGACATTGGGACTTATTTTGTTCGAGATGCGACCGCTGCTCCGCAAAGTAACTAACCGGCCGCCATCTGTCTCACCACAGCCGCTGTTGACTCTCCAGCTTCAATGTGTTGTCTTTGCAAGTTTTGCGGGTCTCTCGTCCCGACGAACGCGCAGCAGTGAAGGGAGGGGGACGCGTGCCGCGCGCCAGGATTGAGATGTTGAATCACGACGCTCACGTCGTGCTCGGCTGGATCGTCTGTCAGCCCTCACAGAGGCGCCGTCCGACTCCGCCGACACAAACTGCTGGTCAGGTCGACGAGCGAGCGAGGACTCGGCTTCAGCTTCCGTTCACTCATTGCCTGAAAACTGATGTCGTTTAAAGCTCGACTGCACGTCAGCTAAACTGCCCCCCCCCCTGCCTTTTTGCACCCTTCCCGTTCGGAGTCTGTTTGGACGGTTCGCTGCTTCGGCGAGGGGCCGTTATTTGGCATTAATGAAAGCGAGCCCTGCACAAAGATGCAGCAGTTGGCTGTGAAGTCAATTAGTCCTCGCCGCTATTACAGGCCTGACATTAGTCTAGACATGCGTGTTTTGATTAGAGATGACAGACGACTCGCTGCGATTGGACTGCCAGACATTCCTCACCCTTCATCCCATGGGTGAACTTATTGAAGCTGACTGGAATATGGAAAGCTAACAGCTGAGTGTTTTTGCCAAGATGCCCTTCATCGACACAGAAAGCGCTCGTAAACGCGGCGGCGCGGCGCGCCAGGCAGTCCAAGCCCCAATAACAGTGACATGCTGCATCATATATATAAGACTCCGCTGCCAATATGTTATTCCAACACTGTATATCATGGCAATAACGCCCAAACTGTGGGCTTTTTTACACACAATGGCCTTTTGTTGTGCAGGTTATTTATTGTGCTGGTGTGAGGTTGCGCGGAGCTGCTGGGTGAGTGCATCCAGGGGCTTGTATTGTTAGGGAATCAGTGGCTCTTGTTTGTGGGGCTGGGAGGGTTTGTTAACAATGCCTTTTTTATGTCCCCGAGTGCGTGCCTGTCGGCAAACGTCCCCTCAGAATTTTTGTTTGTGTGTGGTTTTTGCCGGTGTGTGCGTGTGCGCGGATCAGGGTCGCCGAACATAACCCTCTCTTTGTCCAAACAGACCCGCTCTGCATCAGGCACATGTGAGCATTAGTGTGTGGGTGTTTAGAATATACAGTATGAGTGCAAATTATTTGGTGCTGGTGTGCGGAAAGTGCCGAGGAGGAAAAAAAAAAAAGGAAGGGGAGGGGGGCGGGGGGTTTACTGCCCGTCCTCCCTAATGGAGCCTTTCACTCTCCCTCCATTCATGTGACGGTATGGTGACGGAGAAGGGGGGGGGGGCCGGGGATTAACGGGCTGGAGGCAGTGCCTTGTTAAAGAAAAAGAAAGGGTTTGAGTGTGTCGATTGGATTAACTTGTTTGGGCTTATTAAGAGGGGAGACACAGCAGCTTGTTAAAGGCACTGCATGGGGCGTCCCATAGTGAGCCGGCAGGGTCACCATTCAATTAGGCCCAAGCCCCGCCCTCCGTCATTGTGGAGGCTGTCTGCCAGGCTCCTGAATCGCTGCTGGGAGGAGGCGGGCTCAACCGGAGACACTCACCAGCCGTCGACGGAGGCTTTATTGACAGGCCTTCTGGAAATAAACTCCGTGAATTCGAATGGAAATCTACAACAGGAAGGGCCTCGAACCCTCGCTGGGAAATCCCGAGTCTTTTCACGTCTGCTGTTGAGTTTACTTGACATCCTTTTCTTCTTCTGAGTCGACAAACGTGGCGTTTCGTGGACGTTTGCGCGTAACGATTGGAAGAAACAAGCGATGCTCTGAGTTTCAGAAAGTCTTCTGAACTTCCGACGCCGCGTGCGCCTGTTGGCGGTTTCGATCCTCCGTCCCTGAGCCAGACCTTAGTAGTGGTGTGTGAGCATGGCGTTCGTCCACAATGGTGTGTGGATGTGTGAATGTGACACGCGAATAAGGCGGAGTCTCAAACGCCGGGAGTCGGGTGGATTCTGCGAGGCAAAGCTGGTCAAGTTCGATCGTTTGACTTCATATCTCGGCTTCTTCCGCCTTTTTTTAACACTTTCTTACCTCCGGCTTATTACCCGGCACTGACTATCAGCGCTAACTCCTTCTTTTACCTGAAACACGTGTATCTTAAAACACACTCACACACACACACAGAGCATTTATTCACCCATGACCACCCTGTTACACCCCGCACTTGGCAGGATGCTTATCTGAGCAGACAGCTTTGGGCGCGGGGAGCCATCTCCTCTGATCTCCTCTGCAGTTTAAGAACCTTTTAACTAAGAAATAGCCCCTCCGCCGATTCCGCCGCCTCTTGATTCCGGCTTATTCCCTCATCTCGCGGGACTGATCTTCCGCCCCCATTGCAAAAAAAAAAAAAAACCCGCAGCCGCGTTAGCAGAACGGGGAGAGAGCCGATAGACATCCTGGCTTTTGAGATATCCCCGCTCTGGTGTAATAGGAGACCTGTGAGTGGATTTGATGAGTGAGTGAAGTGCAGGTGTTTTTTTTTTTTTCTCCCTCCTCCTCCCCACCCCCACATTGAGCAGTGTGTGCTCACACGCATTCTCCAGCACCTTCGCAAGGAATGACCTCGGCGAGACGGGCGGCGTCGCCGAGCAGCTGGGCGGCGGGTCGTGCGAGGCTTTTGGTTTCGGAGATAATTTCCCACCACTGATAGACATCTGCTAAGTAGTACAATAAACTAATAGGAGGAGATGAGGGGAAACGGGGACATGACAAACAAGGCAAAGACTTGCTCCTTCTGCCTCGCTCTTAAGGCAATAATAGGAGAAAATTGGTTCTTGAAATTGAATTGGAGGGGAAAAAAGGAAAAAACGCGGGTCTCTTTCAGCAAAGTATAATGCCTCCGAATACATTTGGTGAGCGGCAAATGGAGAAAAATGGAGGGTAGTTACGCGATTGTCTTTCATTTCAGAGAGGGGGAAAACTGTGGCGGTATCCCCCCCCCCCCCCTGTTAAGACTAGCTTTTAGTCTCAATCTACACCATGTGTCCCTTTTCTCTGGCGCACAACCACTATCTTTGAACAAATGGACTGTGAGGATGGGCTTGTTGTGAAATTAGTATCCTCACAGAGAGGACACAGAGAAAGGATTATGTGAATAGCCAGTAATGAGCTCAAAGTGCCAGTGTGTTTGGGCCAGGCCTGCCTGCCTGCCTGCCTGCCTGCCTGCCTGTGTGTGCGCGAGAGGAAACGGCACCGCGAGCGACCTTTTTTTTTCGCCCCCTTTGCACAAGCACCTGGCGAAATAGAGTGGCCCCTCTCATCCATCTGCAGTGTGTGCGACTGTGTGTTTTGTCGTGTCTGTGTTTGTGTGTGTGTGTGTGTGTGTGTGTGGGTGAGGTGGAAGGGGGGGGGGTTGATCTTTGGAGTCCCAAGATTCAAATTACTCCGATTATTCGGGAGAGATGCATTTTCCCGCCAGCGCGCCGATCACACCGGCAGGTCTGTGCTCGGAGCGTGTTGCCGTGCCGCTCCGACGGGCTTTAAAAATACTCGCGCGGCTCAGAGCGTTAAGTGCATTAAACGAGCCTCGAGGTCTGAGGTCAGACGGGAGATCCGGAGAACAAAAAAAGGGGGTGGGGGGGGGGCTTTGTTGAGTCTTTGCTGTTCACTCACACCTGCAGACGCCTGATTCAACCGTCTCACACGAAATGAAACAAACTTTGATTTTTGAATCATTTAGTGTTTACGCCAGTCGCTCATTTTAAAAGTACACACCTTAAAGTAAACAATTCAAAGTCTTTTTTTTATTCACTAACAGGATCGATGATTAGATTAATGAACATCGAAAAGCTTCAACCAAATATTCACGTTTATTGGATTGTTTGTTGAACTTGCAATGTTTACAAAGCAGTTGTTTTTTCAGCACTTCCATTCATCGAAATAAACTCCTTAAGTTTTCGATGATGAGTATTTTCTTGAGCGTCTGAAGTTTTGAGGCAAAACCTGTGGATTCATAAATGACTTGAACGTATGTAGGAGGAGTTCAAAGTTGCATACAAGCAGTAATCCACTTCCTGTTGTGTTTATTGGCTCCTTGCAGTTGATTGTCACATGTTGGGAATCGACATCAAACTCTCCTGTTTCAAAAAGCTGCGTTTGTTTTGCTTCTTTCATGTTTGGGGGATAGATTGATGATGTTTTTCCTGAGAGGGAAAAAAAAACGCTGCATTATCATTTTTGCTCTTTTCAACACACTTTATTCCGCTCACAACATTTGTCGTGAAACAATCGCTCACACAAGCCGCGTGGCTTTTTCCTCGTCGGTCAGATTGCGTGGCGACGCTTCGCCGGCGCTTCGGTTTGATGAAATGCTTCAATAGGCGCTTCGGTATTCGGACGGCTTTCCTTTGGCTTTCTTCTTTGAACGGGCGGGCGCGGGGCGCCGGCACTTTCCGGCCCGCCATTAATTTATCTCGTAATCATTGTAATTGCTTTCTTTCATATTAAAATGATAATCTATAAAACTAAGTAATGGACTGATGGCAGGTGGCTAAATGTTCATTTAGTGATTCACCGAGAGAATAAATAACGGGGGACGAGCCTGTGACAGGCGCGTGAGGAAACATTTTTCAATAATCTGCCACGCATCATGGCGGGAGACGCCGGCGCTGACAGCCCAGATGAAATATTTGCCTCTGTTCTTTGTTTTAATATGGGAGGAGAGCGGCCTAGATGGAAACAATAGCGTTCCGTATTGATGCATTTTTGGGGGGGGGGGGGGGACGGAGAAAAATGCATGCAGGGCGAAGATTAAGGCTGCAGGCGCGACCATTATCCATTGTAGGCGAGCCCCGGGCCGCTGCGGCGCTCGATACGGTGGCGGCGGTTACTGGAAACGCACAGTGTCCACCCAGTAAACAATGGAGGAGGAGGGGGGGGAGGGGAGGGGGGGTGCATCTCCTCTGTGGATCTTGCACTTATCGTGCGAAAACACTTTCTGGACCCAAACGCTTTGCGTTGGCCGTTCTCATCTGGCGCATAATCCGAGCGGAAGGCTTTGTAATCAGTCATCATTGTGCTATGTGACAACTGGTATGTCGCTGACGAATGATGCCCTCCATGCCGCCGGATTGTTGAGGTTTCTTAGTTGGAACCTGCCCGGGGTTTTTTTTTTTATTTCTTTCCTATATATTTATATATATAAATATATCGTCGCTGCGTCCTGCGCTTCCGCTGGGACCGTGATGGGCTTTTTTTGAGGAGAAACTCGCAGCAACTGGCTGCCTGTTCCTGAGTGAAGGTGGCTGTGGGGAAAAGGCGAGGGGGGGGGCGGGGGGGAAGGAAGGGGACTGTAGAGCTGGAGATTTATGGCCTAGAGGGAGATTGATTAGTGCCGTCACGAGCCCTGATGTACGGTTGGCAGTCCCCCCCCCCCCCCCACCCCCTCCCTCCCGCCCTCCCGCCTCCCAACCCATCGCTAGCACACATACACACATGCGACCATACGGTTCAGCACACAGCTACGCATACATCCAGACACCACTCCGCCCCCCCCCCCAGGCCCTTTCCTGACAGTCCCCCAGAGCTGTTGCATGTTAAGTTGTAGCAGACAGACTGCTGTTTTTTCAGCATTACCAATTTTTTTTTTTTTTTTTTTTACTCCGTGCTGTCCACAGATAACGCCATCAATCAACCACGTACACACCGTCCTGGAAAGAACGCGTCTCGGTGCGCCAGAGCTTCGCCGCGCGTTTTGGTTGCGAGGACGGTTTTCCCAGACGGGAGACGCGGCGGAAGCCGCCGAGTGACCGCCCCCACCCGGCCCGCGCGCTGAACCCGCGTGGACCGCGCTGGCCTCCGGGTGCAGGTGTGCGTTTATCATTCAGCACACAGAGCTGGGAGGCAGGCAGCTGTAGGCATGCTTCCCCAATTAAATCCTGGGCGAGAAAGCGAGAAGCCCCCCGTCTCGCCCCGAGCCGGCTCCGGTGGGCTCTGACCTCCATCATCCTGACGAACTCACCGCAATGTTCTTCTTCCTTCTGCCCCCCCGCCCCCCTCCCCCGTTTCCAGGTTGGCCGCAGCACTCCCTCGGCTGTAGTACTGTGCCCACCTCACCATGCTGGCCTGTCTGCAGAGGAGGCAAAACCCTCCACCCCAGCACCCGGTGTGTGCCAGCAAGACCCTGGAGCCACCGCAAGCTCTTGGACGGAAATGTAAGTGAACAAAGTCGCGGTGGGGGGGTTGGGGGTCAGGAGTTCAGCTTGCCTGGAGCTGAGGAATGAGAGAGGCTTGTTGCTTGCTGTTTGTTTAATCTATCAGTCACGGTGACTGATGGAAACAGGTAGTTAGCCGCGACTGAAGCGAAGGAAAACAGACTCTCGATGTCCCGCCGTCGCCGTCTTCCGGCGCTTCCGTCAGGAATCCTAAACAGCCTCGCTCCCTTTGCACTTAGACCCCCGGATTGCCGCGTTGTTTGGCTACTCATTGTGCGGGGGGGCTGTTTCGCCGTGCTGATTGTGCAGTCGTGGCAACGGGGGCCGAACAGACCGTGTTTAACGTGCCTCGCTGGCCCCGGGTGACCCTGAGGGTCTGTAAACATTTACAGTGTCTGGCCCCGGCCGTGCCGGCCGCATGTAAAGTGTGACAGCTGCTCTGTTTGCTCCCCGAGCTGCACCCTCTGTCCACTCACAAAACGGCGTAAAGGGACCTCGGTGAGCCAGGGTTGAAAACTGGCAAAAAGCGCTGGCAAAAAAAACTCGCCGCGACCCGTTTGGGACGGGAGCGAGCTGCGGCGGTCAGGACGGCCGCAAGGTGAATTTCTCGGCACAGATCGCGGCTTTGGTTTCGAGCCCTTTCAGAAGACGAGGCCCCTTCCTACCTCGGCGGACCACCTCCAGCGGCCTTTGTTTACACGGCGAGCCGTTCACAAAGACGTGTGGACGGAGAGCAGCGGCGCCGTAACCTCACAGAGAAGACATAGTTTGTGTTTCTTCCTCGGTAAAACAGCGAATCAGGGCTCGAGCGGGAAAGGTTGGGGGAAAGGGGTGGGGGGGTGGGGGGGGTTGAAGCTTTGCCCACCGTGTTTTTCAGCAACTCGCCGGCCAATTAGCAACTTCTCAGCCCAACATCACACGCTGGCTGCCTCCCACAGAGGAGAGAGGAGTCACCAGCAACAAGGTGACTGCTACCTCCGTCCTCCCATTCGGAGTTGTTTTCTCTTTTGTGTGTGCGGCTGCTGTGTGTGGACGGTACGTATGGACAGTGTGAAACAGGGAGACAAACAAAGCTCTGGGTGCCTTTGCTGAGTCGGGTTCAACTGCGCTCACTAATGAGGTTTGAGGGAGCGGTGAGGTGAAAGGGGAGTCGGGGAGGGTGGGGGGGGGGTGGGCGGCGAAGGCGGGCTGCGAAATAAAATTAGCGAAGGAGGAGATGGAGAGAAAGGGGAGAGAAATGGACGGCGTCCGTCCTCAACAGTCGTCTTAATCGATTCCCTACTTCCAATTTCGCAGGATTAGCCCACTTCCTCTCAAGGTCCTCTATTGAGGAGCAGCCAGTGGGAGTCAGGACTCAGATCAATAGAGAAAAAGAACAGTCTCCAGTCTTCCCTCTGCCCCCCCCCCACCCCCCCACCCCCCCTTTTACTGACCCTCTCTCTGTCTCTCCCTCTCTCTTCCCTTCTCCACCTGTTAAACCCTTTGATTGAAGGACTACCGCAGCGGCTGACTTGAGGTTCATAATGAGGATGTTTGAACATAATAGCCCCCTTTCTGTCCTCGGACAGGAGGGGCGGGGGGGAGGGGGCGGGGGGGGGGGCAGCAGCAAGTGTTGGATTTCCACCACTGTGCAGCACTTGGCCTCAATAAGGCAATTGTTCATCCCGGCCCAGGAGGGGTTGCAGGACGGCAGACAGCATGTAGAAGCGGACGTGCTCGGGTCGCGGCACCACAGCAGCGAGCGGGTCTCCATGACTGATTGGTTGTAGCCCAGTTTGGCCCCAAATTGAATTGGTGGGCAACGGTGACCTCGGCCAGAAGACCCCCCCCCCCCCCCCCCGAATAGGTGGAAAGAGTGAAAGCACATGAGAGGGATTACCTGGCAGCGAGACGGAGACGAGGAGACGAGCCGCGTCATTTGCATCTGCTGTCCTTTACACAACCAGTGTGTGTGTGTGTGTGTGTGTGTGTGTGTGTGTGTGTGTCGGTGGACTGGGGTTCGGATGAGGGGGCAAGGAGGGTTTCAGGGAAAAAAAAAAGCCCCCTGCATGCAGATGCCGAGTTGGCCGCGCAGTTCATTGATGCGACTCCCATTAAAAATCCCTCATACCCTCAATAAAAAAGGACTTAACTGGCTCTGCCATCAGCTGGAAGCGTTCAGATCGGCTCGCCAGACAATCAATTTCCCCCAAGCGCACGGAGCTTAGCGGGAGAAACGGGAGGCGGAGAGAGCGGGATGTTTCCATTATCACAGCCCGCTCTGTGTCTGGGCTCGGAGGGGTGGGGGGTGGGGTGAGCCACTGTAGAGCAGGGAGTGCAAGGGAGAGAGAGAAAGGAGGGAGGAGCAGCGAGAGATGGAGAGAGAGAGAGAGAGAGAGGGAGGGAGGCAGAGTGGGAGACAGAGAAGCTGGCTTTTCAAAAAGCTATTGACCGCCTGCCCTTAAAAATATCATATTGGATTAGCCTCACAGGGGCAGCCTTTTGATATTTTTTTCTTTGGCCGTAGAATTAAAAGGAGTGCAGAGCATTACTTGAATTATAAATCATAGGCACTTGCTTTCACGGCGCCCAAATTCCACGCATATGTGGCTGCACTCTCCAGCGCCAGCCCCTGTCATTTTTAATTAAATCCCCCCTTATGGGTGACATTTGTAGCTTGCCCCCTCCTCCTCCTCCTCCTCCTCCGTCCCGTCCCCGCCCCCCCCCCACCACCACGTCTCTCTACCCCTGCCCTAGATGGAGACATGAAAGGCAGAGACGGCAGCGAAGCCAGGGCCTCTCATCGCGCCGTGCCCCAGAGAGAGGGCACCCATCCAGACAGATGAGAGAGAAAAGGCACCCCGCGGGGGGGTGGGGGGTGGTGGGGTGAATGGATGCCACTGACCCCGTCCACCCTCGGCCACTGGCGACCTCCCTCGCCGTCCGTCCCTCTCCTTGATCGTCGTCCTCCACCGCGGGACGGAAGCTCGTAGCAGCAGCAGTCCAGTGATGAGTAACGCTGAAATGGCTGGACAGGAGGGCCCGGCACCCCCCCCCACACACACACACACACACACCCCCACCCCACTCCTCGCCTCCTCCCCTGGCCCAGACAGCAATTACTCTGCCACATGTCAGCTAAAGAATAACAGGTCCAGCGTCCGTCAGTTGACTGCTTGATGGGGGATATTTCTGCCTGGCTATTTTCCAGAATGATATATTTCCAGATTTCAGCAGGTTTTCATTTGTTTATTCATTACTTAGCAGCTGCATTTTGTGCCAGCGTGACATTTTCTAAAAATGCAATTGTCACACTGTGTGTGCACATTTGCACATTTTATCCAGGCCTGCTGTAGACGCAGCCCCCCCCCCTCCCTCCCCGCAACCACACGGCTCCTTGCCCCTCCCACATTTGTCCTGCGAGGACTTGGGAATAAACCTGGGTGTTCCCTGGCGTCTGAAGCCTCAGCAGGCTGTGACTCCACCGCGCGCGTACACAGAGCGGCGATTTAGCACTGTTTCGTGACCCCCCCCCCCCCGCTTCTTCCCGACGTCTCCGGGCCTAATTAAAGCAGCAAACTCTTTGACATTATAATGAATGCAGCTGCAGCGAAGTCGAACACAGGTGCCGTGGCTTTATCCCCTCCTAAATCCGATCTCCAATCACGTGCGCGGGGAACTGAATATCTGTCTGAAAGTGTCTAGAAATGCACGTACACACACACACGCGCGCGCACGTATACGCAAAACACACCTGCAGCTATAACCCTCGGTGACACCACCCAGGAGGCCCAAGGTGCCAATCAGCCAGGTGTAGATGAGAAATTCCCAGCAGGCCCGATTTCCCAGGTCCATGCCATGTCAGGGCCGGGTCCGGGCCACTTCCAGGTTGATGGACGGAGACAACCTGGCCTTGTCACACGGAGCCTGAGGACATGGCACAGAGGTTCACCTGGGGATTGTAGTTTTCCTAATAGCCCTGCGCCTCCGCCGGCAGAGCTGCCACTGCCATTAGTTTGCTTTGCTTTTAGCCGCTTCTCTTCCTAAGCCGCTCCACCATAGAGCGGCGGCGTACCGGGGGAGGGGGGGGGGATATGTTCAGGTAATGACCTCCCGCCACCTTGCCACTGTTTTCCGAGATATAACGGTGGAATTAGCTGGCCGTATCGAATTGCAACACAATACCTCGGCGCCGGCTATCGCAGGTGTCGGGAAGGGGGGGAGCGTTTTTCCAAGCTGCATATTTAAAACGTGGTCACCGGCAGCAGCAGAAATAACAACCTTCACCCTGATTGCCTCAGTACCCCTGGAGGTGGGGTGGCGTGGGGGGGGGGGGGGAGTGGGCATAAAGTGGAACCGGGGGAAAAGGAATGGAGACGGCGAGGGAGAGCGAATCTGCATGCACTTGACCTTTTCCCACTGATTGAACCGGCTCATTTCGAACTCCCATTTGGAATTCCACAGAGGGCCCACGGAGACTGTCATTATCCCGCCGTCTGCAGCAGGGAAGCAGAGGTCAGGAGGTATTTCTTCACGGTGAAAGGTGATTGACGGCTATCCGCGGCCGCCTGGATCCCTACTTATGCGCTTTCATTTCGGGGGGCTCGCCGGGTTTTGCATCGCCGGCCTGGATTTGTCGTTCACGCTTGCGTCGCATTCCCCGATTCTGAAATCCACAGTCGCGGTTTATCTGGCCGGCGATGAGAGCCGGTCGTGCTTGCTTTACCTCATGCGCGCTGCCGCCGCCACCGCCGCCTCTTCTGTCATGTTGGCGTCTCCGTCCTGGCACACAGAGAATCATTTCCGGCTGCTGGCGTCCCGCAGCGCCATGCCTTCCCTCTGCCCTCTGCCTTCTGCTGCGAGCGCGGGGGGCCGAGCAATCTTATTGCCTCGAGAGGTGAGCTCGAGGAAGAGGAGAGACTCCACTGTAGTTTGGGTCTCAGCAGGACTTGGGTTCAAAAGCGGGCTCCTTGTTCCAAAGCCTCCGAGCTGGCATTTGGGCATCCCAGGTGCACACCCCCAGTCTTCCCCTGCCAGAGAGTGGGGTCCGGCGGGCGGGAGGGAGGGAGGGAGGATGTGAGCGGGGAGACTGAGAGAGAGTCTGCAGCCTCTTGCTGTCCGACAGGAAATAACAAGTGGACCCCTTCACACTCTGATGGAGAGGGGGCACTCCTGGCAGCCCACTCGCTTGTTGTTTTTTTCCTGCAGTAATTACAAATCCTGGAAATGTAACGCAATACGGTGTGACAATCTGATCATCTAATAAGTTTAAAGATGCTGTTGGTTCAGTTTCGTACAGTGGAAATGTTGGTTACCTGTGAGATCGCATAGAAGGACAAATATTTACTTGTTCAAATGATGTGTTTACTGGTAGAACTGAGTGTTTAACGCGTACTGACAGAAAGCTGGAAAACTTAGCTGTGTTTGAACACGGCATTAAAGGCAACCTTGTTGATACAGTAAGTAGTCACATTATAGTTTGGAAATATTAAAGACAACAGCTGGGAATTAGGTTTGAAATCATACACACGGCCTCATTTATTCTCTTCCCTCAGAGACGAAATGCAACTGGACGCACTTTTTGCGGAAACCGTTACTCTTCAGCGTCTCCTCCTCTGCTCCTCTCCTCTCCTCTCCTCTCCTCCTCCTCCTCCTCCTCCTCCTCCTCCTCTCCTTGGCATGTGTACTGCGGCGGAGTGCCTTGTTGTCTGTGCAGTGTTAAATATTAATTGGGAATCAGTGGAGGACTTGTCTCCTAAATGATAGAACAGAAGGGCCCAGGCTTGCCTGAGGCAGCCTGCAGGCGCCTTTCTTCTTCCATTTACCTGCAGGCCTGCGCACCAGCACTTCCTCCGGTCTGACAGTCCTGCCCAGGCGCCTCCAGCCTCGCCGCTTCCCTCCCGCTCGCTCGCTCGCTCGCTCGCTCGCTTGCTCGCTTGCTCGCTCACTTTTTTTCATCCCTTTTCTGCTCTCTGCTCTGGTTCCTTTTCTTATCTCTGTATGCACTTACAATCTCTACCTCTGGGGTCTTTTACCCTCCGTGTGCGTGCGCGCGTGCGTGCGATTGCTCCATTTGAGTTCATGCATGGCTGTGAACACTGCTGGCTCTCGGCTGTACATACGGCCCTTTGAGGAAACGGTGTCGCGGCGCGGCGTCTTCTTTTAAAGCTGGGACAAGGAGGTCCCGACATGAATCACTCGGGTCAGGGTTTGGGCACGTTGGAGTTTCGTGCGCGGCCGCGCGTCCCGTCTTCTGCCTCGTCGCCGAGTGGCCCTAATCTGTGTTTCCTCCCCGCGACGCTTCCCCATAACCGGCCCCGCAGTTTGTGTCTTTTTCTTCCGAGGCCCCGCTTTGTTCCTCCCTATCAGCCGTGTCATCTGGAGGGGAAGCGCCAAGACAAAACAACTGGCACCAGCTGCTTCTTTGTTGCACCGGCCCGCTCCAACTTGTGGATGACCCCCCCCCCTCCCCTGGATGGAGCTAATTAGGCTGCAAAGATTTGTTTTGGAAATCAAACCGGTCCAACCTGTTGTTTTATTTTTCTTCCTCGTGTCTGTTTTTCAGCCGAGCGCAGCTTTTTTTTCTCGCAGGGTTCACTGAGGGTGCGCGGCGAAGTGACTTCGGGGGGGGGGGGGGGCTAAAATAAAAAGAGAAACCCAGGGAAGGAGGAGAGGGCAGCGGAGTGGCGGGGATATAAACGGAGGAGGAGGAGGGGGAGGAGGAGGAGGTGGGCTTGACTTTGATGCCATAGGAATGAGTTCACAGGCTCATGAGCACAGGCCTAATCGTACATGACAATATCGGCTGGTGTGCCAGTCGCAACGCATAACCACCCCGCTGCTTGTGCTGACTCGGGGTATTCGCTGATAAAGCTCTGCTTTCTAGACCATGCTGTATGCACAATGAGGGTGGCCCAGGCAGGCCTGAGGGCTGGCTCATCACAGACAGCCCACAAACCGGGGGGCCGGCTCCCCCTATCTATACACCACCGCGCGCTCCGCCGAGCCCCGTGGCGGGGCACTTGATTATTAAACAGAAAGCAATTTTGAGAATACAGTCAGGTTTTTTTTCTCTCCATTTATTATCTATTACGTTGAGGCCCTCAAATGATTGCGAATGCAAAACGCCTGGCGAAACTCGCGCCTGAAATGAGGTCGTGGCAACGAGGACCCCGCGCAGGGTGTGAAATATTCAGGGTCCGTATTTCCCGATTGAAGTATTTTTGTTGTTGTTGTTGTCGACTGTCATGGGAACAAAAATGAAGCCGGCTCCCTTTTTGTGTGGTGGTTTTGTTTATGGAGCGCGGCGTGTAGCGTGAGGTAAACATGTTGCCCCACTTTTCTGTGTTTGTTTGGCGCGCGGGTGTCCTACAAAAGGCCTGACACGGCCGCGGCCGCCCTCGCATTCCTTTGCGGCTCGAAAAACGGGACGTAAACCCACCCGGACGGCCGGGGCCGCGTTTGCCAGACACCCGGCCCGGATGGTCGGCAACATCCTCCGAATCGGAGAGGGAGGCGTCTCCTGCTCGCGCCTCCTCCGCGGGACGGTGGACCCGAGCGCGTCTCCTGTTTTTGTCTCTCCACATTACGTCCTCTCAAAGGTCAGGGCTGATAACGGCGCCTTAATTCCCAGGCAGCAGGTCTGCTCGGGTGCTGTTAGTGGCGTTAATAGGGCAGGAATGCAGGACGAGTGCTTTCCCACGCTGTTGGTTTTCGTCTGCCGGGCGCGTTTGAGATGAGGCTCTGGGCCGGCCGGGCTCCGCTAATGCAGCCCGAGCGCAGACAAATGGAAAGTGACACTTGTGTGTGTAGAATGGTATTTGTGGTGACGCTTTGACTACAGATAATAAAGTGTTCGCCCTGAGGTGATTTCGCCCGGCGAGCACCCCAGATGAAACTCACTTACTCAGAGAGGGAGACAGGAGAGACAGAGAGGGTGGAGGGGGGGGGGCGCGGTGAAGAGACGGGAGAGGGGAATAAAGGGGATGAAGAGAGGGAGAGGGGGGCACGCAGGGAGGGAGATGAGGATGAAGAGACGGAGAGAAGGATGAAGGGACGACACACAAAAAAAGAGGGGGGGGGGGTGAAGCGAGAGGAGAGCGCCGAGAAATACGGAGCGGTTGTAAAAAGGCTGAAATAGAGCGCAGTAAAAAGATCCAGAGACAAGTGGAGGGAAATTCGGCCGTTTGCTGCTGCCATGCTTTATGGGTCACAGGGTGCGACTGTTGTTTTAGTGAGTGCTGGACTTTAGAGGTCAGACCTGGACGGAGATTTGCTCTTTTGTAGTCGGCCTGATTTCCAAATAAAATCAAGTCTGAAAGGCGAAACGTGCAGCAAACCTGCAAATTTGGATTATCCACGAATGCGTTTTAACGTTGGAGTTTCCGTATTTTCAGAATAAAAGCTCATAGTGGCTTTGGTTGTGTTTTGCAGCCTGACTACGGAAGCCCTAAGTGACCAATATTGATCCATATACGAGGCGCGCTGGATTGGTAAAATGAAAGGCTTTTACGTGCGAATTTTAGTGTGTGAAATCCGGCATTTGAAAGGAGGTGCGTGCGTGTGCGCGGGCACGCGTGCTCGTGCGAGGCCATGTGTACTGAGGAGTCCTTCAGGATCAATCAGTTCTCAGTAATTTCCCCTACAGCCCATAAAAGCCAGGTCTGTCTGGAAGGAGCGCGAGGCTGCCACATCAAACCAGCTAATTAATTTTCATTGCTGATTCAGTAACATCTGGCTCGGCAGATAAATTCTAACGAGAAAATGTAAACATGACAGTGTCCTGGCGGTATAATATTTCACATTTCTCGGGTGGAATCCTTTATACCGGGAACCCTAATTAGTCCTTCGGATCGGACACATTGTGCCCCATCACGGCGTTCGCATGCGTGGGACTGTAAAATAATTAGAACATTAGGAGACGGGGTCCCGGTGCCGCGGGTGGAAACACGCCTTGTTGTGTTGCTCGGCGTCCTGCGTACCTGTGGGTGCCCGAGCGCTGTCTCTCCGTGTAGCGTATTAGCGGCGCACGTGCCCTGCTTCACTGCAGGCTACCTGCATGACCTCATGCTGCAGTCTGGGAGGAGGAAGCCCAAATTAGGCTCTCCGTTGGCCGCGTCTTCCATCTGCTTGCGCAGAAAATAGCCAGATTAAATCTTGGATGAGATCGGCTTTAATGAAATGAAAGATTAGATCTGGGAGTTTTGTCCAAGTTTTTCTTTTTCCTTTTTTTTTTTTTTTCAATCTATTTTAATGATTAAATCCATTTTTGACACGGTGCCATGTCTGCGTGCCTGCGAAGGATCAGTGTGCAGATTGCTTTAACATTCTCATTATCCTCTTTGCTATTTGCGAAACATGTTGGCAGGTTAAAAGCCCAATATGTGATGCAGTATGGCACCCCCTGTTGAAAGACGCCACCCAACCTCCACGCTTATTTACCCGGCGACTTTGATTAAACGCACAATTTTGTTGTGATTGAGGGTTGGTTTTTTTTTCTTTTTTTGTCATGTGCAATTTCAAAGTAACGGTAAGTGAGAAGAGGCTCGTTTAATGTTTGTTTTGTCCCAAATTACAGTTTCAGAAGAGAAGGTTGCGTTGAACGTTACAATCAAGAACGACGGAGACGACGACGACGCCGCCGCCGCGCAATAACGCGCTCGTTTGATGATTTTGATGACACGAGCGGCCGCGTTATTCAGACGGCTTTATCCAGCCAGAAAATCTTTGCGGTTTTGATTTTTATCTTTGCAATTATAGATAGCGAAGGCCTGACAAATAATTGCCTTGATTTCTTTTTTTTTCCTCCCTCTTTTCTTCTTTTCCTGCGTGTGTTGTTGCGCAGGAAAATCAACCTTGGGATGAACAGAGGGAGACGAGTGTTCCTAAAAATGGCTTTTTCTCTGATATCAAGCGAGCAGCGGGGCTTCCTCTCCCCTCACGTGCACTTGAATTGATTAGTACTTTGGCTGAGGGCATATTCAACATGTCTGCCCCCCCGCGACGCCGCTCTACCCTGTTGATCGCTGGCTCATACATGTGCATCCTCCGCGCTCTCTCTCCTCAGGAAGCTCCTGTGGGGCTCCGAGGGCTTTGATTGACTGGCGGCCGAGTCCACAGGACGCCTCTATTATTATCATCTCTACCTCGGCAGAGGGGCGGGGGGGGAGTGGAGGGGGGGGCCGTGTCCAGGGGGTCTGGCCGACAGCCCCTGCTTTGTGTGCCCGATAGTCAATTAGAGGCAGCGCACTGCCGGAGACGAGTGGGATGCAGGGTTAATTGCAGAGGACCAAACAGCTGGCTCTATCAGGGCCCATTGTGTTTGCAGCAGTTGTCACGGCAATTGAGGCCCGGCTGTAATCGCTGACTAATCAGCCCTGTACCAGATGACACCTCCATTAGCACAAGGCAGGTATTGTTCAGGACGCGGGGCTGCCTCTGGCTTCCCCCCCTGCCCGCCCCGTCCTCTTCACGGCCGGCTGACGGAGGTGGAGGGGGGGTGGGGGGTGGGGGGGGATGTCATAGAGCCTGATCCTATCTGCTAAGAGCTGAACAATAGCTGCAGGTCAAGGGTTCCCTTCAAGGAACAATGCGGCTCGCTCCGCCCTTTCTCCGACAGGTCAAACTTTTTCCAAGCGGCGGGATCCCGATGGGAGGGACGTGAATCCTGTTTCACCCATGAATTATTGATTTGAATCGATTCATTTTGGGGAGTTTAAGGGCAAAGTGCGCATTAGTGTCGGAATGCGGCGTGAGAAAAGGGGGCTTCCGGGGGAGGGGGGGGGGGTATATAACCCAAACCACATGACTGGATCCCCGTTAGGGGTTCGATATGAGAACGAAAAGCGTCACAGAGGAAGGGGGCCAAACACGGCGTAAGAAACCGCAAACAACTAGAGCAATCTGGAGCCCGGAACGACTCTTGAAGGAAGGACGTCGATGTTTGAGTGCGTGGAGAACGGCTGGTCTTTTTCAGCTGAATTTCAGTCCCATGGTTTCACTCTTTCTCCGTCACCAAACAACATTTCATGTCTGATGTCATCAACAATATTTGTGTCTTCGGGACCTTGATTGTTGTCACTGAACCGAGTACTTTCGCCGTCCTCTCGAGTTTTTCTCGACGTTAAAAAATCGCAGGAACTGAAGGTTGTCGGTAATATTTGAGAGTCACGAAAGACGACACGATTTTTTCCACCAACGCCCCTCGACTTCACTGGGAAAAATCCAAATCTTACCAAGTATATTTGTCTCATTTCTAGTCCAAATATCTCAATACACTTAATATGAGACACAATTGCCTAACAAGTAGCATTGTAGCAAGATATAGGGACTTGTTTTAAGAAAATACAGCTTGAATAAAGCCAATTTTCACTTGTTCCTTTGGCAGATTTTTTGCGTATTTCAAGCAAAAAAGTCTTGAAATAAGATCTGCCAATGGAACAAGTGAAAATTGGCTTTATTCAAGTTGTATTATCTTAAAACAAGTCCCTATATCTTGCTAAAATGTTACCTGTTAGGCAATTGTGTCTTATATGAAGTGTATTGAGATATTTGGACTCGAAATGAGACACATGTGCTTGGTTGGATTTTGATTTTTTACAGTTTTGGACTTTTCTGGGCATCGTTTTTCTGGTTCCTGTTGTTCCGCTCGACCTCGTCGCGCAGCGCCCCGTTTCGCTGAAGGTTTCCACGTCTCGGCCGCTCATTGTTCTGCGTATTTCTAATACGGTTCGAGCAGGCAGCGCTTCCCCCCCCCGCCCCCTTCGCTTCATTTCTCCTGCCCGCCAGCCTGCGCGGTCAGAGGGGGATCAAAGCGTGCGGTGAGCGGGGATCCCGGCTCGCAGGAGCCAATGAGGAAAAGCTGAGGGCTTTTTGATGTGCGGGAGCGTTTTTCTCCGCTAATAAGAAGAAGAAGAAACTTCTTCAACCTGCTCGTAATTTTAGAACACTTGGAACACTTATAAACGGGAGCGAGGGCATTTCAGGCGGTTCTCTCTGCGTTCTCTCCCCCCTCTGCTTATTCATTTAAACCTCTAATTAAAATGCAAAGCGTTCTCGTGGTCCTCTGGATTTGGTGCTGCACTCTCACACAGCCTCTGACTCTGTATCTCCTCTGCGTTTCTTCCTCCCACTCCACTGCCGCCCCCCCCACCCCCCCTCTCGCTTTCCACCTCACCTAACTCCCTGCTCTCATACTCTCTGTGTCTGCCTTTGCTTCGTGTGATCAACACAATTTGACCTCTCACTTGGAAGAAGTGCACAGAATTTAATGGATTTTTTACAGTCTAATCTAACCAGTTCCCTCTTTATTGCTGTTTTGTACCCAGTGGACCTCATCTTTACCAGCCCCCCCTCCCAGCCCCCCTCATCTGCCGCCACTTCCACCCTCACACCAAGAAAATTAGTTCATCAGAATTCAAAATGTACTGCTTGCTAATTAAAGGAGTGTTAATTGAGTGTTCAGAATTGGGTACCCCCTTCACCAAATGCACACACACACGCACGCACACACACACGCACACGACACACGCACACATGCGTACGAGCGTGCACACAAGCACGCCAGCGATCACAGTGACAGCACTGGGTACACCAAGGACGTCGCGCTTGGGGAGTTTCATGCCAATCAAAAATGGAGAGAAAGGCGAGCGCCCGTCCTCCCGGGCGAAATGGGATTTCTAGATCATATCGCGGGGGCCTATCGCGGGCCCGGGGTCCGGCTGCGCCGTCCGCCGTGTTATCCAATCCCTGCCTTTCGCCGTCTCCGTCTGACCGCTGGAGAGTGTAACAGCGCGCAGATAGCCCCTCTCTCTCTCTCTCTCTATCTCACCACGTGCGTGGCGCTAATGAGGGGTGGCATTTAGAGATGTGCTGCTCTGACACATGGGCATTGTGTGCCAGGCGCTGGGTGATTAAGGACGAAGGTCAGCCCATTAATTGCCTTCCTGCCATCTCCGCTCCCCGGCGCGTGATCTCTTTCGAACTAATGCATGTGTTTGCCCGGGCTTTTATCTCATCTCTAATGCAGTTCAGTCATATGCTTGGTTTGTTGTTTTTTTTTACCCCCCTTCTCCTCCTCATTCCTTTCATGTAAAAGTTTCTTTTCTACTTATTGTAAAAACAGTGCGAGCTCAGGTTTTCTCCCCCCCCCCCCCCCTGTTCTCTCGCAATAAGCTGTTTCATGTGCTTGTGAGTGCACACAGCAGCCCCCCCCCCGCTCTCAGGAAGGGAAAAAGCATATTCTTCCATCCCCAGGGGAAATAATTAATCCTTACAAGGCTGTCGCATGTTGAAATGAAGCGAGTGTGAAGCATTTAGCCCAGGAGGCATTGCAGGCTGTCGCCCGCACCGGCACCTGTTGTTGTCCCTGCCCTACATTTCAAGAGAGAGCGCTGAGCAGAGGATAACAACATGCTCCACTGATGGCAAATGAGACACACAACTGTAGATGCAGGTCTGTGCGCGTGTGCGTCTGTGTGTGTGTCAGTTTTCCCTTTTTTCCCCCCTCCTGTTTTCCTGCATTACGTTTGCATGCACGGCCACGCTGGGGAGTGTGCACAGGTGCAGGAACTCCCCTCCCCCCCCTACCTTAGGAGAAGGTGAGGGCCGGCACAAAGGAGGCAGAGCCGGCTGCCTCGGAGGGTGTTTTATCAGCCGGCACCATCTGTATGCCGCTGCTCACAGCTATGATCTACTGCAGCCTAAACCAATAAGTCACCGAGTGCCAGCCTAAAGAAGAGACTCTCTCCTTTAACCTCCGTGTCCTCACTTATAGACTTACTGCGCTGGAGGAGAGAGATGTGGAGCCGCCGCACATCAAACACACACACACACACACACACACACTCACAGAGTGTAGAACGATGCGTGGATGCAGAGTGAAATGGGCTCTGGTTTGTGGCCATACTTACTGTAATCAAGTTTGCTGTAAAATTTATACCGTGGAACTTTTTAGAGGGGGGAGAAGCCGGAATCAGAAGCATCCAGATGCTCATTTGCCTCCTCCTCCTCCTCTTTTTCCTTTATGCCTGTGGGCTCTAATAACCGGAAGCCTTTGTGGCGCTGAGATGGGTTTTGTAGGCCTGAAAGGCCTCTAATCCCTGTGGCCTGTGAAGTGTGAAACCCTTTGATGCCAGGTTGGTGTGCCAAAGGCTCTGCCTATTGACAAACAAGGGCCAAGCTGGGAAAAGACGGAGGGAGAGGGCTTTCTCCTCACTCTCTCAGAAGAAACGCCGGCTCAGGCATGGAAAATATGGGCTCAGTCAGTGAGAAGGAATAGAATTAGCCACCCTTTAATGAATTTCCTGGCTGTTTTTATAGCTTTTTTTCCCCTCATGTGGCAGTAATTAGGTGGAATGATGGGCATATTGCAGCTGGGGGCTCGTAGGGGCGGCAGGGCACAGGCCCTTGATATGCCTGAAAGCCAAGTATCTCTCCTCATTTAGACCATGCGATGATCAAAGATGTGCGTGCGTGTGTGTGTGTGTGTGTGTGTGTGTGTGTGTGTGTGTGTGTGTGTGTGTGTGTGTGTGTGTGTGTGT
>JASSRZ010000011.1:9872440-9889906 GCA_032164315.1 Malacoctenus gilli
TGTGTGTGTGTGTGTGTGTGTGTGTGTGTGTGTGTGTGTGTGTGTGTGTGTGTGTGTGTGTGTGTGTGTACGCACGCGCTCAGGACTGAGTGCTGAAGCTATGGTTTCCACTTCAGTTAGGATGAATATGCAGCTGCAAAGGAACTCAAACCTCTGCTGTCACCAGCAGGCCAGTGTTGGAACTGCAAGCGAGAGTGAAAATAACGAAAGCTGAAATTTTTTGAGTGTTAAGATTTTTTTTGCTTTGCTTTGACGTTGCTGGAAAAATGAAAGCACAGCAAAAAACAAGTAAAAAAATAATAAAAAATCTAATACTTTCTTCAGAAAAAAAACCATTGCTTCCTCTGTGAACATTTTTTAATTCTCTAGTTTTATTTCACCATTTCTCCTCCCCAAAAAATCTTACATAAATATATATTTAACTCATCATGTCGAGATTCGATAATAACAGCAAACTGTGCTTTTATTCTCTCTTCACTTCAACTCTGATTGGAAAAACATCTCCAGAAAACAATGAGCTGCTCTCCGTGCAGACGTCGAAGGCAGATAACTGTGTGGTTCATGAAATCTAGAGCGTACAGTGTTTACTGTCCGTGGCGCTGCCTCGTACAAACAATAGCATAATGTATGAACATGTAATGTAAACATAATGAACAATGACCTGTGACCTTCAACAGTAATGAGTTTGTGAAAATAAATTGTATGGTCTATCTGCTTTTAATGAAACACATGCCTCCATGCAGTCGATGCGCGCAAGAAAGATGCCGAGTAGGGCAAGGAGCCAATTGCAATGAAAACACTGCAGCAAATAGGGGGAAGTACATAATGGCAAGGACTGAGAGTTGATTATGCAAATACCCCAGCTGCAACGAAACAATAACTCTGGAAATTCAAAGACCAACCATAACACGGAGGGCTATTGTCTCGCATTTGCATATTTGCTTGACGACTCTAACCTGCTCATCATGCCCATCTTGTTCAGAATAATGTCTTTGTATTCATATAATAATGCACACGCATCAGAAACGGGCGCGGCGCATTGTTTCACTTCAAATCGGCGCCTAAGCCTGCCGCAGTTTGCAGGCGGAGCCGGAGACTTTCAAAGTACGGCAACTAATCAATTACTACAATATAAAAAAAAAAAAAGCTAGAAAATACACTTTATACAATAGAAATATCCTGTTTCTTTACACTAAACCTCTGCGGCGTTAAAATAAACATTCAAATCGAGCACAATATTCTGGAAGCTGACAGAAAGGTAAACAAGCAAACAAAAGCTGATTTCTATTCTATTAAACTATAAATATTTATTGGAATATTTCCGAGTTGAAAAATATTTTCCATTTTGATTACAACCGTAGATTTTTATCAGAGCTTTCGTTTACGCGGCTAATGCAGGAATGCGGTAATTATGTTCCAGCTCGCCGATAGAAAAGACAGTTTTCTGTGAGAATACGAGAAAATACTGGAATGTTCTCACTCTCTTCAATCCCTGAGTGATCAGACGTACAGTACGTAGAGCGTTTCCTCTTCTTATGTGACGACGGCTTCATAAACACCCCGTTTCCTCCTGTTGTGTCGGGGCTCGTCTTCATCCGGGGCTAAATGTTCAGGAAACAGTGATTCGTTGAGGCTTTGTGACTCCAGTGTCTCTGCAGCAGCGCCGGTGCGGCTGTAATATTCACTTTCCTTCCCCTGAACAACAGGCACACGAGACCCGTGAAAATTACAGCACTTATTTTCCAAATCGTCCCCTGCAGAGTGATCGTGTTGATGCAGATGGCTTTCCGCCGGCTCTTTGTAACGGGGACGACACAAGTCGTCAGTGCCTCGACGTCAGCGGCTCCATCTCTAAGACGAGATCGCGAGGCCGGGGACCCTTACTTAACTCCATCACCCGCGGGACCACGGTGGACCAGCGATCTGAGGATGGGGGGGGGGGGGACAAAGACAAGGGGACGGATGAGCGTGTGACCTGTGTGAGGACGCGCTGACTTGATGTCACTGGATCACAGCGCCTGACCTCTCCTCAGCGACCGGACGCCCTGCTGCAGCCCGTTGGCCTGGACCGTCTCGCTCTTGCCGGGGTCCTCGTTGATTATGGCCAGATTCTGGTTCCAGTGGCACCAGTTCACCTCGTCCACCCTGGCGCAACGGGACGGCGGAGCCGTGAGACACAGCCGTTCAGCGCTGCCTTCCGGCGACAAGTCGGAAAATACCTGAAACACCAGCGGCGGTCCGGCGTGCCGTCCCAGTTCTTCCCCACGGTGACCATCTCGCCTGCTCGAAAGGACTTTCGGAGGCAGACGGGGAACGAGCGCTCGATGTCCAGGATGGTCGTAGCCCACTGTGACGGACAACATATGAACATATCCTGGTATTTGACCACTCGAGTGCCAGCTGGGGGCTGAAAATCATGTTGTGGGACCCCCATAATGTGAAACCAACCCATAATAAGGCCTTTAACAGAATCTCAACAAGACTGAGAGACTATCTAGCGTTCTTGAGTTGAAGGCTCCCAGTTTGGCGTGTTGATACGATTGAACCAGTGTTTAGCGTCACTGTCGTGTTAGAAATTCAAAGATTAAAGAGAGGCTCCATCGCTGTCCTTGTAGGCAACTTTCAGGTGTACAAAATCAAGCTTTAAGTGAGGTGAGAAGAACCCCGGTTAGGTTCAAGGTTCGGAGGCTTCTGTGTGCAGTTTAATAATTTTCCCTGCTTGCTCAGGTCCAAAGACAGGAGGGTGAGTGATGATGGACAGGTGACCTGGATGCAGTGTTGCCCTGCCAGTGTCAGGTGGGAGATGGAGGTAGAAAGGACAGAATGATTCTGGTCTTATACAAAATTCTTGTGGATCGTGAGGGGGACGTAAAAGGAGGAGGCGGAGCCTTTGGCCTCCCTTAAGAAGGACCCCAAACTTTGCCTGTTTCAACTGTTTGTTTGACTCAAGATGAAACGAGCTTGAAACTGAAGGCTTGCGTAAGAAACAGACAGGAAGTGGAAAAAGAGAAACAAGCAGATTACCTGGAGCTTCCAGATCTTCTTGCTCTCCTTGGACACCTCCCCCACCGTCTCCCCCATCAGGGCGATCAGCATGTTGAGCAGCAGCACGAAGGTGAGAATGATGTAAGTGACTAAGAGGATGAGGAAGACGGCCGGGTATTGAGCGCTGTGGATCATGTCCAGCTCCCCCATCCCGATGGTCAGCTTGAACAGGTCCAGCAGGAACGTGCTGAAGGTGTCCGGGTCCCTGCAGTTGGGGTAGGTGGGACAGCCCCCCTCGCACTCCGTGCCCGCCGGGGGACACACGGTCAGCAGGGACACCAAGGCTGCGTTGGGGGGACGGATCGTGAGATTGTGTGTTTGGAAGCACTTAAAGGATTAGTTCAACATCAGCAGGAAGCAGTGTGTTCGCTGTGTTTGCTGACCTGACGCGTAGCCAATCATGAAGAGCACGTAGACCAGCAGGAACCTGAAGAGGTCTTTAAAAAGAATCTACGCACAAAAGAAAACGGAGCAAGTTACAACGCGTCCACTTGTCTGAGTTTGCTGACAGCTTCCCCGTTGCTCTTTCACCTTCTGGATCATGATGCTGTAGGTGCCGGTGAGCTTCAGGCCTCTGGTGAAGTAGAGCGTGTTCATCCAGCCCAGGACCAGGGCGAACACCATGACGGTGACGTAGGCCTCGATCCCGGACAGGTAGAGAGCAGCTGTGACCACGATCAGCACGGAGTAGATGAAGCTGGAGGGGTCAGAGAGAAACCGCTGAAGCCCGCAGAGCCCAGGCTGAACCACAAAGAGGTGAAAAGTGACATCTGGCACGATTCAAACCAGCAAGGATGCGGCCTGCCGGACTAAATCGGATAAATCGACACCTGTGGGACACGTGCGTTGCCCAGAAACAACCTAAATGTCATTTATTTGGTCTCATTAGTAATAATCAAACAATTTCTTGAATTAATGTTTGATAAACTATCTTGTTTTTGCACTGTTTTGGTGTAATATCCCCTGTAACTATGAGCTACATTTCAACACTTTTAACTAAGAGGATTTCAGATTAAAATTTTAATGCAGTGCTTCAACAAAACAACCAAAATAGGGACAGTTGCAGAATGTGAATGTTTTTCTTTTTGGTGTGAAACTAAGGGGAAGAAATGGTCCATATTGACAGTTTGATGTCTTCTTGTGCAACGTCGAACTGCGTTGCAAGTCGCAGCTGAACCGCTATCAGTTTGAAGCCTCCGATTCAAATCGACACAGTTCAGAAGGGCTCGACAACTCGGTGCCTTTGTTTGGATTGTGGCTTTAATTAAAGCTTCAAACGACAAAGGGAGGCGGCTGAGAGAATAATTGTATGACGAACGATTAACAGGGAGCGAAAAATGTGCCGTCAGCTGCAGACGAAGCAGAGGTGAAGGCGAGGCGACGCAAGGTCGGACGAGCGAGACTCACTACAGCAGCTGAAAGGATCCGTCAATAAACAAAGACTTCACCCCAGGGCACTTTTTTAGGAAGAGATCCTTAATCTGCAAGAGTGACAACAACAACAACAACAGTGTCGGCGCAGTTTTGATACAGCAGACAGCCAGAGTGCAGCGAGCAGCCCGAGATCAAACCGCGACAAGAGCCTGTTCACTCACGTTTGTGAGGAAGAAGAAGATCCCCGACGCCAGCGTGACAATCTCTCCTGCCATCCGCAAGTAGTCAGAGGATGTGATGTACGGATACGGAGGCTGCGAGGAGGAAAGAACCAGACGTCGTTACTTCACCTCGCTGAGACTGGGCTCAGTCGGAGGAACACGACACCACAGGGGCACAAAACATGTGTGTGTGAGTGTCTTTGCCTACTGTGAGCAGCCCCTCCAAGACTGTCAGACCAAAGAGTGGCGTGGAAAATGAGCGAATGAATGAATCAAATTGATGAGCAGATCGCTCTCCTTCTCGTACTTTCCACCCTAAAGTTATCGAACCTTTCTCTCCCTCCGGAAGCATAAAGCTCCACAGTTTACATGTGCGGACAGACGGCTCCAAAAAGCAAATGAAAGTTGGTTTCATTTCGACTCTGGAAATTGCAAAGCCCTTCCCCGCACGTCTTTCCTCATGTTAACCCGACCTGAGACGCCACCGCCGCCGCCTGCAGCTTCATACTTAGCATAATAACATCAATCTTCTTATCTACCTCGTGGCAAGAGAGCAGATTCGGGAGGAAATTCAAATGTTCCTCTAATATGGCGCAGTTAAAGAGTCCCGTGGTTATTAGCCGGAGAGAGTCGGGCGGCAAATCTTTCACTCCGCCGCGCGACGCGTCACCGCTGGTGAACTGGGGCGTCATAAAGAACTCCAAATATAAAATGCAGACGTGTCGAAGTGAAAAGTGTTTGGATTGGCGATGTCACACCTACCACTCCTTGTGTTGGGTGGTAATAAGCCACCAAGGTGAAAATGATCATGGTGATGAGGTAGGAAGCCACGCTGATGTAGAAAGTGACAGCTGCAAACTTCTGCCATTTGGCCCTCAGAAGCTCATTAATGGGCTCCACTGCCAGCATCTCGTGGCGGTTCTGGCAACGAGTCCCCCCAAAAAAACACAACACAACGCGGGTGAGACAAAAGAAATGCTGACAATTACTGGAAAAATTTCCACACAAACTTGCGTCTCTGCTCTCAGATTGGCTTTCTTTGCGTGACTGTGACCTTTTGTTGTCACGCTCAGTATGTTGATGCGCTCTCGACTTCCGTTTCGCCGCGATCACCTCGTTGCGGCTGTTGTAGACGAGGATTTCCAGCACCGACGGCTCCTCGCCACACGTGTCCAGCGAGGAGAGGTCGTAGAGGGAGGAGTACACGGGACCGTAGGCCCAGTCCTTGAATTTACGCGACAGATGACGGGCCTCCTCGTCCTTGATTTCCCGCCTGATAATGTGCTGGAACACCTGGAGGAACGACATGACCCGCCTTAATTCCCACCGGGAAGGCCGGAGTCTTCAACAGCAACGTAGTTTTGCATGAATCTGGATGTATCTACCCCTATTTTCCCCAGTTTGGCAGCCATCATGAGAGGCGACATGCCATCATTGTTGAGCACTGTCTCCAGGCTGCAGTCTGGGTACAGCTTGGCGCTCTTGATCAGCAGCAGGTCGTACATCTTTGTGAGGAAGCGGGTGTTGTCCTTGGTGTTGTCGGCGATGTGCACCAGCGCGTGCAGCACCGTGTTGCCGCGCGAGTCCTGCCGCCGCAGGTCGGCCTTCTTGTGCGGGTTCTCGGTCAGGTAGCGCACGATGTCGGGCTGATTGGTGCACGCAGCCAGCGAGAGAGGCAGCTCACCTGGACACGGTGGGGGTGGGGGGGTGGGGGGGGGGGGAGGCAGACTTAACGCTGGAATCACGGGGGACTAAAAGAACGGTATGGAAGATTATAAATAAGCAAATCAACAGGAGGGTTAATTAGGAAGTGCGGCTGGCGCCCGTGTGCCTCCGCAAAGCATACTAAACATGGATCAAAGATCTGACTTAAATCCCGGCTATGAAAACAGCACAATTAGCAGTTGTTTGAGGGAGGGGCGCAATGGGGCCAGAGTGCCAAAAGCAGCTGCTGAAAATGAGCCGTTGCCATGGGTGACAGATTACTTTGTCACCTCGCATAGAAACGCTCCTCTTCATGGATTTGCACGGGTGCATGCAGAGTGTTCGCGTGCGTCTAAATCCCATTAGCCGTCAGCCCTGCCAGGTTCCTGTTCACCTCGCCGCAAAGCTCCGCGGCAAATTACTCACAGTGCGCCCGGACACGCTGGGATTTGGGAGTGACAACCATGATGAGTGCAAATAGAAATCATCTCATCTGTGATGAGTAAGGAATATGGCACCTGATTGTGAGCAGATAACGTGTTGGTAAATATAGGCTGTGTTGCGAGGAAAAAGGGTCCAAAACACAGCGTATCTGCATATTTAGAGCCAAGGAGAGAAAACTCATTTTGTGTTGCAATTATCTGCTTCCACTGAGTGTATTATTTCTGAATATTTGATGAAAAGACACAAAAAGGAAACACACGCATTTGACTATTTCTTGTTGTCATATTGCTGCAGCATCTCAAGATGTAATCTACTGAGTTTTGTCAATTATTACTGGGTTATTTCACTGATATCATGAGAACAACAAAACGATATAACACCTATGACATCATGTAAAAAAAAGAAAATAGCAAAAGCATCTCGTTTTCAGACATAAAATGATTTTCAGTAACTGGAACCAACATTTTTTCATCATTTATAGGCTGGAATGCATGAGGTTACATCTATTTTTGCACTATAAATATGATAAAAACACAACGCTTTCACAATTTTCTGAAGAATTATAATAAATTCTCTCTTCTTTGTTTCAGATAAACCTGTATTTGGGTTAATTGTCATGACATGACGTCAAATGTTTGAACGAAAACGTGTTTCTCGGGACCAATCACTGCTCCAAGCCCGGTGTGACCTGAAAAGCAGCCGGCAGAGGGCGGTGCTGAGTCGGCAGCCGGCAGCAAACAGCAGGTCAGTGATCAGCAGAGGATGTTGTTTACTTTTCCTCGCTTAAGAGCACACACACCTTTTGCCGGACCCGCCGCTTGAACATGTGACACACTGCCCACCTTTAATGTGTTCGTGGAGGGTGTTTTTACTCTGAAAAAATCTGCTGAGGAGGCGGAGTTTCACCAGCAGACCAGACACATCCTGACTGTTCAGGTCCTGCCAAGAAGTGCGTGAGGGGTGGAGACTAATGTCACCTCATTTCTTCATGTGGACCAGAACAAGCCTGACATGTAGTCATTATGTGTTCCAAGGAGCTGCTCCATTACAAATCACAGAACACTGATGTTAGTGCTCCTACAGCAAGAGGGAAAATAGCTACTGGTCCGCATGCCGGCAAGCGGGAAACTGAAGCAGTGACTGGTGGACTCGTAAAAAACCTCAGACGCATCACATCATTTCTAAAGTATGAGGCAGAAAATACAGTTGCAGCTACAGTTCCAGAGGAAGACGTGCTGAGTGCAGAAAAAGAGAGGAGCGATGAACTCCTCGGCCCTCAGTGTGTCGGTCGTTACCAAAGTAGAAGTAGCCCCCCTCGTCCCTGGGCTGGAAGAAGCGTCCCCTCGCCTGGGCGTGAACGTCGGCCCCCTGCTCCACCAGCAGCTCCACGTACTGTTTACAGCGCCGCTCGATGGCGATGTGGAGCGCCGTCTGACCTGACGACAAAACACAACACAGCACAGCGTGTAAAACTTCTCACTGTTAACACATCTTAGGACCCTCTTTGTTCTTTGGTTGGTCAAAACGAGCCAAACAGTGGCGGAAAAACACACTTCCAGCAACGCACAAACACAGGGACCTTCAAAATAAAAGCAACGGACAGTTTCTGAGTCGTGCTGCAGAGTCAGAACCTAAAGGTTCACGGGCTTGGCAGCAATGCTGAGCATGTGACTGCAGGTTGTGTTCACATGAGCTAAAACCAATAGAAATGTGGCCTTTAAACGTTTTACACTGTCACATAAAACATGTACAGAACGTCACGTCACGCACGGTAAACGTACGCGTTGAAATCTGAACAAAAACAGCTCCTGATTTACAGGGCTGTGAATGCTCACTGTAAACATACTGTGCAGTGAATGCATTTACTGTCTGGTCTGGCAGCCTGGCAGCAACACTGAGCTGGAAATAAGGACATCGTGGTGGTGGGGGGGTCCGAAATAAAAGCCCCTCTCTCCTCAATTTAAAAAGGCTTTCGTGTCGCTGCATGTTTTAATCCTTAAGCTTTCTCCGGTACCTCTGTAATAAACGTCCCTGAAGGGCGTGTTGATGAACTCGCGGAGGTTTCCGGTCTTCTCCGAGATCTCCACCAGCAGCGGGATGGTCTGGTTCTCGCCACCGTACAGGTTCAGCAGAGCTTTGGGCAGACACGTCTTACCTGTGGAGAGTTCTGGTAGGAAACAGGAAACAGCAGTATTTACATACGACTGGAACAAGAGGAACACTTGTGTTCCCTTTCTTTAGCCGCATATTTTTCAAGAACTTCCATTTTAGTTAACGTTTGAACTGTTTTTCTAATGGATTCGCTTAATTTTTTTCCATTACGTAACGTAATTTTCAGTTCTTGTATTTTTATATTTGGCTGTTGCATTTAGCACCTGAAGCACCTATTAAATTTGACCTTTTGCGGAAAGAAACTAACAAACTGAGGAGCCTTTTCTTCAGCTGTTTCACCAGTTTGCTGTGATTTCTCTCTGCTCCCTGTTATAAGCCTGAAAAAACTTCTCAGACACACACAGGAAGCGTCGGTCGGTCCCGCCCACTGCGGGACAAAGGCCTCTGACATCACTCCACCTTTTCCCGCTCGCATCCTCTGAGCCAAAAACAGCAGAGAGAAGGGGGTGCGGGTTGGGGTGGGGGGGCACTAGATAACGCCGAGCTTCTGTTTCAAAGGGCAGACATGGACTCGAAACCCTAAAGTGTGTAATGTCGAGGATTTGGGCCGACGACAGTCAAGCGATACCTCTGAACTCCTCATCGGTCAACCTCTTCTCGTGACTCTGCAGGTACTCCAAAAGGCCCTCGAGGGCCTCGGGGTCTCCCCGCGACACACAGTCAAAGAGCAGGGAGCGGTTGAAGACCTTCATCACCTTCGGCGGGTCGGCGCTCTGGTCGTCATCGCAAGACGCTTCCGTTTTACTGAGAGGACGCGGAAACAAAAGGTCAACGTGGACACAGCAAACGAGGAAGTTCACCTCTTGAGTTCATGGTCAGTTTTTGCATTTTTTTTCACCGAGAGCAAAAGAATTCTGAATAAAATCCGCTTTATACGCACAAACCGTCCTTTGAACGTTCACCCACGACCTGGAGCGCTCCGGTAAATGGAGCTCTGTGTGTGAGCAGCAGGTAGAGCAGCCCGGAGCAGCCTAAATATTACCTCAACGGATGCAGAGGAACCAACAACATGCCCTCTGTTAGATGAGGCTGAATGAAGGGCTGCCTCACACCCTCAATGTTTGTAGGAGTGTGTGTGCCAGCGCCCGTGTGTGAGTGTGTGTGCCTCTTCATGTGGCACACCTCTGTCTACAGAGTGGCATTTGTAAGCGGCTTTCGTTTTTATGACAGCATTTTTCCAAACTCGCCCTTTTGTGAATGGAAAATCGACGTTCCGTGCAGCCTCACTGAAGGGAGGAGTGAAAGGTAAACAGCGAAAGCTGGACATTAGACGGGGACACGTGAAGACAGGTGTCGTTTGTGCGGACACTGAGGTCTGGTCTCACCCTCGCGGGAGCTTTTTCCGGCGTCTCTTCTGGTTGCTGGTGTTCCTGTAGGTGCCGTAGTCGAAGAGGGAGTCCATGGGGGCTTTCTTGGGCCCTGGGACCACGTTGGACTCGTAGATCGTCGACTCCAGGAGGTCCATCGGGTTGGAGATGCCCTTCTTGAAAGCGCCCTGGAACTTCATCCGCAGGTTCTGCCTGCTGTCCACCGGCTGGCCCGGCTGGACCGGCTCCAGGCCCGAGTCCTGGGCCGCGTCCTGGGCCGACGGCGAGCCATCGTCGCCCTCGAACAAGCCCGAGAGCTCGGACAGGCCGAAGGCGGACTCGCTGTCGGACTGGGCGGCCGCTTCGTCGCCCGGGTCCACGGAGGCCGAGGCCCGGCCGGGGACAGAGCCGAGGGTGTCGACCTTGGACAAGGCGAGGTGGCACCGTCTGAGGAGAGCTGAGCGGCTCTGGAAACAGCAAGACAGACGAAACGCCCGAGAGCCGGTCCTAATCTGCTCAAGTCCATGTTCAAGAGAGTGTGAAGCAGAAACTTTTGCTCCTCATACATATTTCATACAGAGAAACTGTCAGCTTAAACATTCGACTCAGAGATCTTTTGTCAACGTATAAGTTGAGTTTGGATCTTATCCCTTGAACGGCCTCACTTGTGTGCTCTTGCTTATCTAAGCGGCATTAAGGGAACAAAAACTAAGACGTCCTAAGGTGATTCCGGGTTCGATCGATTCAAGACTCTGAGCGAGGAGGACGAAGGAGAACGGGAAGATCGAAAAGACTCATACCTGTTTAGAGAACGTTCATCCGCAGCTTTTTTTTAACAATTTAAAAAGAAATTGAAAACAGACAAATGTGTTACTGGGAGAAACGTTTCCTGGGAAGCCCCTGCTGCAGTTTCTAAACGTTTCAGCGTCTGCGTCCGACGGTTGGGCGCTCCTCACCTCATTCATCCCTTTTATCACGGTGATGTGCCAAATTCCTCTTCAGGGAAGCTGGAAATGATGCTGAAGCATGTGGACGTCCTGAGGAGGAAAAACACAGAGAGACTGAACAACTTCAGCTCAAACTCAGGCGCACTGATCCAAAACTGTCCGATTCATATGTGAAATTATCAAGCAGAGCTCTTCGGTTTGGGGACGAGACGCACGGAAGACTTAACAAAGGACGGCTGAGAGTCTGGACTCTGATTGGTCGAAGGGGACGCTTTCGCCAGGAGGCAGAATCACACCACCGCTCAGCCGAAACGCCCAACAACTTCTCAACTCATCACATGAAGTTTACTGCCACTGCACACGCTCATAAAGGGTATTTTGCTCGGACTGAGCGTTCCTCCAAACCAGCGACGCTCTCCAGTTTGCTCTGACAACATGTCTCAACTGGAGCGCGCAACACAAACAGTGAGGGTCTCACTCAGAGGGGGAGAGCAGTGACTCACCATCCAGTCTGCCACCCCGGATTACCATGCCTTTACACCTCAGCGGGCATTGGACGGACAAAAGACGGGGGGGACAAAGAGGCCTGGCCCTGATGGACCCTCATAACACACCCAGAACAGAGACTGACATTATTTAGTGGAGGTGTGTGAGGCCACAGAGCTCGGCCACCGCATTAACCTGTCGGTGGGACAGAATGAGATAATAAAACCTGGAGTGGACCCAGAGCTCTCGTAGTTATCCACTTATGGGGTCAGGAAGTGGACGGACACTTGTGGGAGCGTCTAAATGCGATTGAGGCGAATGTCCCCTCAGAGACCGG
This sequence comes from Malacoctenus gilli, assembly GCA_032164315.1. NCBI lineage: Eukaryota > Metazoa > Chordata > Actinopteri > Blenniiformes > Labrisomidae > Malacoctenus > Malacoctenus gilli. The sequence goes on from JASSRZ010000011.1 coordinate 9,884,478, forward strand.
GGACTTCCTGTCCTGCCATCCCTGAATGTGACAGGATCCAGAGCGGGACAGGCTGGAGGCTGGAGCAGTGACCGCAGGGAGGGACTGCAGCGAGACAGGAAAACCGCTCCACACTGCAAAGAGTGCGGACTTTCAAGTTTGCTCTAATGGGAAATAAAAGCGACACTGTAAACTAAACGGGCACGTCTAACGGAGGAGTTGTTAGTTTTTATGGGATGAAGTAAGAAAGAAATGAAAAAAAAATCACTTATGAGTGACAACGCGACATAAAATAAAGGATTAAATGATTTATTCATTCGTTATTCTATTATAAACGATTAAAAAGTACTCACGTTTCTTCTTTGTGAACATTTAATTGACAGAAAGTCGCTCACCTTGTCCTCTGTTCCTGTTTTCTTCCCCTGATGATGAAATTTCCACGATCCTCTGCTCGGCTGTAAATCCGGATGACTTCTTCCAAACTTCAAACTACTCAGCTCCTTCTTCAGCTTTTGTGCGACTCCTGCAAATCAAAAGAAACAACTCCTCTAACTTTAACTTAACTCCGCCGTGTCCGTCACCGGCTGCAGCGGTGGAAACAACGGATGCTTTCACAGATTTTCGGGGGTGGGACGAAGCAGGGGAACCACCACCTTTCCTCCTCGGGCCAACACTTACACGCAGTACCACCTATGGCCGCTAGAGGCGAATATACATACGAGACATTATAGTAATGGAACTTTACACTGTTGTTCTCGTTCTCATTCAGTCCGAATCAGAGACTGAAGTGGCAAACAAACAGAGTTTCTGTGAAGAGGGCGTGGCTGCGTCGCACAGAACCAGTTTGCTCCATACGTTAAGGACAATGTAAAGTTGAAAAAAAAAGACAATTTGATTGGTGAACATATCACATTCTTTTATTACACAAAGTTAATGAAAGATACTTATTTCTCACTGTGCAAACACACTGCAAAAAATGACACAAAATACAGAGCAATACTTCCAAAGTCTCAGGTTATCTCTTGAATACCACTTGACATTCAGCATGGGTCTTTTGCAGTCATGTGGAATATTACAAGTATGAAAAAACACCTTGATGTCAAAGTGTTTTGATGACAACAAGGGACAAAAAATAACTGTTAGGTTGTACAGGAACACCTGAGGGCAGAGAGGACCCAAGAATTGTGAAATATTAGGAGAATTATGAACATCTGTGATATTTTGATCGATATTCCTGAATGCTTCACTCGACATTCTTCTTTCAAATGTATAAAAAGAATCAAGGCAAATATTGTGTCTAAGGCACAAGCAGATGTGCAATATTAAAGGGCATTTATGTCAACTCTGAGAATTTTTTTTATCGTGTCAAAAAAGACAAAAAAACCATTGAACTTTTTGCTCAACTGTCCTGATTTTTGTGCAGTCGAAAAGTAAACAAAATGATTCAACCTGTGAAAAATACTGAGAAGAAACAATAAAATTTGCTGTAGAAGAGAAACTTCTGTTTTTTGCCATATTTTTTAGAAAAAATTGCACTTTGCTCTTTTTAGTAATCTACTCGAAAAGCAATACATGTTTTGTTGCTTGTATGTACATGTTGATATTCACAAAGGAGTGAAATATATCAAGAGAAATGATAAAAACAAAGGCAGAAAACACACACTTGAAGTCTGATTCTGGACACGTCCACTAATATTCAACACATCGATGCGGGCAGGAAAGTTCAGCTCCATAATTTTCAATATTTATATTCAATATTGTTCACTGACTCATTGAAATTTGAACATTAATGATCAAGCACACCTGATAAAACGGTTCCTGCAACAATCATCATGCTGGAACAAATTGCACTTTGATCCCTCATCTTAATTTGTGAGGAGTCGACGCATCAGATCACAGATCTCTCCTCGAAGGAAGCGCGTCAATACATGAGGCTTAAAAGCTTCTTTGGAGAGAGTTTGCTTACAGTGAGACAGCAGAGTGAGGCGGCAGGAAGAGGCACACATGGCCAGAAGTGTTATAAACACACTCTCTCCCAGTGAGCTCTCAGACAACCTGAAGTTCGCCGTGTCGGCACTCAAGCTGCGAGAGCCGGAGAGGCTGCGGGACGCAAATGACTTTGTAAACAACAAGAGAGAACGGACGCCCTGCAGTCACACCGTGTAGTCGAGGTCAGCATTCATCTTATTGTACATCTCATAAATCGCGTCCACCGTGGCGGAAAAGTTGATAAGAAACTTCCGGATTTTTTCCAAGCATTCCTCTTCCTTGACGTCGCGACCTTTGGAGAGGGCCTTCAGGAAGTCAGACTTATACGGAGCAGCAAAAAGGGCTGCCTGAAAAGAGCAAGACAAAAAGGCACGACGCTGGTTAAAATTGATGAGTTTAGTCATCAGTTTGCTACAGATCTGTAAAATCTGTAAAATGAAACAGCCGAATGGTGGAAAAGCAGACATTTTGAAGTTGGATGTGTCTTCCAGACTAGACTAGACTAGACTAGACTAGACTAGACTAGACTAGACTAGACTAGACTAGACTAGACTAGACTAGACTAGACCAGACCAGACTAGACCAGACCAGACCAGACCAGACCAGACCAGACCAGACCAGACCAGACCAGACTGAACTAAACTCGCTCCAGCTGACCTTGAAGAGCTGTTGCACCAACCAGCCGTGGTACTTTTTGAGGGCGATCTCGTAGGCTTTGGTGACGTTGACTCGGATGAGGTTCGGGTTGTTGTCGTCTTTCTCACCGTCCACCAGGCTCTGAAGAAACACCTGGATGAACCTTAAGCCCCTTTTGGGGGGGGGGGACAGGAAGCTTCGTCATAGGCGAAAAATAGATGTGATGTTCGTGAAACCTGGAGCGGAACAACGCATCCAAACCTTTTGAGCCACATGAGTGACAGCGTGGCTCCGACTTTGGGCCAGTCGCCTCCGTGCATTTCCTTCTCCGCCTCCAGAATCTGCTGCAGAGTCTTGAAGCGTCCGGGGTTTGTATCGTAAACGGCCTTGATTTTCTGTGAAGCAGAATCAGCTGAAAGATCAAAGTGTGACGTCCGACTCGGCCCGTAACGGATCCCTCCGACTCACCGTGATGTTGCCACATATGTCCGCTTTGATGGGTGCAAAGATAGTTGAACCGAGGCAATCTGAGGAAGACAGTTTACACAGGAGGTGGCTGAGAAGTCAAAAGGTAACGGGAAACACAAACTTTTGATCTATTTTGTAATTTACTTATCGAAAAAATGTGTTCAATGCTTCGCTGAGCTCCTGAGTTTGCAATCACTGCAGCATTATTCCCTTTATGACACTGAAACCACAAACTGGACGATCGCTCAGACCTGGTGAACCTCGAGGGCTGACCGTGACCGGTCGTTTTGTGTTGAATCATTCACGTCCTGAAACTCCGTCAAATTCTCACACACATGAAATGTCAGACTGACTGAGTGGAGGCGGTTTAACACCGTGGTGAAGGCCGCGGTTTGCATCTTCTCACTGTCACGTCTCTCCTTCAGTGTCCCTGCTTTATTGTGGCTGCTTGATATCACTTTCGTATCGTCTCACTCGTTTGACGCTGTTTAATTAGGCTGTTTGGTGAGACGTCCACCTGCTGGGACAACAGGCGGCTTTCAGCCCCTAAACTCTTCCACCTTTTGTCCACCTTTATCGTGTATTCGTGATGCGGCGCTACGAGTCTGATGGCCTCAGGTCTTGTTTCAAAGACGTCCTCGCTCGCTCTGTACTTTTCTCGCTTCCATCAAAAAAAACACTTGTCAGAAAACACCAAACTTCTACAGTAGCCTCAGCAAATTAAGCTTCCTTTCTTTATGATGTGAAACAGACTTGACAAGAGTTCACGGAAGTCAAGAAAGCCTGAGTGTAGCGTGACAATAATACGACAATGAATAAATGTACCGCAGGCAAGTGGAGACGTCCGTCAAGTTCCGTCCACGCTGTCCAGAACGGCGCTAATTAGTTGGCCTAATTTAAAACACCTGTGTGAATGCGCGACTATGAGCGTGCAGGACATTAATGGCTTGTAGGAAAGTTGGCCCGGAAAGTTCTAGGTCAGGAAAAACAATGGCGACAAGGAGGAAAGAGCTTAACGCGGACATCGGACTTGGTTCCTCTCAAGGGTTTCACATGGCAGACTCAATAGAGGGACTTTGGCATATTAATACAGAATGAAGCCACACAAAGATGCCCTGGTGCACCATGCCACTGGTGAATGGGCAGAGGGGAACTCAACACCGTCCTAATCAATTTTCACAACTTAAAATCCAGGCCAGTGGATTAAATTATGCATGCTGAAGGATTGTGGACAGCTTGACGGAGAGAAATATGATCCAAAAAAGATTATGCTTTGGAAAGCGCTGCGCCGTTTTTGCTCAAGCTTTTTGGGGAAGTGTTGCGACAAGATTTGCACTTCCTGCTGGCTTTTTGTGATGTTTTGCGAATCAACGATGAAGCGGGTCCTGATGGGAAATTTCTGGAAGGAAAACAAACGTCACGGAGAGAAAAAAGACCTGTTGAAAAGGGCTGAATTTGAATCGGCACCTTTAACTGCCTGGTCGACCAATTTAACAGTCCAAAGAACTTGAATTGTACATTATTTATAAATCTACATAATTAATGTCACTTAGTCAGCACACTTCAATCTGGTCTAAGCGAAGACCCTCTCAGGATCCAATCATCAGAAGACACCTCAGAAAAACACAGAAAACCTTGTTTTTGCTCTGTAGACACTGACACCCCAGAAGTTGTTTTTCATGTATATTTCTGCACAGCGACTCATGCAAGTCTGTCAACGCCGCCACTGCCGCCACTGCTGCTGCTGTGTCACACTGTGGGAAGTTCACTTACCGAAGAATGGAGGAAGGTATGACACAGCCTCCAGAAACGGTCTGGTCTCCACCTGTCTGTCAGCTGGCAGCTGTCTGAACTGGTGCTCCATTAGCAGAGCCATCGCTGCAGTCCGGGCGCCGCTTTACCTCTGAAGGGATCGCAGAAACGGGCTGCCACAACCCCACTGCTGCACACTCACACTGACAGCAGGAGGAGGGCAGGACAGCGCGCACGCACGCACACACACAGACACACACACACACACAGACACACACGCATACACACACACACCAGAATATTCTCTCTCCCTTTCTCTTTCACACACACATACAAACACCTGAATATTCTCTCTCACCCCATTTGTTTTCTGTCTTACATGCACACTCACACACGCACACATAAACACACACACACACACACATGCACGCACGCACGCACGCACACACACCTGAAACCTATCTCTCTTTCCATTTATTGAACACACATGCCTGCTGTCTCTCTCTCTCTCTCTCTCACTCACACACTCACACACACACACAAACACGCACACACACACACACACACACACACACACACACACACACACACACACACACACACAC
>JASSRZ010000011.1:9891430-9910871 GCA_032164315.1 Malacoctenus gilli
ACACACACACACACACACACACACACACACACACACACACACACACACACACACACACACACACACACCTCTCTCTCCCACACATTCACACCTGAAACTTCTCTTTTGTCTTTTGTCTACACATACATGCACATTTTCTTTCTTTCTTTCTTTCTTTCTTTCTTTCTTTCTTTCTTTCTTTCTTTCTTTTTCACACACACACACACACACACACACACACCGAGAGTGTCACCTCCGTTGAACCCGGCTTGCAGGGAACTGTCCTGCAGTCAGCTCATGTGATGGGCTTGTGCGTCAGTGATGGATCCGGCGGCCCATCGCCACCTGCCGGGTGAGAGAGCCGATAAACGTCGCTCAGACAGACGTCCAGTGAACCCACAGGTTTTCAACCAGCGCCTGATGGGCTCCATCGGCTGACTCGGCTCTTCCTCTGCGTTTAATCGCTTTTGCTACTTTACTGCCAACTAATGGAGTTTAGGGGAACACCGCTATGAAGTCACACTGATGAATCATCAGCGATGATCGATGTTGTTGAAAATGTTTTTTCCTCCACGGGTTTAGATTCTTGTCCCGACAAGAACAGCAGATGCCACAATGCAGTTTATTGCACCTGTAAATCACCTGAACATAAACGTAATTAATTTGAAAATAGTTGATAAATTGGTTTGAAATATTTGATGTCTCCCACCCTTCTTTATTTAATCTTGTTTCCAAATTTTGTTTTATCATTTTGAGTTGTTTTGGGATTTAGTCGTTTCCTTTGACGGTCGGAATTCATCATTTCTGTTTCGCCTTTTTTCCACCAGTCTGTCTTGAACTTTATCGCATCCCGTAGCGTGGGAGTAACCAGGAACTGCAGTGGTAACTAAGGAAAACAGCGTCCTCTTGAATAAAGGTGAGTTTGCCCGCTAAGCGCCGATTGATTCTCCAAAACTCGAACAGAAAACAATTTGCCTCACCGTTCGGAGGCAGAATCGATGTAGGTTGTGGAGCTACGCGCTTCGAAACAGCGCAAATGTTACCGCGAAGTGCGACTCGCTAACGCTGCTGTCACTATTTTGTGTGTTTTTCAACCCAACGGTCCGTAAGAGACAACAATAAACGGCCTTTTATTATTATTATTACTGTAAATTGTCATAAAAAATCACTTTTGTCTTTCTGCTTTTTGTCGTTTGTGTTTGGTTGGAGCAGCGCACAGATGTACATATACTCCAATAAAAAGCGAACGAGCTCAGCGGTTGTATTTTTTGAATATCGCAGATGTGCTATTGAACATGTGGGCAACTGTGCTGCAGGTCCATGGCTTTGCCGACGGCCCATGTGCCCAGTCGCTCCCGGAGGCTGGCCATGCAGCTGGCCCGCCAGCGGGAGCAGGAGGCCCGGTGGCGGCAGCAGTGGGAGCTGCACGCGCAGTACTTCAGGCAGCAGAGCGTCCGCAGCCACAAGCAGGCGGCGTGGAGCTCCCGACAGTCCTACCAGCAGAGGTACCGGCGGAAACACACCTGCAGACACGGAGGGAAACACAGAATCCTATACGTGAAGCCTTCACCCAGAGGTCCACAAAGAGTAGGGCAGGAGTACACAGTTAATGCTTGAACAAACATAGGAATTTTTATGGTTGAACTCGATTGTAGTTTGACAAATTTCAGCTTCAAAGTTGTGCTTTAAAATAAGTCAGAGTTGTACAGACATTTGAACTCAAAGATTTTACTTGGACATCCATTTTTGGTGACTTGTTGAAGGTTTGGAAGTAAATAGATTGATAATTATTCCTTTGTTTCGTTTTAACATTTTCTTGACGTTACAAAAAGTGCTTTTACAGGTACTTTTTATTGTGGAAGTGCTCAGTGACTGTAATGTAGTCAAAATATTGTTGTATTAACTCCTTTGCGAGTGTAAACATGGATAAATGTCTGAATTATTAGTGTAAATGTGCATTCAACAAAGCCAAGACAAACAGATAAGGAATAATCAATGCTTTTTGTCCTACCCACTGTCCCACCCCACTGATCCTATTAATCTACTGTATTCTTTGTTGTGGTCAGTATGTCAGCGTACCAAAAACAGAAACTGGCAGAGGAGAAATTGAACCGGCTGGAGCAGCGCAGGGTTCAGCTGAGAGCCATGCTCCAACGGGAGCAGGAGCAGCTGGAGGCGGAGCTGCGACGGCTACACCCTGATGCGGCCACAGTGGCGAGTCAGTTGGTGAAGAAGACCGAGGAGCTTCGGACAGCCAGGGAGGAAAGAAAAAAGAAGGTGGCAGACTTGAACCGATGCCGAGGTCTTCCTCCTCAGTTGTTCTGGTGCTTTGTGCATATACTCACTTTTGTTGATGAACTCTTAGCTTGCGCAGGAGCTGCTGAAGGAGCACTGGAAGAAAAACAACCCTGAGCTGCGAGAGGTAGGCCAGCTTAAACTATTGATGCACAATTGGCAGGCGGTCAAACCTCATGCCTCAGAGTCCGACTAATGCTTCAGAGATTAATGGTTTGAGGCATCTAGTGACCGCCGCGGACGTCTGAAGAGTCCCAACAAGTGGCGAAAACGGACACTTTTTACCCAGATGTCCATTTGATCTGGAATCCGAGACGACTCGCGACGAAGAGACACCCTGACCGTCTTTGAACCCGAGTCCAGCTTTCGACTCGACGGCGTAAAATGTTCTGGTGTCCCTTCCAGTCGAGGTCGGGTTCGCAGGCGTCTCTGTCTCAGCCGTGTCACACTTTTTTTTCTTCTGCCCGTAGCTCGAGTCAGCGTTACACAAAGATCACGTCGTCAGCCAGTGGCAGGAGCAGATCACTGCCAGGAAGCAGGTAAGACATGATCACAGCATAGCAATAATTCAGTGTTCACTGGTTCGGGGTTTTTATTGCCATCTAAGGATGGATGTACTTTATTTTGAGACAGTTTGTGATCAGCCTCATCATCAAAACAAAGGCCACAAAGATGCTCCTCCTTCGTTTTTACCGCTGTTCATCCAGTGACGATACATAAAACTCGCGAGCCATTAATCGTCTCATTATCCTTTTATGTAACTAATTATTTATGTGACGAATCCATTTTTAATTACACTGCAGCGGCGTGTCCTGTGAGCACAGTATCGAGTCGGCAGTCCGCTCTGGTTAATCTCCTCGCGGTGCATAATTGAGAAAGTTTTGACACCTACTGTAAGCGAGCCGTCTCGTCAAACGTGCAGGGACAAGAGGCGGAAGAGGAGGAGGAGAGGCGCTTCGAAAACGAGTACGAGAGGACCCGCCGAGAGGCCCTGGAGAGGATGAAGCTGGCGGAGGAGAAGCGGAAAGAGGAGGAGCGAAACCGAGCGGAGGAACTCCGCAAACAGATGGCCGAGCTGAAGCTGAGAGAGGAAGAGGTGTGAAGATGTTGGTCCGATGTAAACATGAAATTTCACACTTTTTAAAAAAAAATTAATCTGTAATGTTTTGGGTCTTTTTCCTCTCAGGCCACTCGACTGAAAAAGGAGCAAGAAGCTCTGCTGACGAAGCAGTGGGAGCTGGAGAATCTGGAGGAGGAGAGGAGGAAAGTGGAGGAACAGCGGAAGAAGGCTGAGAGGGGGTACGAGGAGCTCTCTGCAAGTTTTTTTATCCATCATCCAAGAAAAAGTGACCTCACTGCACTTAATGTTTCACCAGGAACTTTCTGATCCGTCAGTATCGAGCTCAGTTGAAAAGGAGAGCCCAACAAGTGCAGGAGGAACTGGTAAATTCATGCCTTCACAGCTGTTTTGCCCCGCCTCCGTTTTTTTCTTTGAGCCAATCAAAATGTGCCCCCCAGGAGGCCGATCGCGAGGTCCTGGCAGCGCTGCTGGAGGGAGAGCAGGAGGACCGGAGGCTCGAGACCATGCGGCGGGAGAGAGCCGTCGCGGATGCCGCCTGGATGAAGCGCGTGATCGAAGAGCAGCTGCAGCTGGAGCGCGAGAGGGAGGCCGAGTTTGAGATTTTACACAGGTGAGCGCTTTGGTTCACTGAGCCTTGCCTGACTCCTGCTGCTTCTCACACCCAAACAAACATACTCCATCTCACTCAGGGAAGAGGCCCAGCGGGTGTGGCAGAAACGAGAGGCTCAGTGGGAGAAGGAGCAGAGGGCCAGGGAACGGCTCATGCATGAGGTAAACTTGTTTCGGATCGCTTTTACACCTCGAGTAAAGTCCAAAAAGATCGGTAAATAGAGCTTTGGTGTGTATTTCCGGGGGGGGAAGGTGCTCGTTGGCAGACAGCAGCAGCTGGAGCTGAAGATGCAGAAGAACCGTGAGGCTCAGGAAGAATCCTTGAAGAGAAGAGAAGAGCTGATCCAGGAGCTGGAACTCGAGAAGGAGACGAGACGTCAAGAGAGGGAGCAGGAGGAGGCCCAACGGACGGCGCGGATCCAGGAGATAAACGCTCAGGTTCACACACTTTGTTTCACACGGACGGCCTTCTGATCTCAGAACAGTGTTGGCGTGCGTTCTTCACACTCGCATCTTGTTCATTATTAAGGTGGAGCAGCAACAGCAGGAGAGGTGGGAGGAGCAGTGCCGGATAGAGCAGGAGGAAGAGGAGGACAGAGAGGCCCTGCAGGTCCAAGAGGAGGAGCTGAAGCTGGAGATGCAAAGGATGGCCAGCAGAGGGTACGAGGACAAGGTGAGAGAGGAACGTCCAGCTGCTGTGGACTCGTCCCACACGGACAAACTGCAACTTCCAACACAAAAAACAACTTTCTTTGTTGGTAAAACGTTATTGCAATCGTCTGTTTCAGATTCATAGCAGACCACGGTCGGCTTGGACCTGAGCGGCCTGCAGGACTGAAATCAAACTGGGTTTGCAATGAATTGTTGTTGTTGTAGGAAGAGCAGCTTTAAAAGGGTGAGTTCAATGACTTAGGAAAAAAACACGTCCCTGCTCGTGTGTTGAAAACTCCTCCTCTCAGTAGCGACCATGATGCTTTTTTTCCCTTACACGATTCCAGTACGACACACAGGTGGTAAAATCAATGTTTAGGTCATAAACATGTTGGTTTGTTTTTGTTTACCAGCATCGACAGGATGTTGCGCATGTTCAGTTTTTACTTTCACAGCTCTGTTTTAAGACCGATTAGGAAGAACTGAACAGTTTCTTTAGTGCCTTTTGAAAAGTTAGAACATTGAAGTAGTTTGGTGGCCCTTTACATGTACGTTAATCTCATGTTGGTGTTTTTAATTTGTGTAGAAGAAATGTATAGTTTTTGTATTTTTGAGCTGTTCATTTTGGACATATTTTCTATTGTGACCTTGCAGGATCTTTGGAAATAAACTTGCATTCAAATCAACTGAGTTATTGTGGTTTTGGAATATTTAAAATTCAAAACAACACTTCAATCAGCGACTGGATTTAGTTATAAATTAAGTTTTATTTAGAAAATAATTACTTTTTTCCACAGGCGCAGCCTTCCAGCTGCAACACACACATCCCTGCGCTTGTAGCACAGAGAGGGAAATCACTTGAGGGGTCAGATTTCAAACGGAAAAACGACGTCCGAAACACTTGGTGAGGATGCACGATAATACAGGAGACATCTAGAGTGCTGGGCCCATATGTCGCACAGAACTACACAACGAGCAGCAACGGAACAGAGCACAAAACCACGTGGACGTACGGACATCGCGGCGACCAGCTGGAAACACCGACGGCAAAATGGCACGCGAGAGTCAAACAGAGGAGCCCGTCGGAGACGCGCCGAGGCGTCACAAGACAAGGCGTGTCACGAGCATTCACCGGGTCGACACGCAGGACAGGCTGTAATCTGGATTACAGCTGGGACACCTGGACGGGGAACAGACCACAGAAAAAGCTTCTCAAGGCAGCAAACATTCAGATGCAGCGGCGCTACGACGTGTGCACAACCCAAGGTCCCAACATTTCTTGGACGATAACGAAAGGGTCAGTTTGTTGTTGGTTTTTTTTTTTACAGGTAATCATCATGATGGGGACACAGTGCAATAAATAAGAGGAAGCCACTTTAGCTACATTAGTGTTCGAAGCATCCAATGACAATAAAGTCCTGTTTTATGGCTTTTCAGCATCCGTGTGCGGCAAAACCTGTATTGATCGGCCGTGCTGTGCTTCATCCCCTTCTCCCAGTAAAAAGCACCAATACACTCCTATTCAGTGCTGCTTAAAGGTAGTCTGTGATGTACAGTTACTGATTTTGTCCTATGTAGAGGCGGGAAGTCGGGATTTTTTCCCCCTGCCTGCTCGATGGGAAAATCTGTTTCACCTTCGGAAGAATTGTGCTGTTTTTTTCTCTCCTGTGGAAAGATTGTGACCTCTTCCAAGTCTCTGCCACTTTGTACAAGGTTGGCTTTAAATATTGTCAATGCATATTCATAAATTAAAAAAAAAACATTGCATGCACATACCACAAATACAAAAAAAAAGATATAATCATTAAAAAATAGAGATTAAAAAAATGAGATGCTGTTGGCTTGGCAGCCCTGTAAGTGCTGTTAGTTGGTATTCTCCTTGGTGGTGATGGTGACAAGCTGTTTGGCCGCCTTGGCAATGTCATAAGCACATTGGATGACCTGCTGGGTGACCAGCTGCATGTCCGGTCCCGGGCAGCCCTCCGAGGGCAGCGCCTTCCGGCACTCGCCCTGCAGCCGGCACGCGCTGGAAGTCAACAGGCGCAGAGAGCCTCTCACCGTCTCCGAGCGAGGCCTCTGCGAAAGGAAGCACGGATGTGAAAATGCCGTTGACGCGCAACCAGATATTTGTTTGCCTCGAGCACAACAAAAAGCACGAGCCTGTTTGCATACCTTGGGGAAAAGAGCCGCCATCTCTGTTACAGCCACATGTATTCTTTCTGAGCAGGGTATGAAGCTGTAAGGGGGGAAAGGAGACGGAGATAAGCTCAAAATGTACGTGTCATATTCACACAAAGCTGCAAAAAGCTTCATTTTGAGAAAAACAACCACATAGTCTCAAACAACTATTAAATAAAGCCACTAACTAGCAGTTTTCAAAAGGAAACGATGTCTTATTAATCACAGCACACCATGCGTCGTCCTTTTCAACTTCAGACTGAGGTCTGATGAAAAGAAAGTTCCCAAACAGCATCACAAACTGATCAGTTTTGTATTTCACACCTGAAAAACCATCAATCCAAGACACAACACGCCACAAGTGTAACTTACCGACTACGAAATCAACTTAAAGTCGGTGTTTGAAGCAAAAAAAACGAAACAAATGCAAAGTTCACTCTCATTCAAACGTGCTTCGGCACAAAGAGAGAGAGAGCGAGAGTGAGTGTTAGCTGGTGAGACAGGAGAGAAGCAGCAGCAGCGTGAGGGAGAAGAGGATCAAACTGTGCCTGGGAGGCAGGGACAGAAGCCCGAGTACCAGGAGGCGGGGTCAGGGGCCCGCAGGCTGAGCGGCTGCAGGGGAGAGGGCGCCTTCTCAGCCCAGGGCACCAGGGTGCTGAAGCATCCCAGGCTGTGCCTGAGCCGGCGCACGCTTTCTCGCTCGCACGGTCTGCTCACAACACGGGGGAGGGGCCAGGTGGGACGCCGAGACAACGTCCAAAGAGCAGAACCAACAGTGAGGGGGAAGAGTGAATGTGGCGCGACACGAAACTGACTGAACTCAACCAGAACAACGACCGGAGGAGCGCTGCGGCGCTGTAACGTGGACACAAAGGAAACAGAATGTGGATCTTGAGGCGTTGGAGCCGTTCGCCTGTTCTGACCTGTCGTGCTTGTTCTCCTGCGCCGCTCGCAGCAGCTCCTGGATGTTCTTGGTGATCTGCTCCGTTTTGCGGATGACGTCCTCCGTGCTGGGCAGCGCCGGGTCTGACTCCGCGTCCGCGTCGTCCAGCTCGGGTATGGAGTGGCCCTCGCCCATCCAGCTCCTCAGCCTGCTTCTCCTGCTGAAGCTGCCAGAGACAAACACCCAGAGAAAATGACTCCTCCAGTGAAACAAGCTGTTCGTATTTGGTTTTCAGCTAAAACAAGACGTCAAATTGCGCTTCAGAATAAGAAAACCATCGTGTTCGGTGTCGCCCGTCTCTCGAAGCGATGATCTCACCTTGAATCGTCCACCTCAGAGTCATTGAACGTGTTGTCGTAGTCGCTTTCCGGCATGCTGCTTTGCTTCTCTATTTTAGAGGCCTGGAAGAGTGACAGACAAACTGAGAGCAGGCCGGAGACGTCCGAAGGGGGACGCGAACGGTCGGCAGCTGCAGGAAAGCTTTGGATTCAACACCAGCGGGTCACATAAAGCGGCACAAAACAAACGTATCTGCTGCTTTCTGAAGCATTAGAGGGAAACAACAAGTATGAGTGATGCTGGCGTCGCCGGAGAGAACGAGCCAATGAAGCTGTGAAGCGAAAGCATGTTAGTAACAAGAATACATCGTAAAACACATTTATGACAGTTTATTGACAAAAGCAATGACATTAGGCCAACGTGAGGGTGTGAAATTGACCATTATGTGCTGTCATTCATCGATGATTGTCACATCTGACAACCTGCAGACAGTTTCTGTAGGTCAGACCGACTCCACGTGTGACAGTCGACAAAAAAAGTCAATATTCAGCCACGAATGGCTGGAAACGTCCCGTCACGAGCATGACACGAGCTTCACTCGCTCTCCGAACGAAAGCGAAACCCTGGAGGGGATTATTTCAGGACAGGAAGCCAGACGAGTTCGAGTGAAACTCAATCTCATGCACTATTTAGCTGCCAACACAATACCTGTTTCACAGGGTTCGCGTTGGTCCCGGAGACTCGCTGTGGTTCAGCCCGACAGCACGACGTCTAAAGCCAGATCCTCTTTTTTCATGCAGAACAAAATGCGACGTGGCACGAGCTACGCTCGCTCTAAGAGAGGTCGTGACCGGCCCGGTGCTTAGACAAGGCTTCGTTCAGTGTTTTGAGACTGCAAACTAGCCCTCGATCAACAGCTGGAGAGTAAAATTAGGCTGTTAGACGCTCGATGTGCAAAATTTAAAAAAAGGAGTTGCGGATTTGTCAGAGAAAGTGTTTAAAAAGTGATGATTATCTGGATAAAAAGAACCATTTAACAAATAAGAGGTCAAAAACATTCGTTTGAGATCAGTTATCTAAATCTTTCTGGCCTTAATTGCTTGTTTTCTCAGTTAATGCTGCACAGAAAGGAAGCAGTGAGGTTTTCATGTCCTGCATCACAAGCACCACTCAACATTCAGCACTCAGGTGGCGGTCCAGCCTTTAAACACACACACACACACACACACAACCCTGCTGGTGCAATCAGGATGATGCTGATGAAGGCAGGTGTCTGATCTCGGGGTGGGTGGCTCATGCAGTGGGTGAGGGGGTGAGGTGAGGGGGTGGGCAGACAGGGAGCGGGAGGGAAGGAGCGAGGCCCCGAGTGGACTCGCCACATCCCGCGGGCCGTGGAGCAGAAGGGGCAGGTACTTAACCTTCGGGCCACTGTCGTCCTTCGCCCAAGACAGGGTGGATGGAAATGAGGGGAGGGATGAGGAGGTGGTCACAAAAGCGCCCCTTTCCGTCTGAAGACAGGGTTTAAATCACATTTTTAAACAACACAGACTTGGAGAATGGAAAAAAAACAAAAAAAAACAAAAGCAGCTGGATGGAGTCGAGACTTCCTGCCTGAATCAGACCCCTGGGTGTAAATTCAAACAGTGGTTCCCAAACTAAGGTTGAAGACCATCCATTGGGGGGCGCCATATATTGCAATGGGGAACTGGGCCTGAGGCTGTCAAGGCTCCTGCTTTGTATGTAGAGGAGAGTGGGTGCACATTTCCATCAGTTTGGCAGATCAGAGAGGAAAATACAGAGGTTTTAATTGCCCCTCCCCCCCAATCAGTCTTCAGGCCTCCAAAGATAAAAGCATGGGAATCACTGAGTGGACAGAGTCGATCGTGATCTTTGTTAGTACCATAAAACTGGAAGATCCTGTCATGTGGAAAACAGGCGAGGGAGAGAGAGCGAAAAATGTCTCGTTTCAAAGGAGGAGAAAGACGGGGAGTGGAGTGAGTGTGTGAATTCATGCATTACAAAAACACAGATTATTTGTATGGTAGTTTAATGCTTCATCGACATAAAACACAGTACAAACCTTCAGCATTGGTCAGAACAACAGAGCTGGTTCGCTTACACAACTAGATTTGACCCGACAGAGAAGCGACACTCCGGTAAACAGCAGATGATTGTCTGAAAGGCGCCTGATCTGGATAAAAAAAATGGGACGCGACTGGCTGAGTCTGAGGGTACGCCGCCCAGCGTTTGGAGGTCTCAGTCCTCGCAGCAGCAGCAGCAGACAATCACCCAGTGACAGAGGACAGACAGACACAGAGAGGGGGAAGAAGGAAGTGTAGGCGGACAGGGTCGAGACAGGAGGAAGAGTCGGGGAAACGGGGCAGAGGAGAGGAAGTGGCGAAGGAGAGCGGGGAACAGGTCTTACTTACATGAGGCGGGAAGGGCTGCAGGGTGGGGAGACCCTCCTCTGGGTGGGGGGGCTCCCCTTTGGGGAGATAGGGCTTCAGGCCCGAGCCGGTCTCATACATAGACATGGGCCGACTGGCCCGCGCAGACTGCCGGCGTTTCAGGGCCGAGGGGCTGGAGGGGTCGGGGTAGTCTGTACCGCCGGGGGTCTGATAGATATTGGTCGAGACCTGCCGCCTGAGAGACGAGTTCTCGCTTTGCAGGGAGTGCAGCTGGAAAGAGACGGTCAGCAGTACACTGAGGAGGCGCTCTCAGCACAGCAGGATCTGTTTCCTGTCCTGTCCTGTCCTGTCCTTCACAGCATGCAGATTCACCCCCCCCCCCATCCCCCCAGCGACGCTTTAAAACGTCTGCTTCTGTCATCAGAAAGTTTTACCTCAATAATACTTTTTGTCTGCAATTAACCTGGAAGCTGGGCGCTCGAGTCTCTCTCTCTCTCTCTCTCTCTCTTCTACTGATTCTAATAGCTGCATGCTACATGCAGGTTTAGCTTTATTTGGTCCTTTGCTCAAGTTTTGGACGTCTGCCCAAACTGGAGCGAGTGCGGACTGAACCTCCACGCTGATTCATCAGATTTGAAACTCGACATCGTAAAAAACAACTTTTTCTGGAATGTTTGTGACTAAAACTTCACCTTTCAGGAGGTGTTTAGACTTCAAAGAGCAAAATATGACGGCACATTTGACAAAAGGAATTCAGCCATCAGCTCTACCGAGTGATGGCGACCGAGACGGCTCCAGATTCAGCCTCCCAGTTCAACATTTCTCGTTTCAAATCAGAGTCTCCTCTCAACGACCCTGCGCTGGAGCAACAGCATGAGAAGTGCTTTGGGGTTGTATTTTCTATTGGTGTAGAAAATGCAAAGCAAGCCAGAAAAAAAAGGTCGTTGCACAGATAAGCAACAAAGTCGAAGACAGCTGCAGAGCAGACAGACTGAAGGGATGAGAGGCGTTCAAGAACGGACAAAAATGCCATTTTTGTCAGAAATAAACTGGCCTCACGGACTGAAGAGAACGTCTTCTGTACCCCAATATAAAGTTGGAAACAGCTCAGGTTCAGTTGTAAACCTACTTGAGACAAAACTTTTGTCTCCTCCTGAAGGTAAATTCTATAAATTTGTTCTTGAACGTGCCACTGAGGCCGGACCCCATCTTTACGAGCCTCCTCTGCTCCCCCACGTCTTTATCCGATGTTGCCGAGTGGCGATGCCCGCTGAACCACACGTTTGGACCTTAAAGGCTTCAGCACAGACACAATATCTGCATTCTCCAAACAAAACAACAACAAACAAACACATTAAACGGGAGAAAACAAAAGTGTGACCCAGATGTCAGAGCTCCACTTGACATGCTGATTAATGGGTCCAAACGATACCACTCGTTTTCTACTAATCTAAACTTGACATGCCACATTTACAAAATTAAGCAACAGAACAGTGCGAGTTTCAATGAAATGATTCAGACAATAAGAAAAAAAAACAACAACAGATACTTAAAAGTTTGTTACCAAAAGCAACAAAATTGATGCTGGAACATTCTACAAATTAAACACAGTATATGTGATGAAGCAAGGCACACACATACAATTTCAGTTAGTCGCTACGTCTGATGAAGGATTAAAAACACTGCCGTCATGCATTTTATACAACAACATGCTGTTAGTAACATTAGAGAGCAAATCTGCAGCTCTAAATTAAAAAATACAAAAAAAAGTGACTAACTTGATGTTAATCGATGAAATGAGAGTGCGTTTTGTCTATGGAAGCAACATAAATAACACAAACCAACACAGAAAACCTCCGATTTAGATTCGAAGTCAGAGCCAACATGCCGTCCGGAACAGAGGGTGGAGCAGCGGGGCGTCGCAGCAGCGTCGTCTCGCTACAGCGCGCTTCACCCTCGGGCAGCTCCGCCCTCGCCGCGGCCCACAGGCCGAACACGAGAAGTGCTCCGCCGACGGCCGTGCATCCCCCCCCCTCGGCAGCCCCCCCCCCCCCCTCGGTGTTAGTGATCTTATTGGTGGAGCGCGGGGGATACCTTTTTCTGCATCAGCCGCAGCTCATCGCTCAAGGAGTTGTTGGCTTTCATGAGCTGCTGGATTTTGGCCTCGGAGACGGACAGCGCGTTCTTCACGTCCATGTATTCTTGCATAGTGATGGGGCCGTCCGAGAGGTCCGAGTCCAGGCTCTGCAGGAGGGGGGGGGGGTTGAATAAAAACCAGGAGCAGTAAAGAAAGTGAGGAGATCATCCTTTCCAGTGTAGAGTTGTCACGATCCCAAAATGAGGAACCACAATACTATACAAAACAAAGTATCACGGTTCGGGTAGTATCATGATACTGCAGCCTTTTTTTTCCCCATTATTATTATTTTATTGTTATTGTCATTATAAATACTTATCAATTACTTATAATGTTGTTTGTTGCATAAAAAACATAACACTGGTGAGTGGAGACTTCACCAACCTTGGTCCGGTCTCCTTTACTGGAGGGCAGCTCCTGATCCGTGTCCTCGTCGGACGCCACGCTGTCATAGTCCGGCTGGTCGTTGTCCTGGCTGTCGCTACAGTGTCTGACCGCCACGCTCTTCAAGATGAGCTCGACGTTGTCTGCGACGAAGCGGTCCAGAGTGAAAAGGTTAACGTGGGCGGGGGGGTAAAAAAAAAGGCAGAGGAAAGAAACGAGAGGCAGCCACTGACCTTTCGGACTGACGACCGAATTCCCTTGTTGTCTCCGTTTAGCGTCGCTCAAAATATCGATCACCAGAGTCGCGAACTCGTGTGCGTTAAATCTTGCAAGCTTTTGTCGGCCCTGAGGGAGAAAATTAAAGTCACATCAGCAGTTGAAGTAACTCGACACGCATTTAAACAGAAGGGAAGCGTTGCGCCGCTGACTTGCCTGATTCCGTGTTGAGGAATATTCAGGATTCACGGGAAGAAAGGGGACGACCGTCGTCTCTGTCACCAGCGCGCTGTGGTTCTGCGTCGCCAGCCACACTACGAGCAGGACGGACACGCGTTTAGAGGTGGGAACTGAGGTTTTTATGGCGGGGACGACCATCGGGGGGGGGGAGTAGCTTCGATTACCCGCGTCTGTCTCTCGCCTGTCCACCTCGTCATACACGTCCATGGCCAGCTCCTCGAACAAATGGTTGCTGAGCTGGGAGGAGAGGAGGAAGTCACAGCCGTCAGGATTGACTTCGCAGCGGCAAACGAAAAACCAGCGCGTTAAATCTGCGAAATCAAACACACTTACCGACTGCAGTTTCTTCTTTGCTGCCTTCGCCAGTTCGGACAAGTCCAAACTGCTGCAAAACCAGAAACAAAAGGTTACAACGAGCTGATAAACTGAGGCTGTTAATCTCTTTCGAGGACACGTTTAATGAGTTCTACTCACATGTTTCTGATCCATCAACAGAAAGCGATTGAAAAAGATCAAATATTTCATTGAATCAAAATTGTACAGCTTGTTTTTTTTGCATCTCTTGAATTTTATGGCCACTTTTTAATTATTCACGACGATCACAAAGCTGGGGAGCGCGTTAACTATTCGTCTGCTTGTGTTTCTTCACGTGCGGTTAACAGATAGAGCAGCGAAGCTCAGCGGCGAGTTACAACAGGCCTTCAGCGCCGAACGACAACCTTAAATACCAGCTTCCCCGCCGCTCGCTTCGTGCGCTCAGTTCGAGCTGAGCCGCTTGGCCTAGCACGGCGTTTATCCGGCAGCCACGCGTCTAAATATCGCCACCCGCCGCTGTCTTACCTGTCAGCCATTTGCGGGACAATGAAGTGCTGTCCGGTTTTATGATCTGGAAGGGAGGCAGAAGAAGGCTCTGGCTCAGCACCAAATCACTGCTGACACTTGTGGGTAACGTGAACGCTTCCTGCTTAGCGCCTCTTAAAAATAGTCCACAGGCCGGATGCACGAGGCTAATTAGATACGAAGAGCAGTTGTGTGTATCTGCCACATAACCGATATTCAACACCAGGTTTCAGCTCGGACACTGTCCGTCTTTCCAGCCAATTGAACACAAGACACGCGCGCGTTTAACGGCAGCTGATCGCACTCGATACCTGGTTTTCTTCCGCACAAGTAAAACGCCAGTCGATCGGTCAGCTCGTACTGAATCTCCACCAGCCGATCGGCCAGATCATGTTGACCCGCCTCTCTGAAAGACACGATAAAAAAGGCCAAAACGTTGAACGCACGATTGAGAAGACGCCGATGCTTCGCGTGAGGGTTTACGGGACCCACCTTGCATAGTCAATGGGAGTCTTCCCATTGCTGTCTGGAGCTCCAGGATCTGCCCCATAAACAGTTAACAGCTCAGCCTGAGATACCTGTCCTGCCTTTGCAGCTACATGCAAAGGAGTATTTCCTTTTTCCTGCAGGCGCAAGAGATTCACACAACATCGTAAGTTGGAAGAAAAAATTGATGCAAAGGCTCAAATCTGGGTCTGAAAAACGCATTTTCGGGTCTTACGGGGTGGAAAAAGTTTGCTTGTGCTCCGAGGGAGAGCAGCCTCAAACAGGTCTCGAGGTTGCCGGTGCGAACGCTCGAGTGAAGTTGCTGGAAAACAGAGACAAAAAGACGAGAGACTGATCAGAGATCAGCATAAAAAACACGTTGAGTGTCGTCGATTGTTGCCTCCTGCTCACCTTGCTCAAATCCTTTGCTGTCGAGCTGTCGTCCTCCCGGCAAGGCATGCGATGGACAAATGCCAGCATTTGATATTTGGCTTTGATAAACTCTGATTTGTTTGGGCTGTTTGAAGCAACACAAAAACAACAAAAGGTTGAAATTGTGGTGTCGTCATTGCTACACACACAGCAAAAGAAAACACGCTCCAACAGTGACTCACTGCAGTTTGTCCTGAGGGTTGGCCTTGCGCTTCCCGCTCATCACGGACGCAGGATCCAGCAGCGAGTGCTCCCATATCGAGTTTGCGCCGTTGCTGTACAACGTCTGGACCATCTAGGGTGAAACGAGACGCTGCGTGACGAAATGTGTCCCATCGATTCCAGCTGCAGAACGCTGACACCCCCCCCTCCCCTCTCCTGAACTGCACTTGCTATATTTGAACAAATTCAATCCACCTTCACGGGGATCTGACGCTCTGCTGCCGTCGTCACCGGAGCGGAGACGGCGGCGAGCTGAACGCTGGTCTGCACCAACACGTATATCTCTGATCTCAGGTGGACAGTTCAACTCTACAGTGCTACAAACTGCAAAAAAAAAGGCTCGAGAGGTTTTCGGTCGCTGCTGTTGTTCACCTGGAGTTGAGTAGGAGGCCATGGCGTGTGCGTGAGGTGGCGGACTTGAGAGCTGTGTCTGCCCAGACTCCGGTGAACGCTGCAGCACTCGTCGCAGATCAGCACGCCCCTGTTGACCGAGGCCCAGCGAGGCTCTGCGAGGGGAGGAAAGCACACGATCGAAAGACGGTCGGCAACGTGACAGAGCGCCGAGACGCAGCCGAAGCGGCTGAACGGGGAGTTTAGGAACGCGCATTACTGCAAACCTTGAACGCAGCAATCCGTTACTGTCAAACACGGAGACACCGGAGCCACAATATGGATGAGTCGCTCTTGGACTGCAGCGATACAGCCTTGCAGAGTCGGGGCTCAGTATGAGGTGATCACATGACCATATTTTGGGGTGGATTTGGGCAATTGAGCATCAGACATCTCCGATTTACACTGAAACAATGTAAAGTTTCCTGTGGAGACATTTGATTTTCGATTTCTAGGAGCTGTGATGCAAAGTCGTCACAGCTTGAAAAAAAGAGGCTTTTTTTTCTTGAAATTTGAATCCAATAATTGAATATGAACAGAAAATGTCACAGCTTCATCAAAATTGTGCCAAAAATGACACATTTCTGAGATGCAACTTGACTATAGATAACTTATCAGTGTTTACAGATGAAGCGCAAACGCGTAAAGGAAGAGGGTGAAGAGATGAGTTGGCAGGAAACGCTTCTTAATAGAGCGGTTCCGTGCATAGAGGAACATCCGTTGCATTCAAGCGCTTGCCAAACAAGCCCTCTACAATCAGGTGAAGCCACTTGTAGAAAAAGGAAGTGAAGATCAACAGTTGTAGGTCGGAGCAGCTCCTCAGTGAGCAGCTTCCTTTTTTAACAAAAGAACCGGCGTGTCACGCTGACAGGTTCCACTCCACTCAGGGAACCAAAATCACAACGTTGACTCAACCTCGCCCCCATCTCGCCCACTCCGCCGGGGCGTCGGTCCCTGGCTGGACCCTGGCAGCGAACATTCCCGCGACACTGTAAATTCATACGACGCTCCCCCGGACAATAAACTGTTAGGCAGACGGAGGGACTGGCGCTGTGGCCGGACGCACTCGCGGGGGCCATAAACGTCTCGACGGCAGCTGAGGTCCAGGAGCAACAGCTGCTGGAAGGGGTTGGGGGGGGGGGGGGGGGGGGGGGGGGCTGCTGCTCAGACTGGTCCCCCCCCCCCCTCCACAAGTTTTCTCTTGACGTCCCGAGCGCTGACGGGCCTCTTTTACCCTTTCCTCGACAAGTGCGGCTAAATTTAATATCACATCTTGAATTTCTAAAAATATTCACAGTCAACAGCTGGTCGCGGCCATATGGCGGGGCAATCCGGGGCCAGCTGCTGCGGGGACCTCGGGGTTAACTAATTCAAACGACACGATGAAAGACAAGGTGCTTCATGCTTCGCATACTTCGCCCGGTTTCCGGCGAGAAAAACTCGGCAAGCGATCCGGCGCCGACCGAAAGCGACGCTGCGTTCGCGGGTCCAGCGGTGCCACGGCCGAGGCAAATCTCGCCGGCTCTCAGAGAAGTGCGGTCAATTCTCTCTGCATCCTGTTTTGCTTCCTGCGCCTGCTGAGAAACATCACGTCACTTCTATATCAGTGGGACTTCTGAAAGTTGCTCAGACACAATGCGGCGACTATTTGCTGCTCAGCTTCCACAGAGGTCCGATTGTAGAGAACGTTTTACCCTGTTTCGATGCAAAAATGCCCTTCGTCCGTCGCCGCTTTGTGAGAGGATCTATTGACGGTCTGAACTCTAGTTAAACACCAGATTAGTTTCATTTGGAGAGTAAAATCTGTATCCAGTCACTGAAGGTTTGGCCAAAGTTAAAGAAAACAAATGAACTTCAAAAAAATACTTGTAAATTGTGTGTTTATCACTTGAAGTTTCATAACGAATGATTTCACTTCAAACTTTTCAGACTCAGAAAGCTCGCTGGTCTTGTGTCAACCCAGCAAACTGCAAGAAGCAGCTGGTTTCCTGAAAACACAAACAATTGAAGAACCAGGATGTGAAATAAACGTTTTCAAGAGGTTTCAGTTACCAGCTGCGTGCTTTAATGAAGGGCGGGGGGTTAAAACGTGCTTCTTACACTTTGAATTATCCCTAAACCTGTATGAAGACTTGGGTGTATGTTCAGGAGACGGCGAGACCACCACGGACAGACTTGGTGTTTTGGTGACCAGACCTAAACCACAGGAGGACTGAGTTAAACTTCAGTTATTGACCGGATTACACCTGACACAAACAAGACGTGTACTTTGTTTATTGGTTTTAATTAAACTAGATTTTTTTTGGTCGTTATATCTGCTTCAGTTGATTTCCTGTCGGATTGTTTTGAACTTGTATCCTGTTGAGGGAGGGGGTGTTTGGAGGCAGATCAGTGGCTTTGTTCACTGGACCATTAAAACCTTCCTTGTTTGGGGGTTTACTAATAAATCTGAGTATTTAAAAAAAAGTGCCCACAATAAAAACCTGATCTACGCAGGCCAGCGGTAACTGGAGCACCCTGTTAACTGTAAATACAGAGAGCAGAGTGGGTCAGCCACCTCCGATAATCGGATTTAATCCTGCCCGAAAGACTGGGGGACCAAACGTCAGTGGACAAACGGGGGGCTAACAGCTCCACCCCGCAGGGCAGCGCCGGCTCTCCTTACCTGGGACGCTGCAGTCTGCGCAGACCTCGGTGTTGCGAAGCCGTTTGGACATCCTTCGCTCCCGCAGAAAAGCCTTTTAGAAGCAGCCCGGAGTTGCGCCCGCCGCGCTAACCATTGATCACCCCGATGCCTTCCGCGTTAGCTCCAGGCAGCTAATTAAAAAAAAAACAAGGCGGACGCGACCACCATGTAGCCGTCGGCAGCCGCCCCGATCCGCGCTGGTGTTTGGCGTCAGAGCCGCGACAGCATTTCCTCGCAGGACGGAGCGCGGCGCTGCCAGTTCGCTGACTTAGCGCCCACCTGTCCCGCTAACTAGCCTGAGCTCACTCGGTTCACTCTTCAGTGGGAGGCGGACGGCGGCGCGCAGAGCTGCAGCGGACCGAGCGGCAGCTGCGACTGTGACCCGCGCACGGTGCGTCACTCTGCCCGCGGTCTGGTCTCACAGGACGGCTGACTTCTGTCAAAATCATTGACCATGCCTTCTGATTTGTTTCAAATGAGCAATAAAGCATGTGAAATACTTACTGACATATTCTGTTTATCTTTTGGGGCTGGAATATTCATACAGCAAATGTTTTCTTCCGCCTTGCACAGTATGTGGGCGGAATACAACCTGTCAGTCCTTACTGGGGGTCAAATTAACCAATATAAGTGGATGGGTTTGATCTATTCACCGTCTGCTCTTCGGTGATTAATGGGGCGACGCCTGGTGTATTTACACCGAGAAACCAAAATGAATTTCGTTTCACCACGAAAAAGAAACACAAGACACAAAATTGCACTTTTAGGTTTGCGTCAAAACCAACTAATTAAGCTACAAACAACGTGAGGCTAAAAAGTCAATACATTTCAAAATAATTCCTCATATTTTCTTTTCAAATGAATCATGGCAAATTATTCTTGTTCTTTTTTTATTCGTTTTTTTTTTTAAACTCAATAAATGCAACGAATGACCACTGCCTCTATGTTGTGTCTAAGTAATTTCTGTATTTTTCCTCTAAACTGT
>JASSRZ010000011.1:9914054-9929088 GCA_032164315.1 Malacoctenus gilli
TCCTCCT
Source organism: Malacoctenus gilli (assembly GCA_032164315.1). NCBI lineage: Eukaryota > Metazoa > Chordata > Actinopteri > Blenniiformes > Labrisomidae > Malacoctenus > Malacoctenus gilli. The sequence goes on from JASSRZ010000011.1 coordinate 9,914,062, forward strand.
GAGACACGGCGCCGAAGTGACGAAGGAAAACGGCAACAATTGGACAGGTTAGTGGCAAAACTGGCCAAACAGGAGCCTAAACGGGCAGGGGGGCTCTGATCAAACAGATGAGTCATTGAAATGCTTGCTCGAGTCTCACCCATCTCCAACTTACACTTTAACTGGCTGTTAATGGGCTTCCTGGTAATGCCAGCAGCATATAGATGGGTTCACTTTCCCTAGTTAATAACGTCAGCGTTGAGGTTTTTTCAAACGCGTAATTGCAGCTCTTGAGGGGTGGACGCTGCTTCCTTTAAAAGGCTTTTCGTGGTTTGTTCATACTTGTCCATCTCCGTGTAGTGCTGCAGGAAGCAGTCAGCACCGGGGACCCTGAGATGGTTCAGTTAGTGCTGCAACGAAGAGACTACCTCAAAGCCTCGACCGCTCTGGGAGGAGTGCCGGAGCTGCTGTCAAAGATACGAGAGGTTCTACTTCAAATATTCACACTTTTACTACATTTACGTGTGTAAATGTTGACTAGCAAAGTAAACGATTGATGTGTTGTCATTTCACAGTCTCCAGACTTCTATATGGAAATGAAATGGGAATTTACCAGTTGGAGTAAGTTGTTTGTGTTGTGTGTGTTGGGTGATGGCGTGTTGTTCGAGTTGGTCACGTTGTATTGTGTTGTTTTGCGCACATATTCTCAGTCAGTGTTTATGTTGACGGATGTTTACACAAACCAGCTAAAAAGGTTGCCATCAGGTCATACAGGCTGAACTGCATACCTGCCATTTGTCAGGTCGGCTTCATTTTGGTTTTCATGTGCGCCTGCATTCGTTTGTAATGTGAGACATTCGTTTGTTGCCTCACAGTTCCTCTTTTGTCACGGGTTTGCCCGAGTGACGTCTGTCGCATCTGGAAAAGTGGCGCCTGCTTGCGAGTGGATGCCACCCTGCTGGGCTTCGAAAACATGACCTGGATCAGAGGCCGCCGGAGCTACATCTTCCGAGGGGACGGTGAGCGTTGCAAACAGCCCGGCACGCTGTGCCGTTTCCGCACGGCGGCGTCAAAACGTCCCTCTCCATGCGTTCGACAGATTCATGTGCGGAGCTGATGGAGGTGAACCATGATGATGAAGTGGTGGACACCGAGCGCTTCAACATCTCCCAGGAAATAGAAGACGTCACGTTAGAGTCGATGCAGCCAGCTGAACAGGAGATTGCCAAAAGATTGACGACTCCCATTGTGAACACCTACCTGGACACCAAGGATATTGCGTTTGAAAGGTTTGTCCTTCGTCTATTTTCTTCCAAAGCTCAAATGAAAGTGGCTTCTTTTCTTTGGCTCGGAGCTCACAGCGACTGGACGCCAAGAGAGCTGATGCTGATACTTGTTTAAAATGTTATTTCATTTTGTTGGCTTGTGTGGTGTTTATACCTTGAGCACAAGCTTCTGTGTGAGCTTTTGTTTCACAAACTTCCTCATTTGTGGAACTTCTTCAAGCACAGGTGACATTTATCTCACCTGTCAGAGAACTGCTGCTGTCATTGATTTCTCTGTACTGTGAAAGGTTTTCTGAGTTCTAGTGAAGTCGTGTCGCGGCGTTTCTCTCCTTTGGTGGAGTTATTGACCTGATAATTCTGTGTCTCAGGAACAAAGCTGGGATTTGGGGTTGGAGGACTGACAAAACAGAGCTGGTCAATGGATTTGAAGCAAAGGTTCAATGAGTTCATCCTCAAGTCTTTCCTAAAAATCACCAACTTGTGTTATCTCGTTGGCGATATGTATTCACACAGGTTTTTTTTGTCAGGTTTTCAGTGTGAACAACGTGAACGTTGTTATCCGGACAAGGACGGAGCATCTTACGGACGAGGAGAAAGCCAGGATTAAAAGTGGGTGCAGAAACTTTTGGCCTTCAAGGAGAAAATTCTGCATTCGAGCAAAGAAGTGACTTTTTTTTGGGGGGGCCGCAGGTGAAAGAAACATCCTGGAGTCTCTGCTGGGGACCGTCGAGCAGCACATAAGTGCGCAAGGGGTAAGATTTGGAGGCAGGTCGAGGCACAAAGGATACAAATCGCTGGTGGTTTAATCTCACTCTGTGTTTCTGAAGGATCTCACTCTGGAGTACGCAACTGCCACCAATCCCACTGCCATCACTCCAGAAGAATATTTTGATCCCGAATTTGATCTCGGGAACAGAGACATTGGACGTCCCATCGAGCTGAGCATCCGCACACAGAAGTAAGATTGTCTTTAACAACGAATTTGTCTACAACTCCATCGTTATTGGCCGATTCATCGCTGCAAAAATAAGGTGTACAAAGAAAGAAACATACACAGCAGCATGTGTGCTTCTACTTCGCGTCCACGGTGCCTAGAAATGTCGGCGCCGTGTGAGCATCTTTGTCTCCTCCCGCCTCGCACAGGTTCAAAGGTACATTGTGGATGAGTGAGGAACATCCTCTATCCCTGGTGGAGCAGGTGACGCCCATCATCGACCTCATGGCCCGGACCAGCTCGCACTTTGCTCGACTACGAGACTTTGTCACTCTGAAGTTTCCTCCTGGATTTCCTGTTAAAATAGGTATCCGCCGTTAAATCGCGAAGCTCAAACGAACCACTATTTTCGTTTGGGTTTTTTTTACATCGTTTTGTTTGTTTGTTGCACAGAGATCCCCCTGTTTCACGTGCTGAACGCCAGAATCACGTTTGGAAGCGTAAACAAATGCAGCACTGAGGAGGCAGTGAACACACCAGCAGCGACCACGCCCACTTCCTCTGGAGAGGAGGAAGAAGGAGCAGGTGAAAGTGTTTACTTACAGCAGTTACAAACAAACAATCTGCACTTTATTGACTGTTTTTTGTTGTTTTTGTGTTCGCAGCGTCGCCTCCATTTCAGGTGTGTCCCTCAGTGTTTGAGGTGCCTTCGAGTTATCACCGCCGGGGGGGCAGCCGCCATGTGCCCATTCACAATAATGATGAAGAGCTGCTACAGTACGCCATCCATCAGAGCCTGCTGGAGTCCCGCAGAGACGCGAGCCAGGTTCGACTCCGCCGTCGGCGTCCAGTAGCGACAGACGGCGTTCGCAGTTTTGCCCCTCTGGGCTTCCAATAAGCAGCATCCTTTGGTGTGATTGCAGGAGGGAATCTGGGAGGAGGCCGGCGGGGAACTGACTGACCGAATGCCGAGCAGCCAGAGCGACAGGTAGGAACGAGTTCGTCCTGATGGCTGCGCGGCTGCATCACTGAACCGCCTTGGCGCTCGCACAGTGACTCAGTTGACTCTTTGTGTCGGTTCACGGCCTCACTGTATCAGTGAAAGCGACGGAAGGAAGCTGATTCCTCTGTTCTCGCTGTGCTTCCAGGAGCATCCCAGAGGGGGTGCTGGTGGATTACGGAGACACTTCCAGCCCCACCAGCTCCCCCTCGGCCTCCAGCGCAGACTCGGACCTCCGCCTGGCCATGGAGCTCTCCGCTCGAGCCCAAGAGGACGAGGAGAGGCAGAGGAAGCAGGAGGAGGAGGAGCTGGAGAGAATACTGCAGCTATCGCTCACCGAGAAGTAAAGAAAAGGAAGAGGAAAAAGGAATACGAGGGAATAATAATCCAACTTTTCCAGCTCTGGAAGCAACTACCACACCTCAGTTCTCCTTCCTAACCACTCGAGTCATCTATGCAACTCTCTGTAACAGGTCATTCTCGCACTGGCAATATCAAACTCCCGCTAACATTCTCCCAGAGGTATTTTTGGTACGAGCGTAGTCTTTTCTATGTTTCTATCTCGCCGTAGCTCGTCTCCCGCTTTCAAGCTTCGTTCGTGGACCGTGTGAGATCGTTTATTTGGGTTGTAATTGTTATTTATTTACTTACTGTTCCAATTTAGGATCGTCACATCAGTCGACCTGTGTCGAGCGTGTCGTTGTTTGGGATTGCCTGGGGATTCAGGGTGTTGGTGAGACTGTGCGTCCGCCGATGTTTGGCTTCACTCTGATGTTTTGGCACACCGTAGACGCAATTTGGGCGCCTCTGCTGTGGAGCTGTGGCTCTGGATTGCGTCTCAGGGAGGTTGTGGAGCTTCTCCCTGATTTCCAGGAGCTTTGCAGTGAAGCCAAACACTGGTCGACACACATGCGACCGTCAACATACGGCCTTCAAAACAAAGAAAACGGTGCAGTCTCTCCTCACGTCTGCTGGAGATGGAAACGAGTGGTTTCTTCTGGTTTTCTTGGATCTGCGCAAATTTAATTTTGACATTGTTGGAGAAGACAAAGCTTCGTCTGGATGTTGGTTTAAATGACCTCCGTGTCGTTAGTTTTCAGCGGTTGTCATCGCTGGTTTTAAACTGCCGGAATGAAATCGGCCGTGCACTTCGTGGTGCCGGAAGAACTGCAGACCTGAGAGGACACGTTTGAGTTTTATTTTGAAGTGTTTCTCACAGAGCCACTTTTGTTTAAAACTCATCAACTCCACGAATAATCGAAATCTCAGGGTTCCAAATTGACACATTTTCCCGTCACTTCAGATTTAATTTGTCGAGTTATAAACGTCTCTCAGTGCAGAAACGGTACGATTCGTTCATATCAGTCTTAGGTAATAATTTAGTCGGGTTCCGTTGGTTCAAATGTTTGTATAAAAGCATTTTCTTGTAGTTGAGCGTCCCCTCAAGAGGCCTGAACACGAGCATGTTGCTATGACGTGAGTTTCCATTGAGATGCATGGATGCATATACCTGCTGCGAAGAAGAGGAGGAGGAGGAGGAGCGTTCCATATGTTTGTCTAATTTCTTTTTTCCTTTTCCGCTGATTCCTGTGGTGACAAAAACAATGTTTTCATAAACTGTCACCGAGCAACTTCACCTCAACTCCAACTCGCAACGGCAGACACCTTCCCGTCTGTGCGTTCGAGCCCGTCATGCAGCTTCGATGCAGCTACACAAATGGTGTGGCAGAGATTAGTCCCAAGGACAGTTTTTTTTGCCTTTTCGTAGCCACGATCAACTCGAGACCTCTGAGCAGAAGAGTCGTCAGCGCCGAGTCCAGGATCAAGCATGGCCGCCATATCGAGGAGAAGGGGGGGAGGAGTTAGTTCAGCACGTGCCAACGATCGCTCTGCTCGGACTGAAAGACGAGGACAGTTTTTTTCCGTGGTGCCACCGTGACTAAACCTTCTGACCTGCTTTTCTAAGAAAAAAAGTTGCCGTTTGAAACGCGGACGAGATTTTCGGCGTGATGCCGAGTAACGCGCATTAACCACTGTAGTTGATTTCACTGACAGCCGACCACTCGTCGGGCGTCCCTCTGCACGGCCGCCTGCGCCGGGCAGCTTCGGAGCGACGACGCGTCCCGACGACCAAGTTGCCAAACTGCTGATCAGTCGACTTTAAAAAGGCTCGCTTCGGTTAGGTTAATGCAAATCTTTGCCATGCACCGTTGAAAGGTTTTGGTTTTTTTTTTTAATTGTCAAAAAAAAGTGAAGAGAATTTTTTTCTGTCAAATTATTGTTCTAAAAATGTTCTAAAATAAAAGCACTTTATTTCCATGAGGAATACAAACTGAGTTGGTGTTTTAATCACAGGAATATGCCTCAAACTAGTCTGATTACTTTTTGTAGGACTTGTCGAGAGGCATCATTCTGGTAGCCTCCATATTTTTCAGTATTTTGAAGCTGATGCACCAGTTAAAGCTGCCCAGGAACCTTGAAGCAACATATTTACCTGTGTCATGATTTTCTATTAATGAAACACCCAAAAAGCCATTTTTAGATTCAAATTTAAGCAGTTTTTTGTTGGCAGAGTTCAAGTAATCGTGTGTGAAAATGCAGCAAGGACTCAAAGAAAAACATCTGTACAAAATGTGCTTCAAACATGTCATCAAAATAAATATTTCCATTAGAAAACAAGTGCTACACATAAAATAAATCAGATATTTTACCCCAAATATACAGTCAGTTTCTCCAAAGGCCATAAATTACTTTAATATGAAGCAACAGGTGATGCTTCAAAATAAATACAGAAATAAACTGTCCAAAAGTTGCGTATCAGCACAGGTGTGTCATAACAAGCGGCTGCGTTGCTGCGCTGCATCAGAGGAGGTCGGAGGTCCGCGGGACCGACAGCGGGCGGCTGTGGAGGAAAGTTCATGGCAGTCTGCTCTGCTTGATCTTTTAATAGTCCTTCAGGGTTTCACCCCCAGATGTTACTATTCCCACCACCTTGTCTGGCCGCGGCGCTCTCTCTCTCTCTCTCTCTCTGGTCTGCACTCTCACCCTGCTGTGACTGCCAAACATCTCAGATCTACCCGAGCAAAGGATTTCTTTCCTTTTTTAGGTGATCATTTACCGTCGTCCCTCTTCTCCCGCACCGGCCGCGATGACGAGTTCCTTTTGAACTCAAGACCACAAATTCCTTTTGACAAGACTGAATCTGTTTGTGTGTTAGTTGGTTATTTCTTTGCGAAACTGGCAACAGCTGAGAAATGACAATGAAAAAGAATTACGCTAAACTTGCTAAATTCAGTCGATCTCATTTGAGCCAGACCAGTGAAAAAGAAGCTTGACTTTTCGTCTTCCACTGCAAAATAAACAGTAGACTTTACTCCTTTCAACTCAAAACTATGTCCACATGTTATTTTTTCCCCATTGGAAGAACTTTGTTGCTGCAAAGCAGCTTGCTCGTGAACTTTTGGCTTTAAATGAGCAAATTTCACTCTTGATATTAGACAATTGGACCTTGTAATGGAAATGAGCAGGAAACTGGAGTGATGCTGTCTCATTTTAAGCATGAATCGCTATATTTTTTGACTTGAAATGACTAAAACTACTTGGAAAGATTCAGGTTTTGCCGTTTTACGCCCTTAACTGGAAGTTCTCCGGACCCTGGGAGGCCTATCTGAGGTGCGGCTGCAGGGACCTGCTGTCCCAATACGTCAGCGGACGTTGTGACGTCACCACGCTTGAAGCCCGACGCGGGTGTGTTTGTGCAGGTGAAGCGGGAGGGCGGGATCCCCCGCCCCGCTCTCCGTTCCTACGGGCGGCTTCAGCTCCGGGACAGCGGCTTGTAAACACAGACGGCCATGGCGATCATCAACAGCAGCAGGACACCCAGGACGCAGCCCATCATCACTGCGGGGGGGGCAAAGCGGAGGTCACTGTGACGTTGTCCACCGCGAACCTGCGCTAACACACAGTCTCACACCGGAGCAGCAAAGGGGTTGGGGGGGGGGGGGTGAAGACCCGCGGCTCTCACCTAAATCCTGTTTCTCCAGGATCTCGTAGGCCCGGTTGGGCAGTCCGACGTCCGGAGCGCCGGCCAGCACGCCGACACACGGTAACATCAGCACCTGCGGGAGGAGGCGCGGGACCATAGCGGCGGAGGACGAGGGGGGCTGAGGAGGATGAGGAGGAGGATGAGGTTGGTGAGCGGTGCTCCTACTTCCGCTTTGGGATCTGGGTCCTAGAGACGCCGGCTGTTGTGAAACGAAACCGACGAATAAAAGACAGAGGATCAACTTCCGGTCAGGAGGTTTGCTACACCAAGCGATAATGTTTATGTGTGAATATATATAAATATTATATACATTATTTTTTATTATTTCACGTTTTATTTTGCTCTAAACTGTATTTATATGTAATTTAGGAATTTCTACACGTTTTCTGCCTTTATTTTGAATTGGTGTGATGTAACTTTTTCCAAACTTTTGCACTGTGGCGAAATGTAAGTTTGCAAATTTGGAATAATTAAAAAAAAATTCTAGAAAACATCCAGAATTTAAAAAAAAATAATAACATGTTTCTATTTACACAGATTTTTGAAGTAATAAAAATAAAAGACTTGGAGAGGAAAAAATACATTTTTTTGATATTTTATCAGAGACCCCGATTATCCATGATGGCAAATGGACGTGTTGTTGTTTTCAGTTGATAACAACAAAGTATCAGAGTTGTAAATGGTTTAATTCTCAAATCAAATGCAGTATAATTGAATTAAATCACCAATCAGCGAACACATTGTGCTTAATAATCCCCCTGACCGGGTGGGCTGCGGTTCTGATGGAGGCTGGACACTGAAGCTCATGACCGATTAGCGTAACAGGAAAGACGAGGTGTCAGAAACCTGCTCTTACTGGAAACCATCAAGCGAGTGTGCGGCCGCCATCACGTTTACCATTTGTGAAATGTCAAAGAGCAGCGAAGAATAGAGAAGAAAGGTCAAGCTCCTTGAGGTTATATCCTTACATAATTACCCGGCATGACAGATATATATGGCCTTTATCTTCCTCCATCATGAAGGATGGCCCAACGTTTCAGATCCTCTTGATTACACGGCGGAGAAGTTTAATGAGCGTCAGAAAATGTCACTCACGATTGCCTGAAATACAAACTGGAGGCTTCCTGGATGGATTCACCACAACAGCAAAGTGTTTCATTATAGCAGCGAGTCAGAGGTCCTCTGAATTGAATGCATGAAGGTATTCCCACTGACTCAATCCAGCTTTTTTTTCATGCTGCTTGATGAACCGGGGAGATGAAAGCAACGCGGTTTGTGAGGTTAAGAGGAAAATAAACGGAAAACTTGTGAGCGCCAGTGGCTCCTTCAGCTCTGCTCTCTGATTTATTAGTCAAACTGGACGTTCAGCAGGAGAAAATGGCACAGGATGTACCTGCAGCTGCTTAGCTGGTTGTGTCTTCTTGGTTCCGTCCATAAAAAACTGTCGTGAAAACCAAAGGTAGTCAAGTGAAAGCACCCTCTGGGGTGAGAGGGCGTCTGAGTTTACTGAGCTGTGGAGGCACCTCAGAGTGAGGGGCCACAAACGTCTCATAAAAGAGTGGCTGTAGCAACACATAAGCCAAAAAATGCAATATTAATATCGCTTTTCTCACACGTAGTACTGACCTGATCAATAGTCGCAGTATTTTTCCTCACTTCAGTGTATGCAGTCAACTTGGTTTGAGTGTTTTTTTTGTAGTGAGACAGTGTTGTTGTGGTTTGTGCTGTCGGGTGATGACAAAAAGGCAAAAGTTCGAATCCAGATCGCTGCGTTGGTGAGTGAGTTTGCATGTTTCCAGCCGCAGTTCGACACGTGACCTCCTTTAAGTCGGTACCACCCGAGTTCGGTTTTATGGCGCTGGAACCTCAGTCTGGACGAAGCAGGTTTGAAAGGAGTGCGTGTCGTTTGTCGGGCTGTTCGTGTCCGGCGGCGAACGACAGGACCCCCACCCCCACCCACCACCCCCCTTTCAGCAGCGTCTCTTTTATGTGTCTGCTGTGCTTTGCCTGTTTTCTACTTCAATGGCAGTCAGTGACACAAAAGAGCTTTGATCTGCACGTCCATCAACCGGCAGCTCGATGAGGAAACACTCAGGAAGGCGTCCGTTTGGCGCCCGTGCGCGTTCGTACCTGTCGCCCCTCGAGTGAGCGAGTCCAGCTCGAATAGAGATAAGCAAGTTGAGTAAGTGAAGATCCGAGGGGCAGCGCGAGGAGGGACGGTATGACGGTGTCCCTGAGTTAGTGTGGGGGGGGGCGCGGGGGGCTCATTTGAAGGTTTCGGCGGCTCTGTTTCCTGGTACGCTGATGGATTCTGGTTGCTGCAAATTAGCTTGTTAATTAGAATATCTGATGGCGGCGAGCTGCAGCCGCCACCACAAAGAAGAGATACAAATCTTGTCTGAAGCAACACAGATAGAAGCAATATTTTTGATAAGTAGTGGGATTTAACTGCAGTGTTCTTGTTTGGCTTTGGGCAAATAAAGGAAGCAGAGACGGGATCCGTTATCCACACTGTTGTTTACTTCGTACACATCTTCCTACAGAAAACACATGGAACATAAACACACAACAACATTCACCTTTGCTCATCACATGTTTCTCTGATCGTAAATAAAATATAAAGCTTTATAGATACTTTAACACCTCCGACTAAAACAAAGTGTACGGTAGAACTGCGAAAACGTCTGAACAATCTTCCACGAGAGAGTGAAAATATCGTCTGGAGAGGCACAATAATGATAATAATAATAACGTTAGAGCTCAATAGGAGTTTTACAGCTTTTGTACATAAAGTGTAGTAATTATTTAGATTAAGGCAAAGCAGGCTGTCTGGTGTCGAATGGAGCGTTCTGATCAAAACCAGTGGAGAAAAATAAATAACGTAACGCAGTTAAAGTGCTGGAGAAACACCTGTTAAAAAGAGGAAATTGTCCAAGTGTTTTTTGGAAACTTGTCGTCAATCTCCTGCAGAAAAAGTGTCTTTTAATTTTATCTTTAGCTGATTTGTTGTGGGTGAAGCGTTTCATTGTAACATCACAGGAAGAGAGGAGGAAAAGGGAGGAACAAACGATGGACGTGTCCTCCGAAGGAGAGTCAACGGGCTGCATCCCGGGAAGATACAATTACGTGGAGCAGATTGTATTTTCCAAAAAAAGATTACCGTCTGTTTACCTCACTCGTGTTCAATACAAACATCTGTACAAAAAACGGGAAAACACTTTTAGATAAAATTCCCCAGAGAGGACGTCAAATCGTGGGCCTAAAATACCATCGGCCGGTTTGAATTGGCTCCATTTCATCTGGAATCTCATGCGACATGCAGCTCCAGTTCGGTGGTGGAAAAAAACAGTCCCGCCGCTGCAGGAGCAGCACTGGTGCCCCCCCCCTCCCCCTCCCCATCCCCCTCCCGCCATTATTAGATCAGCTGTGCATGCAGAGTTGGAATTATCAAACTTTCACAAAGTACAGAAAATACAGGAAGAAATATTCCCATGCAATGAAAACCCCTCCGCTTCTTCCTTGGCTCGATCTTCTCCTAAGGTAAACACGGACGGACCACTGACTCCTACGACCACGAGAACACTCGAAGGTGGTGAGATATGAAAGCGAGAAACTATCCAGGTGATGCAGGTCTGACGTCACACACACAGCGAAGGTCGGAGTATTGCTATCTCAGTTTCCTTTTACAGTTACGAATTTTAGCAGCAGTTACCTTTTTTGTTTTTTTTTACAAAGTCCACATCTGCAGGGAAACTGGACGCGTTCAAACATTTGCGAAGCGGTCGTCACGTGGTCAGATTCAGTCACACACAACTTAAAACTGGATTTTTTTCGAATGGGAGCCTACAAGCAGACGTGGGGTGGGGGCGGGGGTCTCCTCATGGTACGGCGGCCATGTTGAGGCTGTCGGTGTGGATGTCGGGTATGGTCCTCTCTGGTCTCAGACACACGGCCAGCCTCTGAGCACAAAACAAGACAGAAAACCTGTGAGGAAGCGGAAACGGCCCGGTGCTTTTATTTTGGAGGCTCCGCTTTTGTGCGCGATTGAGTGCGTGTGAGTGTTGTTCTACATTTGAATGGCTTCCGTCCAACTTGAAGCGCCCACCTGTTTCAGAGAGCCGGGGGTCCACACCAGCTTGTAGACCATGTAGATGGGGATCCACATGAAGGACGACAGGCCGATGAAGTACCCGACCGTGATGCTCCAGTCCGGGTACTTGTAGTCGAACAGCGTGAGGGGGGGCGCCTTCAGCAGGGAGCTCACGATGATGTACTGCAGAGAGACGGGATACATCACGTTTTCCATAAATGTTAATGCTGGTTTTATATTCTGACTTCGGGAGAAAAAAAGAAAAACACTGAAGATGGAGAGAAGTCACACCGGCGCAATAACGCAAAATGTCAACAGGACGGCTTCCAGAGAGCCGCATGCAAATGAGAGGCACTAATATCGAGGCAGCATGCGGAGGAGCGAGGTTGACTTTTGATTCACTGTTTTTCCGCAATATGCAGGTGGGAGAAAAAGTTTAAACGAAGACATGTCGAGTCGGGAAGTGTGGGAAGAGACGCCAGTGGAGAACCAGGACACGCCGGAGGGGCCACGTCGCCTCGGGAAGAGCTGGAGGAAACGTCCAGAGAGGGACGACTGGGCGTCGCTACTGAGCCTCAAGCGGCTGTGCTGCAAAAACTAGCCTACTAGAAAGAAGCAAAATATTCCTAAATCCAGTCAATTTATCTTGTATTAAGCAAAAAAATCTGCCAATGAGGTAAGCTTTTTTTACTTGACAAGAATTCTTCAAATAAGCACAAAGTTGTTGCCTCTGACGGACTAAAATGGGTCTTAAAATTAGGCATAAAATCTAAATTCAAGTAAGTAGAATCTCCAATTAACCTTATTTGTGTTTTGGACTGTTGGAGGAAGCCAGAGGACCCAGAGAGAACTCACGCATGCACAGGGAGAACATGCAAACTCCACACAGAAAGGCCCCCACCTGGGCACAAACCCAGGACCTTCCTTCTGTGAGACGAGAGCACAAACCACCATGCCATCGTGCCCATTTCTTGTTATTGTACATTCTTAAATTGTGAAGTTGTACAAATGGTCTTGCTCTTAAAAATGAGGCAAATAATCTTGTTGCATTGGATTTTATTGTGAAACATTTCTACACCCTGTTTTTGGTTTATTCCAGCTCAAAAGTAGCTGGAATATCTTATCAAGAAAAAGTGAGCGATGCTTTCTTAAAATCGGATTATTTTTTCTCATGCAAAACATGTTTGTCAACATTAACTTTTTTTGGGGGACAAAAAATAAGACTGAAATTGAAATTCGTTTTTTGCAGTGCAAAATAGAGGAGGGCCTCATATACACGTTTGGGGGGGTTCAAGCTGTTTGGGTTTTTCAGTGACGGCCCGACATCTGAGCTTCCACTGCTTCTCACTCTGCTGCAACACAAAAACTACCACGAAATGATCAAAATAAGTGATGTACAACTGATGTTTCAGAGAAACTACATGCCTGAAACCAGACAGAAAGCGTCACAAGTCGAAATGTAGCCTCTGACTTCGTCCGGCGTCTTGTCTTACCGCGAGAAACGCGGGGCTGATGGCGACCCAGCACACTTTCCAGAACAATCCCGGAGACTTGCCCAGCATGGACTGGACGTCGTTGCTGAATCTTTTGATACCTAAAATGAGAAAAAAATAAGCTGGAATGTTTCTCATCTCGTTGTCGATACAAACAAGAGACGCAACGGCACATTTTTTTCAAAGATAAACTGTTGGGTTTTTTTCACCGTAGAACCAGGAAACGGCGATGGCCTCCAGGAATCCCACTGCAATGATGGAGCATCCGACTCCAAACTCCTCCAGCAGCTTCACCACGTAGGCGCCGCCCTGCCGACCACAGTTTTTTCCACTTTTTAAAAAAAATCACATCTGAACAATGAGCAGCACATATCAGTGTCACAAACTGAATCCAACACGAACACTGTGAGGTGTGAGGAAGGAGCTCACGTTGGTCAGCGTGCTGAGTGAGCCCAGGAAACACACCACCACCAGGCACAGCACGAAGAGCTCCCGTCTGTGGGAGAAGTGGTCGGGGTATTCGTCCAGGACCGCCGTGATGATCGCCTCCAGGCCTCCGAACTGAAACACACGCAAAGACGCCGCCGCTGGAGAATCACAACCACCGCCTGCCGCTCGTTACGCGCGGCGCGTCACGATGCGTTCGGGGCCCCGTACCGTGCTGTCCAGGCCCAGCGTGATCATCATCACGAAAAAGATGATCGCAAAAAAGGTGGAGCCCATCATGTTGGCGATGGCCTCCGGGTACGTGATGAAGAGGAGACTCGGTCCTGCAGCAGGTGACGGAAAATGCATCACAGGAGTCAGGAGGGACTGTTGCGATCAACACTCACATTGTGTTTGCTTCACGACTGTCCAAACGGCACTTTGATTGGCTGACCTTTGTCTCTGGCCACGTCCTCCACCTCCACCTTCCTCATCTCGGCCATGTAGCCCAGCACGGTGAAGATGACGAAGCCCGACACGAAGCTGGTCAGGCAGTTCACCAGGCTGGTCACGATGGCGTCGCTGAGGGAGCCAGAAGCGACACGCGTCAGTCATCCGCCGGTCATCTTTACATCTGCAGCCAAAGCTAATTAGCAATTAGCTCTTTGACTCCATTGATTATCCAACTGTTTAACGTGAGATCGTGCCGGCTGGAAAACCACCGACGCCGCGCTGAAGCAACACGCCGGCGCGCAGGGATCCCAATACTCAGGAACCCAAAGCTCTGGCTTTGATTCAGCAAACAACAACAACAATTAGGTTATATTGTTTTCATATTTTACTTCTCTAAGGATGACATTTTGTTTTATCGATTTTAAATGAGCCAGGCTTTGAACTGATAAGGTTAAGACTGCAACAACTGTAATTTGATTCAATCCTTTACTCACAACCTTTTTCAGGTGAGACTCTCCACTCTTACTTCTCTTTCCCACAACTTTTGATGTTTATTTCTTATAAAAGAAAGAAGAAACAGATTTGGTGAGAACGTATCAAGCGCCGTGCTGAGAAGCAGCGATCGATGGAGCCCACGCTGTATCGACCACCTGGCTGGAGCCGCGGTGAGAATCATTACCACCCCGAGCGGCGACACATTATATTTGGGAAATGTGTCGGGAATCAGTTTAAAGGGTCTCGGGGAGGAAACTAATGCAGCATCTGGTTTCAGCGAGGGTCTGAGCGGTGACGGCGGCGGCGGCAGCGGCGGCGGCTCCCTCCTTCCGCGCTCACCGGGCTCAGACTCTCGTATCGTTGTTCTACTGCTGGATACCAGCAGAGCAGTAAAGAACTCGACTTCAACTGAGTCCATCAAACCAAAGAGGATGTTTGTTGATGTGATAGAGAGAGCGACGGCGCAAAGAGGTTTCGGCTTTTTCATTTGGACCATTAGCTCCACTTGACGGCTCCTGACTCAGTCACAAACACTGACTGACGTGAATGAATGTCGGTCGGTCAGTGGACGTAACAAGAATTTGTAATGTCATTTTTGTAATTTGATCAAAATTGTGAGAAATTTATGTGAGCATGTGGTTTTAATTGCATGAATTAACAACAAATTCTGCATGAAATTGCCTTTAACTCCTTCAAATGACCTTGAATTGGCCTGGAAGTTACTTACTGGAGATCAACTGATGCAGAAATGGCAGCAAAGAGGATCGGGTGTGTGTTTGTGTGTGTGTGTGTGTGGGGGGGGGGGGGTGCATCTCTTCTTACCGGT
>JASSRZ010000011.1:9954373-9983329 GCA_032164315.1 Malacoctenus gilli
AAGAAGAAAAAGAAGAAGAAAAAGAGAAAGAGGAAGGAGGAGGAGGAGGAAGAGAAGGAGGAATAAGAGGAGGAGGAGGAAGAAGAAGAAGAAGAAGAAGAAGAAGAAGAGGAGGAAGAAGAAGAAGAAGAGGAGGAGGAAGAAGAGGAGGAAGAAAAGGAGGAGGAAGAGGAGGAGGAGGAAGAAGAAGGAGAAAAAGAAGAACAGGTTTGTGAGACCAGTCAGTCATTTAACTCTAAACCGAAGACTTCTCGGACTCTCATCTCTTGCTCTGAACTGAAATAGCTACAACCTCCCAGATAAGCAACTGGGATACAACTTTGTTGTTACTCCTGCAGGGGACATTCAGATCTTTGTCATTCAGACACAGTGGAAGGTTTCCTGCCTGGGAGGAGGAGCCACTGGTCTCTTCACGCTGAAGCACAGTCCGTGCGCCTGGTTGGGACCGTGGTAGGGGTCTTGACCCAGTATCACCACCTTCACCTGGAAGTAGACGCAGTTCTTCATTGTAAAAGTGAAAACACAAAGAATGGGTCCGTTTCACAGGGCAGCACAGGTTACACTTACGTCCCGGATGTTGCACATCTGGGTCCAGGTGAAGACGTCCTGCGCGGGTGGGTACACGGTGTGGCGTTTCCTCTCCTCGCCAACGAAACTCATCAACTGTTGCCAAGAGAAGTGAAGTTGTTGGAGCTGCTCCGACCACCGGAGGCTCCGTGCGCACCGCGGTGCCGACTCTCACCTGTTTGAAGTAGGGCTTCCCAAAGTCGCCGGCCAGCGCGTCTCTCCAGCTCTCCGCAAAACCAGGCGGAGTCTGAGCGGACGACAGCTTCTCCAGCGCCGCGCGCTTGTTGCGGGCGATCCTCTCCAGCTGCTCCGAGGACAGGGGGGCTGCAGGCGGGCTGCGGGGCTCCGACTCCGGCTCCCCCGCGCCGGACTTCTGCTTCTTCTGTATGATTTTGACATATTGACCGACACGGACAGCGGGTGAGAAACGCGCAGCCGGGGCCGAAACGCTCCGCAAGAACCGTCGACGGAGCGGCGAGAGCATTGCCGGCTCTGAGCAACACGCAGGAACGCAGCGGCGCCTGCGAACGCAGCTTAAGTCACGATGGCCGCATCGCGGGAAACCAAACACCCCGTGAGCGTGTGAAATAACTGAGTAAAAGTAAGTTTATGGGGAAAAAAACATCGCAAATGGCAGACGAGTCAGAAGCTAAATGTTTAACTGTTCGAAGAAGCTGCGACGCTCACCGGGTCTTTGGCATCCTCCACGTTTAACTCTTCGGAGGTCCGTTTCTTGGACACCGGGGAGAAAAACGAGCTGATGGTCTTCTGTCCGATCATCCTCCTGGAAAACACCGTGTCGGCCGGCTGCGTGAATGACGAAGGGTCCGAGAGGTCGGCAAAAACCTGATGCGCAACGCCTGTGGAAAGCCCCCCCTGAAACTGAAACTCTCCCGGTGGGATTAAAAGAGTCGAGAAGTTGGCGCTTCGAAGCGGTGACGAAAGCAGAGCGATGTAAATGAGCCGAGTGGTGTTCAAGATCAACCACTGCTGAGTGTTTCCTGCTGCTGCGACCACAGCCAACAGGAAAACCTAATAAATATCACGAGTTTACAATTCGACAGCTGCATTTTTGTCTCTTAAAAACGTAAAAGAATAAAAAATATCAGTTTTTTGAGATGAACTCGTCAGCTGAAGGTGCTGTGTTGCGTAGAAATACGACTTCAACCTGACTGACTTTTGTTTGGCATCACTTTGAGACGTTCAAGTAAAAACATTCATAAAAGCGAGTCTGCACTATGAATATAAAGCAGAATATCTTGAGGAAAGTCATGCATTCTAAGGAAAACATGTACATTTCACACAGTTTCAAAACAACAGTTTTTAATGCTAAATGTAAATACATAAACGATTACTTGTGGTCATTCTCTTTCCTGTCTTTCAGCTTTGAAACGTCCTAAACTGGGAATCACCCACAGCTGCTTAAATCAATGGAGAGATTTGTGACCCGAGGGCAAAATAAACGCTCTTGCAGTGTTGATGCACCAACTTGTGCTGCAGTGAAGAGGATTAAACCTGAAGAAGAGGAGGAGGTGGAGGAAGATGAGGACACAGCTTCGGCAGAGTTCTCCCATCCTGTCCCCTGGGAGAAAATCGAGGCAGACGGACTGGACTGTGACTATGCGTCGCTCTTCTCCAAAGAAGAAGCAGACGAGCTGTTTGAACAGTTGGAGCAGGAAGTGGTGTACGCAGCAGGTCTGTCATCTTACTCTGACACTGTGATCAGAGCAGTGTGGTGGGACACTGATTGGTTCCTTTTGCAGGTGAAGAGTCAAAGGTGCACGTGTTTGGAAAGTCGTACGACATTCCAAGGAAGCAGGCGACGTATGGCGACGCAGGTTTGACTTACACCTATTCTGGAGTGAAGCGTTCAGCGCAGACCTGGACCCCTACCTTGGAACATATTCGAGACACCGTCACAAAAACAACAGGACAGACATTCAACTTCGTTTTAGTCAACAGGTAAAGAGAATCAGCCTTCGCTTTGGATGCAGTCTGAGGAAGGATCTCCAGCTGATTTTGGGCATCTCTTCATCAGGTACAAGGACGGACGGGACCACATGGGCGAGCACCGCGACGACGAGAAGGAGCTGGACCCCCTGTCCCCCATCGCCTCCGTCTCTTTAGGAGCAGCGCGAGACTTCGTCTTCCGACACCGAGACGCCCGAGGGAAAAAGAGCCGCCTGCAGATGGATCCGGTGAAGGTGGAGCTGGCTCACGGCAGCCTCCTGCTCATGAACCCCCCCACCAACACCTTCTGGTACCACAGCCTCCCCGTCCGGAAGAAGGTCCTCCTGCCACGCATCAACCTCACCTTCAGGCGGATCCTGCAAAGTGTGACAGCAGGGCCATGACGGGGAGGCAGGAGACTTCCAGGCGCTGGATTCCCATTTTTGGCTTGTCAGAAGTCTCCAAAACTGTTGATCAATCTGTCTTTAAAGACTAAATGGAAAACCAAGAATGAGTTCAATCAGTGATTGTAGAGCAGATACTGTAATTCAGCCAGTTCATATACAAACTTGAGCTTGTTTATGTGTCTGGTTTTGTTCTTGACTTGCTGTAAAATAAAGTTGTGTCAAAATGATCAATTAAACATTTGGTCTGATTGGGGATAAAAAATGGAAAGTTGCTTCTTGGTGAGTGTTGGAGAGATTAACTGTTTTATTTGAATTATTGTGAAAGTTTACTAACTGCTCAATGAAGTACTTTGTGTCTTGGTTTGAAACACAGGATCCCTTTTTTTCTTTCACTTTTTATTACCTGAAAACAATCACAAATTGCACACAAATACAAACAATCTCACATTTTTAACACGAGTGCAAACGTTGCACTGAACCGCTTTCTCAATCTGACAGTTCAGTAGGAAAAAAAACACAGTCGTCAGTAACACAGAATTGAGACTATTCCGGGTGACTTTCAGTCATATTCACAGTTTGCTTGAGGACAGACTAAAAATGACCCATTTTACAACCCGCCAATTCCAAGTGGGTCGTCGTGAACGCTCACATTAGCACTCATGGCTTTGTGTTTCACTTAAAAACTTTAATCACACAAATGGCACTTTATTCAAAATAGTTCTGCAAATCACGTCAGTGTGATGATTATTATTGGAGAGAGCAAACGATCAAATTTACCATCCTAATGCTCGGAATGCTTGGACTGAATAGCTGATGCAGGGAACCAGAGTCGTAGTTTCTATCACACGTAACATCCAAGTACCACCTCTGAGAAGTCCTATTCTGCTACTGTGTCTGAAATGTGCAGGCTGGGACGAAGCAACAGGAACAACTGGACAACCCGATAGTTTCTAATTACCAGTGGAAACTAAAGAACGAAAAAAGAAAACATAAAAATGGATGAATGTGGCAAAAACCTTAACACAAATCTAAACTTTACACAGGAACGGTCGCTTCGGGTTTGTTTGCTTTGGTCCGCTTTGTATCGTCAAACCCTCCTGTTAATGTTGCTGGACACACGCCGTTACACGGGTCATGGAAAAAGAGCAGCTTACATGGTCAAAGGGGGTCGAGAGAAACTCCTGGAGGTCTGTAATCTTTGGGCTGAAGTGCATCTTCCTCTGAACGGGTCGGCGACGCAGCCAACTGTCCGGCGTGTCGCAGTGATCCACGGGTGTTCATGGCTTTCCTCCCTGGCCTCTCGGTGAGAAAGCAACCTGTTCGTAACCGTGCCGCCGGGGAAAAAAGGCAAAAGTCAGCGGGCGGCGTGGGGGGGCTTCGGGACGGCGAGCCTCCGGGCTATTCCTCCGAGTGCAGGTTGAGGCCGGGCCTCCGCACCCTCTCGTAGAAGAGCATGTACGCGTTGGAGGACAGCACCTCCTGCAGGCTGGCTTTGCGTACCGAGTCGTCCGACACCCAGAGCCACTGCGAGCTGAAGGGCGACGAGCCGCGGCGGGGGGCGGGGCTGCGGCGGTACGTGATGAAATGTCCTGAGTGCATGTCTCCGTGGTGCACCAGCACCGCCGTGAGCTGGAAAAGGTACTCTGTAGAACTGGGAGAGACAAGAACCTGCTCAAAACACACCCGGAAAAGGTCTCGGAGACACAAGATGTTGAGTCGGTGTCCTGCAGTCTGTTTACGTCAGGATTTAAGCTGAAAAAGCTTGGCTTGGAAAAACAACGTCTTCAAAACGTCAGATTTCTCTCCTCTAATGAGTTACTGAGTTACTCTGCAGCCACTTTATCACAATTTGGAACTCTTTATCACAGTCTGGTTCCAGTTGATTACATCTTAAAAGGTCCCAACTTGAACAAATTGCCAAATTTAAGTTCACTTTGCGACACATCTAAAGAAACAACAGGGTTTGACATCGCTGAGGTGAAGCAGGAGGTCCTTTGTGATGTTTTGGCGTTACCTGTAGTCACACGGGAGGCTGAGCGGAGGCATCACGCCAGTAGTGTGCAGAAAAAAAGACGAGCAGGCTCCATTTGTGAAAGGTCTGTTGTTGTTATGATGTGCTGCGTCTGGAGGGGAGCAAACACAACAATTGTAAGATGCGTGTTGAAAGCAAGGCGGAGACGAACCAGGAGCGATTCCGCGCTGCGGACACACCTGTGCCGTTGGCGGGCGGCTTCTCGACGGCGCCGTCCGAGTCTTCCGCCTTGGTGGTTATCGGAGCATGTCGGACCCGCTGAGCCCTCTGCGCGGAGGTGTTGTGTTTGTAACGGTCCATGGACAGACACTCGGCGAAGTGCACGTGCTCCTGGCGCTTGAGGGGGGTCCCCTCGCTGGACCACGTCAGTCTTTGTAAATGGATGCAGAGGCACTGAGGGAGCTGCCGCACATGACGCGCAAAGATCAGGAAATCAAACTCATAGACAGACGGTTCGGTTAAAAAACAAAACAAAATTACCTTCCCCAGTTTTAGTTGTTTAACGAATGTCGTTCTCTGGCTCTGGAGCGTCTGTCCATTTACTGTGGTCCCTTGTTGGAACTGCAGAGAAACAATTGAGGACAAATGAGGACAAAAACAGAGAAATCTCCATTTGAAGTGATAACCGACATCCCGTTGCTGTGGTTAACGGACCTTGGTGCAGTTTTCACACTCTACTTCTTTAATGGTCTCCGAGGAGATGAAATGCTGGAGACACTGGTCCAACGAGATCGGGCGGCCCTGCAGGAACGACGCCGATTCCGTCACAATTATGTCACACGACAGGATTTCTTACTAGACTGCTGGCTGATCGGCATTGTGCTTACCCATTGAGGCAGAGGGATGGACAGGGAGAGACTCTCGAACGAGTCATAGTGGACAGGACTCTGTTAAAACAACAACAAGCAAAGCAGGGAGATAAATCACCGCGATGATTCAAGACCGCAAACTAATTCAAAGTCATACAAACTCACCTGCAGCTCGCAGCGTTTGCACGACATGTTGCTCGTTAAGCGACCATGAAAAGGATGCTGAAGCTTCCATGGACTTGGTATTGGATGAAGAGGAGCTGCTCAAAGAGAGGAACACGCAGATCAAAACAACTTCATTGCGCGTATCGATCGGGTTCCACCGTTTGTGGGCGTCTTTACCTCGACTCCTGCACGCCATCGTTGTCTCGTCCTGATCGGAGAGACTCTATGAGGGGAAAACGCAACATATTCAAAGGTCTTGAGCTCAGGACAGGTCGTCAGAAGTGCCGAGCTCATCCAAAACAATGACGGCACCTGCGGTTTAAAAGATGCTCTGGCACCGTCTTAGTGAAAATGGACACTTGCCTCGAGCGACTGCATGTCAAACAAATGGGTGACTTTGGGCTGCCGGTCGCGCTCCTCCTCCAGGGACGACGTGAGGACGTGAAAAAGTTCGTGAGCATCCTGAGAACACAACAAACAATTGTCACCATCACAAAAAAATTCAACAGGAACTTCTTTTTCAACACTAAAGTCGTCATCGCAGACAGACCTGCTCTTCAAACGACCTGATGTGCCACCGGTACAGTCTGAGCACATCCAGGACATCCCCAGCGTTGAGCACATCTTCCTCGCCCGTCTCATCGCTGGACAATGCTGTGGGGGACACAGGGAGCCTCCGTGTGACCAACACATCCACACAGTGCGGCCTCAGCACCTCGTGTTCAGTAAGAGGCTGCGTTACGTACCCTTGAGGAGCTGAAGCAGCGTTATGGACAGCTGGTTGTCCTTGCAGGACTGGATGGAAGGCAACCCCGAGAACCTCTCCAGCCACCTGACGAAGGACGGACACGCTGCCAAGCCCTGAAGCAAAGCGTTCAGGAAGCAGGTGTTGCCCAAGTTCAGCAGACCTGGAACCATACCTGCGAGGACACGAGACGTTTGCGATCAGTCCCTGTGCACGCCGCACACATGGCCCGGTCGTACGGACCCCCACCTCTCTTTCTCTTCTTTCTCTCTGTGATCGGGCCCCACAGCACGTAGACACCGGCTGCGATGGTGGCAGCGATCCCACCGATGACTCCCCAGTTTTTTATCATCTTGTTTCTGATAAAAGACAGAAAACAAAGTAGAGAATCAAGAAGAGAAGACATGGCTGCTCCCACAGCAGAGTGGAGAAATGGCTGCTCCCACAGCGGAGTGGAGACCTGGCTGCTGCCTTAGAGGAGGAGCAACAGCGGCTCTTCCAACAATGAGTAACATCTCCAGTTGTGCACCGGTGTTAAATCCCACCCACCTTATCTTGTTGACCATCTTTACTTCTGAGAGGCTCTGAGTTGCAAATTAACCTAATCTGCTAATTCCCCGTTTTGTCAATGATTGCTGGATCCTGAAATAGTTGATGACTGTTGTGACTCAACATGACAGCAGGGGAAGCTGCATCATATTTGGCTTTCACACCACCAATCCCAAATTACAAGCAATTTATAAGAACAAAATTGAAAATGGCGAGACAAACACAACAAACAAACAAACACCAAATTGATGCAGCACGTGAAACTCAATACATCTTTTGGTTCTGCTTATAAAAAAAAACTCAATTTGAAACTTGGGTTTGTAAAGTTTCATTTAGAAGTTTTTTTTTTTGGTTTCACACGATCAATTTCGAGCATTTAAAAGTCAACCACTTGATTTTAAAAAAAAAGGAATTTCTCCGTTCAGCTGTAGCGCGCGACAACTCCGTCAAAACATGTAGTGCTTAATTAATCAGTTCATGCTGTGACCTACTAAGCAGTGTACAAGTTCGCTAATCTGTCGCTAAAACGGCCACGCTTCCCTGTGTGCAGCGTGGCCGGTTCACCGTCGTGCTCCCGAGTGAGTTTAAAGGTTCCTGTGTGTCACGCTGAGGAGGGGAGGGGGCGGTTAGGGGGGAGGGAGGGGGACACTGACAACTTGCTAACGGCAGGAGACGAGCTAGCTGCGGGCTAACTTACCCCCAGCAACGAGGTCAGGCCGCCCTCCGAGCAACGTCGCACCCCCGCGGATCAACATCCAAACGGCCGCCGAGAAATGCAGCTCAAGCCCCGCAAGTCGGTGTCACCGCCTGTCTGTCGGCAGGTTTAGTAACGCTCAACCTGGCGGCGCCGTCTGCGCATGTTTGAGTCCGGCGCACGGCGGCGGCGTGACCCGTCTCACCCCCCTCCCTCGCTACAAATACGTGCTGGTTGTTATTTATGTTTAGTTGTTAAATACCTGATGACGTGTCCAGAGCCGAGGAACTCCCCAACGAGCTTATCGGAGCTCTCCGGTCGGCACCACAGCATCTTGCTGCCTGTCGAGGAACCCCCGACAGCGGCGCTATGTGTCAGCCATGAGAGTCACCAGAGACGTAGTTGTGTCCCTACCCGATCCGCCCACCGTCAGGACACGACCCACGCATGCGCGGCCATGTCCGCCATCTTGGACTCACGAGTACGGCAGCGTAATTTGGACAAACGACGTGTGAGTGCGATTTAAAAAAAACAACAAAACTTTAAAGAAAAAAGTAAACAGAAATTAAATTCTAGCTCTACAAATTGATATTCTGTGGGTTTCATTTTATTTAACAAATTAACTTATAGGCGGAGAAATCCACAAACCAAATAAGAGAATTTAGAAAAAAAAAAACACCAAACAACCTGGAACAAAGTTACTGCAAGCTGTCTGTGATTCGTGTGAATGTGTTGAGACTGGAGGGATTTGGGGGGTCTTAGAGTTGAGCATTAAATATTCTCTATTATCAAACATGTGTCTTGTTATTGTGATCATGTCTGTGCATTTCCCTTCTTTGTGGCAGAGTGAGATTGTCCAGAGTGATTGGTTTTGATTTTTTCACATTATTTGTAAAAAAGCTTTTCTAAAATTACACGGTGGCCACTGATGACTCGAAGCCCCTCCAATCTCTCTCTCTCTCTCTCTCTCTCTCTCTCTCTCTCTCTCTCTCTTTCTCTCTCTCTCTCTCTCTCTCTCTCTCTCTCTCTCTCTCTCTCTCTCTCTCTCTCTCTCTCTCTCTCTCTCTCTGTTGGGCCGTGACCGTGAGCAGGGGCGGTCTCCCATTGGCTGCGGGCGGAGCGGACACCCGGAGCAGGCAGGTCGCTCTCCTCGGTGCTGAAATCGCGGCTCGTCGTTGCTAGAATGTGAACGGCGATGAGGCCACACGGAGAGCCGGCCAACCAAACAGCAAAATGGACGATGATCTGTTCCAGTTGAGACAGCTGCCGTGAGTAGAAACCGTTTGTCTCCGGCTGCGTTTGTCCATTCAGCCGTCACAGCGCGTTTGTCCGACGCGTCGCCCTCCCGCAGCTTCGCATCGGGTTTGATTAGCTCACCGGACCACAAATAGCCCGACGTTCCTCAAAAGCACCAGTCATTAGGAGCCACCTACACCGTGTTTATGACCCAAACATACCTGAACGACCGGGGAATGTCTGAGCAGCGCAGTATCCTCGAACTGTGCCGGCGGTGTAGTTTGTTTACAGTCGGGGCATTTTCCCAAGGAGACTACTTGCTTTTGTTTCATTGATTGGAAGCAGCTTTGTTGTGATTTATAACCTCATAAGTTTTCACTCGCCGTCATGACTCAGTATCTAATTTGATTTATTTCAAACCTCCTCCACGTCCAGATGGGGCGTCTTGGTGTCCAATTTCTTTCATATTTACAAACAAAACAGTGGCAGGAGGGCCCGCTCTGATTCTTGAAAATGTCACAAAGACTTAGAAAAATTAGTTAAAACATAAACAGATCTATTTATAGACCAAGGAACATGTCTCATTTGCAAGGGGTTGCTACAGTTGCCTACAGTTGGATGATTACCTATTCACTGGTGTGCATTTCTTCCTAAAGATCCTGGCACTGAAAATGATAGCGTGTTACAGTGAAAGACGGACATCCGTGGACACCCCACAAAACCCACACTGATGCTTCCCATTGCAACAAAGCTCTGTTATGTAATTACAGTGATTAAAGCATCCTGGCAGTCCTCTCGCTCTCTCTTCGCCTCTCATCCGAGCCAAAACTATCATTTATCTGTATGAGGAAGAAGACGGTGCCAACCGTCTGCAGACATAATGTTTATCTTTATGGGTTTCACCTCTAAACGCCAGCCAAACTGCGAGGGAACCTCACAGCTGTCACTTGACCTGCTGGTTTGCCCATATGAAATGTGATACCACCCATTCACAAAATCACATCCAGAAAAAGCGCACATCGCCTAGGCAACCGCCTCCAGCTCTCCTCCGCTGTCAGACTTGCCGGTCCCCCCCTAAAAACTCCTCCGAAATAACCACGCAGCAGATGAACTCGTCCTCCCTTTTGAAGACTCCGGCGCTCTTCTTCCTTCTTCCCGCAGCGTGGTCCGCTTCCGTCGCACAGGTGAGAGCACTCGCTCCGAGGAGGATGTGGAGAGCAGAGAGCAGGATGTCAGGGTGGCGGAGCAGACTGACCTGGAGTCTGTGGCGCTCGCCGAGGGAGCTCCGGTTCCTCGAGAGTTTGCCAATCCGACTGACGGTAGAGTCTTGCCGTCACCTTACCAGCAGGCTTATATTTCCTTCGGCAGACGTGTCTTTAGGTTCCCCTCTTTTGCTTTCAGACACGTTCATGGTCGAGGATGCCGTGGAGGCCATCGGCTTCGGGACATTTCAGTGGAAACTCTCCATCCTCACCGGTCTGTCTTGGGTGAGCGCTTGCCTTTGTATCCTTGCAGAATGTCCGGCTCGTTTGTCTTGTTTACTGAACGTCTGACCGTCTCGCCGTTTGCTCAGATGGCGGATGCTATGGAAATGATGATCCTCAGCATCTTAGCGCCCCAGCTCCACTGTGAGTGGAAATTACCCAGCCTGGAGGTGGCACTGCTCACGTCGGTAATGGGCCTGTAATGTCTGCTGAGTGCTGCTGCCTGCTGTGCTTTATGACTGGCCTGGTCGCTCCTGATTAAGTGCTAAACGGTTGTTCTGAAACATGAGCGCGTGCTCATCAATTAGCACCGTGAGGGAGAAGTAGAGACCCAACATTTATATTGAAATAGTTGCAACATTGATTTCAAGTTTCAAACTGTGGTTCATTGACTTTTCATAGAAACACAACAAGCCATTAACTTTGGTGTAAACAATATATTGTTCTTTACAGCCTTTGCTTTCACAGACAAGAATGTTATTTGTTCTTGTTTTACAATGACATTCAACGTCTACAGGTTCAAACTTCTGATTGTATTCAGTGATCATTTTCAGGTTTACATGATTAGGTAATAAAATGTATTTGCAATCACACCATAAGCAACATGTGGGTTGAAACTTAAAATATCTCGCAGTACCAAAACGTACGATGGAGGAGAAGACAGAAATAGGCAGCAGCACTGACATGTTGTGGCACGTTTTGAAGCCGATACCATGAATAATCCCATTGACACGCTCCCATTTTTGAAATGTTTCCACGCAGGCAGTATTTATTGGGATGATGATCAGCTCGTCTCTTTGGGGAAACATCTCCGACAAGTACGGCCGGAAGACGGTGAGTTCTGTTAAGAACTCTTTGGGATAAGTTGTTGAGAAGCGGGGGGAAATGCTTCGTTAATTAAGATGGACTGAACTGTCCAACTCTGGTTTGATTA
Source organism: Malacoctenus gilli (assembly GCA_032164315.1). Lineage (NCBI taxonomy): Eukaryota > Metazoa > Chordata > Actinopteri > Blenniiformes > Labrisomidae > Malacoctenus > Malacoctenus gilli. The sequence continues at coordinate 9,965,946 of JASSRZ010000011.1, forward strand.
TACACGCAGGGACTGAAGATGAGCGTGTTGTGGACGATGTTCTACGGCCTGATGAGCGCGTTTGCCCCCATTTACGGCTGGATCCTCGTCCTCCGTGCTCTGGTGGGTTTCGGCATTGGAGGAGCGCCGCAGTCGTGAGTAACCGCATCGGATCGACATCACAGTCCTCGATGATTCGAGTGCGCACAACTCGTGAAACGTCCTTCTCCCTTTCAAGGGTCACGCTGTATGCTGAGTTTTTGCCCATGAAGTCCAGAGCCACATGCATCTTGCTGATCGAGGTATCAAATCCTGCCAGATCTTGTGGGTTTTACACGCCATCAAACCGTCTCAAACCTGCTGTGTAATTGTTGCCACCGCAGATCTTTTGGGCGCTGGGCACCGTCTTTGAGGTCCTCTTGGCCATCATGGTGATGCCGACTCTGGGCTGGCGCTGGCTGCTCGGCCTTTCCACCATTCCTCTCTTCATATTTGCCATCCTCTGCCCCGTGAGTTCGCCTTCCGTCAGAGCACGCCGGCAGCCGCTAACGGCTTCGTCGGATGACGGGTTTGTGTTTTTTTTTTTTCCACCTGCTGTTTGGGAACAGTGGTTACCGGAGAGCGCTCGCTACGACGTGCTGACAGGGAATCAGGAGAAGGCTCTGGCCACGCTGAAGCGCATCGCCACGGAGAACGGCGCGCCGATGCCTCTGGGGAAACTTATCGCTGCCAGACAGGTGCGGTCTGTTTCTGCAGGCCACGCAGGCTGTGAATCTCACTGAGTCTGAGGCGCTGTAACACTTTCACTTGTTCTTTTTAAATAGGAAGATCGCGGGAAGTTCCAAGACTTATTTTCCTCGCACTTCCGCTGGACAACCGTTTTGCTGTGGTTCATTTGGTAAAACAACCTTTGCGGCTATTTTTTCCGAGTCTGACTTTTCATCACTCGCGTCATCCAGAGTTTATGTCTTTTTTTCTCTCATTTGGACCCTCATTTTTGCTCCTGTTTCTCTGTTATTTCAGGTTTGCGAATGCCTTCTCCTATTATGGCTTGGTGCTGCTCACCACAGAGCTGTTTCAGGAGGGAGGCGCCTGTGGCAGTACGTCAGAAAGCCTCGAACGCTAGAAAACATTTGTATTGTTGAAACAAACACTCCCTTGCTACAGCGGAGCTTTAACTCCTCTTTGTTGTTTGATATCTCCCTCTAGTGATCACAGGGAGCAAGAAGGAGCTTCGGTGCAGCTTAGAGTGTAAATACCTGAATTCTGATGACTACAAGGACCTGCTGTGGACCACGTTGTCTGAATTCCCAGGTACACGTTCTCAATTCTGAGGCACAACACGTTTTTAATCTCCTCAAATGAGCTGATTGAAAGGTAAACCAGTTTTGAGTCGAAGACAATAATCATGTTGTTGCCACGCAGGCCTGCTGGTGACACTGTGGGCCATCGATCGACTCGGACGGAGGAAAACCATGGCGTTGTGCTTCCTCGTCTTCTCCCTGTGCATCATTCCCCTCTATGGCTGCGTCGGGAGGTAAGGTGCCATAATTAGACGTTTGAATATTTTATGACTTGTTGATGTGCCGCTTGTCCACATTCCCTCATGCTGGCTCTTCTCTTACAGGGCCTCTATGACTGTGTTGATATTTATCGCCAGAGCGTTCATTGCTGGAGGGTTCCAGGCTGCCTACGTGTACACGCCAGAGGTAAGGTGCTTGTAATGTAGGTTCGCGTGCAGACTGACGACCAGACAGTCAACGCTGGCTCTTTTTCTGGGTTCGTTTTGAATGTGTGCAGGTCTACCCGACAGCCACCAGGGCTTTAGGCCTGGGAACGAGCAGTGGAATGGCCAGAGTCGGTGCCCTCATCACGCCGTTTGTTGCGCAGGTATCACTCGGTTTTAATCACCTGAAACTCAGCGAGACAGGACGGAGTGTGAAGATCCTAAAGCTCACCTCACGTCCTCGTCCCCGGGCTCTTCCCTGCAGGTGATGCTGGAGTACTCGGTGTACCTGGCTCTCTCCGTGTACTGCTGCTGCTGCCTCTTCGCTGCCATCGCCTCCTGCGCGCTGCCCATCGAGACCACCGGCCGCGGCCTGCAGGAGTCCTGCCGCCGCGAGTGGGGACAGGAGATGACGGGCCGGGCCTCCCCCCACAGCGCCGCAGCCACGCCTCACTCCACCTCGGGCTCACAGGGCTGAACGCTGCGTCTGCTGGAGGGCGAACCGACGGGTGACCGCAGCGAAGGAGAGGCTTGGGGGCGCTGGGAAAGCCGAAGCATCTGTACGTGTCCATCTCCGGCCCCTCCCCCCCCCTCCCGTGATTTTTCAGTGTAGACACCACCGTGGATCCAGAGAGGCAAGGCAGCACAATACTTTTTTACACGTCACTGTACTTGTAGTCTTAAAACACCATTGCTGTCAAACGTTTGCCACTGTACAAGTGCACACAAGGTAACTGGAAAGACCAAAACAAAACATGAGTGCAATCGTGAACGGTGGTGAGTAAGTGAGAATTCAAATACCTCAGCCAATGTATTTGAAAGCTGCTTTTTTTTAAATGTAATAAAAGCGAAGGAAGACGAGCGAGGCGTAAACAGTTCAAACAACGATCTTCTTCTCAAAAAGCCTTAAAACTACCTATTCAGTTGGTGGCTGAGAGAGCTGCTCTTCACCTAACGATAAGAACGATAAATACAGTCTGAAGTGGCTTTATTCAAAGTGAACTGCTGTCAGGGTGAAACGTGGACTCATACAATGAGACGCAGTTTTCGACGTTCTGTTTTTTCCTCCTTCAGTGTTATTTATCGGCCCGTTTCCTGCTCGAACCCTTCAGATATCGCAGGTTTTACTGTCATGTGATCGACAGCGTCGTCTCCTGTCGTGGTCACAGTATTTATGATTCTAGCACAAAACTGAGAAAGTCCACATGCTCCGGACTGTCGTTCAAGACAATATCAACCAAGAAGTATTAGGAAGTCTGAATCGGAGTATTTCCTTCGAGTGAGCCGACTCATGGAGGGTTTAGACGACAGTAAAACTATATCCACATGATGTCATGATCTAAAACTCCTACTACATCTCACACTGACATAGTCAGAGACTTGCCTTTCAAACAGGACGTTCCGGTCTCTCTCTGTAGATAAATAACCTGGTTCAGTTGTTGTCTTTGCTTTGTTTGTAATGACGGCGACGTGAAGACGGACTTCACGGAATCCGTTCATTGAGTATTGCACTTGGAGAAGTTTTCAATTTAATTTATTTATTTATTGTTGTTTTTCGAACAAAAAAAAGACCTAAAATACAAGTCAGTCAGTATGAGTATCGAGGGTGCAGAAGGTCAACTCTTTACCTGCCAGTGTTTGAGCTGTAGAGCTGCATTACGTGTCTGTGTGCACAGATTCCTGTCAATGCACTGGGTGTACATGTGTACCATAGTAAACAATCTTTCAAAAACAAGCCGTTGATTCGTTCTGTTTGTGCGTTTCATGCAAAAATCACTGAGCTGAGTTATCATTTACAATCCACACGTGCCGTGTTGCACATTAACCAGCCGTCGCTCGTTTGATTAGAGTTACAGCCAGTGTGTTTCCATCCGATTTATTTGTTATTCTGCCTCGATGACGGAGGGTGTTTTTGGATGAAGGAGCTGCGTCATCTCTCCACTTCAGCCAGTGCTTCTCGAGCGAGTGGACGCCATCAGGCAGCCGGTCCAGTAGTTTTCGGTCCACACATTTAACGGAGTTGGAAAAACAGCTTTTACAGTCCCATCATACATCCGCACCAGACAAAAGATGCTCTATATCTGTTCGTTTTTAAGTCTGTAATATCTGGGTTGACTGTAATGCACAAATATGAGGCCTTAACAGTTCAGCTAAGGTGGGAAGGTGTTCAAATGCTACTTACAAGGTCAAGCAAATGATTCATGTGTTTTTTTTATCTTCTCTGTGGTTAAAGTTCATCTGGAGTGAAGCAGTCAGTGCATATGCAGGTGATTCTCGCCTCTCCGGTGAGAAGAACTCGCTGATTGTTAGGGAAGTTTCAATCAGCAGAAGAAGCTGAGCTCTGCGGGTCCTGGAGGATTCATTTGTGAGAGGAAAGCAGCGAGCGAGCTGTCAGACTGACTGTAGTCAGTGAGGCAGCTGTGAAAACTCACCACGGCAGTGAGATCGTCACTCATTGTTTCAGAGAATACTGGAGAAAACTCGTAAAAATCTAGAATCACACTGTAAAAGCTTTCACTAAGTATCTTCAATCACTGTCTTGTTTATTTTAAAAGCAATCTCTGGATTCACTTGAGTGTTTTTTAACATTCGACAATGAAATTCAAGAAACGAGTGCATCTGTTCACTCTGCTGGAGTCATTTTCACAAGCGGGACTTTGGACTTTTGCCTTTTTCTTCCACTATCTGCCCGAAGAGCCTGGCCGCCTCCTGGGCGCAGCCGCGATGAATGGTGAGTCCGAAGCCCCCGTGGCCGTAGTTGTGTATCACCTGAAAGAGCGTCGAATGTTCAAAAAAGTTACAGGGACCCAAAACTCACAGATGGTTGCTTCTCAAGTCACTGCTGTCCAACAAGCTCAGCGGAGAGACTGATAACGCGTCACTCCGGGGTCAGAGGTCGGACGTCGCCGTGTCGAATGCCGTTCAGGTGCGGTTTACCTCGACTGTGCTTCCGTCCGACCGGATGGTCTCCCTCTCCAGACGGACTTTGCTCCGAGCAGGCCTGAGGCCGGTCCAGTCCTCGACTATCCTTGCGTGCTTCGGTTAAAGAAGAAGAAGAAAATACATTGTCAAATTGGGTGTGACAAAAACACAAAGTAAAGAAATTAGAGGCCTCAATCACAGGAAGAGTTTTATGAACATAAAGGTGATCACACTCCATAAAAACTCTGTGTTAATAATCAATCCACAGTTGTGACACAACGTCTTGTAACGGCCTTTTTGTTATCGCCGCACCTTCAAACTGGGCTCGAGCTGGCACGCGGCCTCCCAGATGTTCCTGTGATCAACGGAGTTGTTCGCTTCACTCCAGTTTCCCAACTGGAAAGTTCCCCCGACGGTCACGAGACGACTCCTGCGGACACGGGCACGCTCTGCGCTGATACCGACGTCTGGCTCTCTGACACAACTCTGCTTCGACTTCATCACAAAGACGAGCCGCTGCGGCGAGACGACTGCGGCGTCACCGAGGCGGCTCTGGACGGCGCGAAGGCGGCGCTTTGAGGATGAAGTTTTTAAAGCGAAGCTAAACTTTGCATTGTGTCTGACATTTGTGTGTGTCGTGTTGGCAGCACTACCCTGGAATGATGTACGGTGAATTGTAGGTGCCTGCAGAGAAATTGTGGGTAACGATCCAGTGCTTCAGCCACGGAGCCTCCACCTAAATCACGTCGATACAGCAAGATGACAAACATCTTTATGTCTCACATTACAAACTGTTTAAATGAGTTCAAATATAAGCAGCTTAGTCTCGCCTTCACTATCTGGCCCCTGCCTGGTTTCAGGTCGGGGTCCGGCTGAAGGGCTCCCGATCTCATCCCGGTGCAGTTTATGACCACGTCGGCTCCGGCCGCCGCCAGCTGAAAAAAAAAAAATAGAGAGCGATAAGGGAGAAGAAGATGTACCGTGAAGGTCGAGCTCACTGGGAAGTTTGTCTGAAGTTCGAAGCAATTTTTTTCCCCCAGATGAGGGTGAAAGACGATCTAATGAGAGAACTTATCAATTAAAGGTGATTGGTTCATAAAAAAACACAGTGAGGCTGCTGATCCTTTGGAAAAGCAGTCAAGACCACAGTTTGTCACAGACACAGCACAGCCAGACCACCATGTACATCTAAACAGCTTCCACAGTGACCGTCGTATGAAGACGCCTCAACAAACCTCTTGAAATGACTCTATTTTCTTCTGATGAAAAGTCACCCCTCTGGTCTGCAACCTGAAAAGCAGAAAAAAGAAGAAAGGAGCACTGCAAATTGTTTACTGACAAACAAACTTGTTGCCATGAGAACCCGCGATCCTTTAAGAAACAAACATTTCACTTCCATGATTGGGCTTTGCTGCCTCTCGCCTGTCTCTGCACGCTGTGCGACCCGCAACACACTCTGTTAAATAACAGCGGGCACAAGAGACTCATCAAGCTAAGAGCTCGTTGCTAACACAAAGACGAGTCCAAAAATAACTTGACACCCCGACTTTTCAAAGTTCCACAATGAAAGACGAGTTAATTGCTCACCAGTTCATCAGCCAAGGCAAATATGCTTTACCTTCCACCATGAGAGCAGTGTTGAACCACCCGAAACTGGACACAGGACAAGAAAGACGCCAGTTATATGATGGGAGCTGGCAACAAAAACACTTGGCGCTTGTAATAACAAACCCTGCTGTGTATTGTTGGAAAACCAGATGATACATTTTGCATATTCACAGAAAAACACTTGATCTGAGTGAGTTATTGCTTTTAATAGACATAAAAACAGCCAATGTTTCTGTAATGTTCGGCCTTTCTTTGCTGACTGCTTGACGAAGCATTTGTACTCTGCTTTGGGTTTTATTATGTTGTGATTGTCCCTTCGATTTCACTTTACTCACCAATATCCAGGAAACAGCTGCAGCTCCTTCTCCGTGAGCTGCCTGAATCCAAGCACGGTGTCTTTAAACGAGGGATCCTGCAATGAAAAACAACTCTCGCTCACAATGGGACCACAGCACTGAAACTGGCCCAATTACCTCCGGAGGGGGGGGGGGGTAAACACGCACCCTCGGTGAGGCCTCTCTGCCGGTCTTTCACACTCACTACTGGGGCCATACTTTGTGCAGCAGAACAAAGATCTCATCTAAGATAGATCATCAACTCATTTGGAGGGATTTTATGAAGGACCTTCTTTAAGGATACGCCGTCAATACATTTTTTAGTGCACGGGACCTTTGCTCTGGGTCGTAAAAGGCTTCGTAATAGCGCTGCGTCTTATCTCTGTGGTCAAACTGACTGGCCATTAACCAAGGACAAACCTCAACTTACTGGTGCTGGTTCATTGCAGACATTGTAGCCAGACTGGAGAAAGATACCCATGTTTACACAGTCGGGTGACTTGAGAAAGCTCAGCAGGTAGTCAAAGGTCTCCTTGTTCCACTTCCTGCAGACGGGGACACTTGTTCAGTGCAGGTCAGATTTGGTTTTATATTTGTGGACACAAATGGAAAGCAGAGGCTGCGCTCACGTCTCCTGGACGTTGCCTTTATCGTAGAGGTAGGGCTGCCAGAAGCCCGCCGCTCCATCACTGGTGGTCAGCGGAGTGAAACGGTCTGCATACACCTCGATGGTCAGCGGACGGACGGTGGAGTGATACCGCTCGTAGATGCTCTGAGCCGTCGACAGGCCGATGACTCCGGCGCCGATCACTGCAACCCGCATCCCTGCACTGAGTCACACACACACACACACACAGAAAGTCCTGCATGCACACACTGAAATATTGAGCTGGAGGACAAGATGGATCACTGCTGTGCTCTCCTGCAATCTAAACACGTGCATTTTACTGTTTGAACAGATCAACAATATAACTCAATTCAAAGGATCGAACTGTTGAACAAAACCTTCTATTCATTGCATTTGATTGCTTGTGACATGTGTCACATATAAGTGTAATAATTGTAATAACATTTTCAATAAAACTCTGAAGTATTCAGAAATTTCAGTCAAATATTTTCTATCTTTTACGTCATCAAACACTGAAACCCAGCAAAGGGCAGGTCTGCTGATTGGTGGTCTTGGATGGAGTCAAACTCTTGTCGCCCACCAATCTCGACCACGTGATCGCCATAAAACAAGGTCAAGTTAAGCCTTCGCAGAGGATAACGTTTAGCTTAAATAAACAACAACCTGCTACCCGATTATTGTTGGATGCCTCGAGTTTACAGGCACAATAACAACAGTCCTCACGGAGGTGGATCGATGGACTCGTGCGGAAAACAACCATACGTTGGTTCAGCAGCTGTTAGTAAGTGAAACCTAATGATCGGAAGTGAAGCTATCGAAGAATAACGAGGTTTGTTTTACCTTCTATGAAGATCCGTGTAACTTCGGGGAGTTACTGAAGTGTACAACAAACTCGGGGAGTCCAGCTGACGCACAGAGGGGGCGGAGCCCGCTGCGCTGCCACCGTGCGTGTGGTGCGTTCACGGCTCGTTAACATAATTTGAGACGAGCCTCAGATCCAGGGATCTGATCGGTGATCAGTTTGAGGGCCCCCCAAAAAATCCTTCAGTCGTTGTGTCCTCTTTACAATTAGTTATTTGTTCAAATGTAGTTAAAGTTACTATTTCACGCCTATTACTTAAAACTGTGGCGACAGAGACAGTGATAGGAGCAAAAATAGTCAAGAAGAGGAAAGAGAGATGTACAAAATAAACGTATAATTAAGCTTTCTAGACAGAAAAAAATGAGCTTTGAAAAAAGGAGCAACAGAGTTAAGTTTCTATAGTTTTTTTCTGTATATTAGTTTCTATAATACAACATAACTACGGGGAAAGTTGTGAAGAAGTTCCCACAATAAGGTGGACTAAAAAAAAAAACAGTGTGAGAGTTGTTCCATGTTATTCAAACCACGTGAACAACCCCACAAGTCACGTTCTGTATAATTACTGTTTCTTGATCAACAACATACTTTCTTGAATAAATAAAAATATTATTATCACTCATTTTCCTCCTGTTTGTTCGCTTCAACGGTGCAATGACGATGGATGTGAAGGCAGCGCGCTGCAGGCTGACAGCAGCGTGCGTGCGTGCGTGTGTCAGAGTGTGTGTGTGTCAGTGTGTGTGTGTCTCCTCTCCGTCCCTCCGTCCGTCTGTCTGTCACTCGCGTCGTTAGCCCAAGCAGCAGCTAGCTGCAGCTCACCAGGCCACAGCGGCCGGCCGGTGCATCATCACACTCCGCTTCCAGCCATGGCGTTGGTCACTCTGCAGCGGTCCCCGACCCCGAGCGCCGCGTCCACCGCCAGCACGGCGACCACGGCGGCGGGGGAGGTCAGTGTTCGAAGGCCGAGGAGGGCCCCCGGTGTCTGCGGGGAAAGGACTCAGGGGGGTGGGGGGATGAGGAGGATGTAGCCGGAGAGAGGCCCGCTGATTTTGAGCTAAATTAGCACCGTTAGGTTACCGTGTTATGCTAAGCTGGGAGCTAACGGCGGCTAGCTGACGCTTTCGATATAAATAACTTTCGTTTGACACCTTATTTTTATTTGTCAATCCCGCATTTGAATTTCATTAATTTGCAAAAAAACAACCCTTTTAATTTCAGTTATTCTGAACAACAGACGTTGGCCTCATTTGACAAGTACATCATGATTGATACAAACAGCAGCTAACGTTAGCTGTTTATGATGAGACTGTCTGACATTATAAATTGTGTTTATTCTGTGACATGTAAACATATAAATCGGTTTACGTGGCTCACAAAACTGCGTGTTACACTGTTGTAACGCTGCCACCACACAGTGATTCACTCCGTCCATCCTTCATTGAGGGAGCAGGATTTAGTTGTAATATCTGCTTGTTTTTTGTTTTTTTTTTACAAAGTACAGACCAGAAAACATTCCCAAACACTCGCTCAATCACCGTCCGACATTTTTATGTCAATATCCGCAGTAGTCTCATCTTGATTTCATCTTTTTAACGAGGGAAATGTGGTGATTTTAAAGCGACCAGGAAGCCACATGCAGGAAAACACTTATTTTTCTGTGCTTCTGTGTTACAACAAGGTGCCACGGACTCACTTCTCGTATTGTTTAAACTCTATTTGCTGGAATATGATTCAATTAGACATAAAGCTTTATTATTCGAGAACAAGTTCCTTTTGCTTTTGTCGAGTACTTCTGATAGTGGCCAGACGGGGGCGCTCAACACCAGCTGTAAACTTGCGAGCTCTCCTCGTTTCTCCTCAGAAAAGACTATAAAAAATGAAGATTGGCATTAATTTGGTCCTGTTGTGTTAATTTTTACCACTGTGTGTGTTTGAATCCAAGTTGCTTCAAACCAAATCTTGCAGACTTGTGTTTTTGCAGCATTCTCATATTCCACTGAAATGTGGAGTCGTGACCTTTTATGGCTTAAAGATTGTTTTTTTTTTTAATCATCGTGGAAATGTCCCTGTGCCATTGTGTGGTCTTTATTTTAGCCCAAGTGTCACCGACAGAGCTGACAGAAATCTGCTGCAGCTATGATGTCATCTACTCATGAGGGGGTGGGTGGGGTGGAGGAGTACTACAGTAGGGAGGGCAGGAGTGAGAGCACCGAGGTAAACAGGGAGAGAGGAGATGCCAGCATGAGGCAGGTAGCACGTAGAGATTATTGTACCCACACTAATAGATTTACCTCGTCATGCAATGTTTTATAATCCTCGTCCAGGCTCTCTATTCTCCTTCGTAGATTAAACTTGAAGCAGCGGTGGCTGTTTTTTTTCTTGCATGTTTTGAAGCTATTTCCTAAGACCTTTTTTTAAAGTATTTTTGTTTTGATGTTGTACTGTACAGACGTTACAAGGGTTGTAGTCGTAGTAAATCTTTGTTGATTGTAGAAATTCTCAAGTGCAGTTAAAAAACAAGTCAGTCAGCTCCATATAATTCCAACAAGGATTTTTACACTTGGGTTTTTCTATGAGAAAATAAGAGATAGTGTGTTTTTAAATGATCGTCACACACGAGACGTCGATGCATGTCGTTACTGATGCTTACTTTGATTGAGGGTTTATTGGAGTGTGTCCACTGCAGGGTTGCAGCGTTGTATCCAGATGGAAGCAGCGTCTGTGTCTGCACCCATCTTGTACGTTTATTCGATGCGGTGGAAATACATCTGGAGCTGAACCCTCCGCTCTGTATGACTGCAAATTTCAAATCATATATGCACCCAGGGGGGGCGGCTGGTGCCCACGTCATGGGGCAAGTTGTCCTCTGAACCGAAGGTTTACCGGGTTGGATCCCACTGTGCTGAAGTGCCCTCGGGCAACACGCTGAATCCCGAGTAAATACCGTTTCAGGGTGAGCTCCCTGCATGGCTGCTCTGCTGTCCAGACTGCACACGTTTGTGTGTGAAGGAGCGTGTGTGTGTGAAGCTATTTGAGGAGAAAATGTGAGATAACTTTAACGCATTGGTGACCAGTGATGCTCTCACTGTTGTGGCTGCTGGTGAAGGAACCATCTGTGTGGGTACTGACTACACGTTCGTCTGCTCGCAGCAGTCTGACAATCAGTTTCCTGCCTCCTCCAAGGCTAAAGAAGTGGAAATGGAGCAGCCCCTCTGCCACATAACCCCTCCGATTAATCGTGGCTCACATACAGACATTAGGTTTGCTAACAAGTGTGATTTGCTTGAGCGTGATAAGTTTGAACATGCATGAGGGTCAGTTAAAGACGTTGGAAATACTCCCAATTGTGCTTTCATGCATGAACATATCCTGTATTGTTTCAAGCATTTACGACTGGTTAAATATTGACAGTTCAGCAGCGTCTTCAGCCAGGCGAAGCTTGTTTCCTGTCAAACCCCCCAACATGTTCACCAATCATCTGCTTCCTCTGCTCTGTTTGCAGGATTTTGGGAGTGAAGATGAACGCCGCATAAATCAGAGGTAAGTGCAGGTTTGCCGGCTTCCCGAATGCGACATCGCGTACATGCGCTGGTGCTTCTGTCGGGCGGCCTGCTTCTGCCTTTGACTCACTGGGGAGAATCTGGAGTGGTGGCAGTCTGGCTGGCATCGGCAGCCGAGCGTCAGGATCGTAAAACACCTGTTTCTCTGTCTTGTTGGCAGCGTCAGCAGTTATTAAAGGCCAACTGTGAAAACCCACATTATTCTCAGCCGTCTTATGTAACGTGTTGACTAATGTGTACTTTTTTTTTCTCATATATTCTTATTGATTGGCTTGTCAGAATGTGTTGAAAGGCTGAGTGGAAACGCTGTGAATAAAGTGACTCAGCCGATGATGCTTAACAATAACGAATGATAAAAAGCGAGAAACCACATTCGTGTTTGACAGTTTTTGGGATTTACTTTGTGAACCAACAAATGCTGGTTGCAGGCTCAGATTAGTGCTGTCACACTATCAGAAAATTTCATTTAAGAAGTTATCATGCGTCAGAAGTATCACAATAATGTGTTTTTTCAAAGTTGAATACATTTTTTCTTCGCAAAAAGAACAAATTCAACACATTTTTGCAAAACAAAACAGCTTTTCACGAACCAATCATAGTGAGACTTTCTTGATGTAAAAGGTAGGATCAAAGAAGCCCCAATTTTGGATCTTTTCTCCTCTGGCCATCATGTTCTGTGTGCGTCGGTACCATAATGTGACAATCTACAGTGTGGGTTGTAGCTTTCACTCCTGTAATCCACGCTCAAAAGTGGGTTCTGTTGTTCTCCTGATTGTGTGACAAGACTGAGAGTATATTTTTAGGACAAAGTGGTTTATTTAAGGCTTCGGTAATTTGTGTTTTCGTGCATTTGGAGCTGAAAATAGTCACAGTGCGTGTGTTTATTCTTTTGTTATCTTTGGATAAGACACGAGTGCTTCACAGTGACACTGTGACTCAGCTGTGGTAAATGATAAAGTGAGTGCGCCTTCAAAAACTGTGAAAGAGTCCCCAGAGGCCCTTCGAAGAGATCTTTTTCAAAAGGGGGGAAAAAAACTCTAAGTTGGCCTCAGTGCACAAAGTATGTAAGTTATTATTAACATCAGTGCAAGTGTGTTGATTCTGGCAGTTTGAGTTGACGTATATTTAAAGTCTGGTAGTGGAAAACACAGTCTGATCTTAATCTAAAGGTTTAGGATTAAAATCGGAGCACTAACACGAGCGTGCATTGTCGACGTTGGGCTGAAAACACCCTCGAGTGCTGCTGCTGAATCACTCTTTGCTGTAACATCATGCATGTTGAATGCAAACATGCGTTAACTCAGGCCGGCTGTTTTTACAAATGCGCGCCTGAGTCCACAGATCGGATCTTTACAGATCAGGTGGTTACGAGGTGGTGACTTCTTCTTCACAGTTGTGGGTGAACTGCACTTTACTTCACATAATGTGTGAAACCGGGAGGGGAGCTTCAAATAAGCAGTGACCGGGTCATAATCAAATGCGTCATTCAAAGAGTTCGTTTTCTCTCCAGTTATGCAACCGTCTGCGATGTCCTTAAGCAGTGGATGTGTGTGAGAATGATCCGTGCATGATGCGAATCCTCGCTTGCCTCAAGCCTTCTCCCATTTTTTGAGGTCGGCCTGGAAATCATGTTATGTAAATAAAAAACCCGACAAGTGTATATTTTTAGGTTCAAAATATATCTTAGAGTTGCCACTTTTTCCCTGGATTCATATTCGTATTTTGAATTTAACCCCTGAGTGAGTAAATCCGTCCACATCTCTGTAGAAGCATGTGCCAAATCTGTCAAACACACAATATTTTGGTCTTTTTTTGCCATTTCAAAGCCATTATGATTTGTAAAAACAAGTTTAATGTTGCAAATGTACAACTTTTTGTACTTGAACTCAACATTTTACTTTTATTTTGAGTCCTTCAACTCCCACTTCTTCTCTTCTGTCTGCCTGCCTGCTTTCACTAGCTGAGTTTTATGCACATATGCCACCTACAGGCCGGTCATGTGTACTGCAGCATTTTCACTTAAAACTGTCAGTTTGAAAGTGAAAAATATGAAGAATTTAAAAAATGCAGCATTCAAATTCAAGCATTTTCATCTTTTTAAAGCAGACTTGGACACAAATGTGCGCTTGTTTTTATACCGTATGCAAAGTGAGGGGAAAGGATTGGGAGTTTTTCAATGCCTGAAAAATACAAGAGGGTACCTTTATCAATAACTCCAATAACTTTGTAACTTCAGCTGCACACGTGAATAAACAGGAAGTCCTTTGGATGTCACACGATGTCAGAATGCCTTGTGGTTTTGACATTGAAACACTAATTGAAGGAGGAAAGCGTGTTTGCAGGCTGTGTTCAGCAGCACCAGTCGCTCTGTGTGGTTGGTTGGTTCTCTTGCGTAACATTGTGAGGCAATTTGTTTGCTGCCCTGCTCCTTCATGTCTCCAGTGATACCTGAGGAGATCTCTCCCTCCCTCTCCCGCTTCTCTTTCCCTTTCGGTGGTGTCACTGAGAAAATGTCAGCGTTACGCAACTGCTGCCAGCCCCAAGAGGAGCCCTTTTTTCCCCCTCCTCGCCGCGCTGGCGTGCGGAAAGCACTCTGAATAAACAGGCACGACGACAGCGTCTGTGTAACCTGTCTGTCGTGAGCCCTCGGTGTAATCCAGTGCACCTCTCTCGCATAGCGGCGCACCTGGCGACTCGGAGCGGTGGCTTAGAGGACATCTGGTCCCGTTTTGACTCCAGCCAGCTCCATCTGGGTGCAACAAACGATACCTCAGTTCTGGGACATGCCAGTGGCCCCGCCCCTCCCGCCTCTGAAGCTTGACCTGAAATGCGGCAGGGAACGCCCGCATCCAGGTCCCCTCCTGCTCGGCCCCGGCACACGGCGATGGTCAAGTTTCCACCGCGTAACGTCAACGAACCTACGTCACTTGGTTGACTTTGGTGCCTGCTGGTGACCAGGTGTTCAAGACGTAGTCCTATTGTTGAGGAGAATAGGAGGGCTATCTTGTTATCTGTGTCACAGGGCTATTGTCAATGTCTGTCAGCAAATCCTCCCAGATTAAGAGAGTCGTGTCGCCTCGTCGTGCATGCGTGCAAGTTTGAATCTTCAGTGAGAGAGGGAAAGTGCAGCAGAAACACTGAACCTTCCAGTCTCTAAATATCTACAGGACGCACTTTAAAAGTCTTTTTTGCACTTAGTTGGTTTTATTCTGTTAAAATTTATCTTTTTTCCTTTTTTAATACACTTAATAAGAATATCTGCTTTTCTGTCTGTAAAAGAAGTAAAAAAAAGTATTTTATTGTTAATCAAACACATTGTGGTTTGTTCGCGGTACACGAGTGTGAGTGACAGCCAACGCTGGCCATTTGAAAGAGAGGGACAAGATAATCCCTCCCTTATAAGCCTGAGTATAATGAGATTTGGGAGTTTTGGGACGTCGCCAGTTCTCACTGCCCTTTCCACCCATGCTTGGCCAACGTGTTAAGCTCCCTGGAGGCACTACCTTGGATTCTGTTGACCCCTTATGTGGCATGCACACCGAGACATCCCATTAGGACGTTTCAGGGCCAAGACTCCTCTGTCTGCTGTTTTTTTTTTTTGTCTTCTCAGCGATTGTGTTTCTCTTTTGGAAGACGGAGACAGAAAGAGGCTCTCTGGCTGGGTTTTGGAGGCACGACATCCTGGGCCGGGACGTGTTTTTCATCCGCTAAAGAGAATTCATTTTATTCGCTTTCTTCTGGTCCAGACGTGTCGGTTGAGGAGAGTATAGAATCACCGATTTCACGCTCAAGGGAGGAAAAAAATCGGCGTCTCGAGTCGTACAAGAATGTCATGCCTGCAGAGGTGGATGCTTAACCTTCGGCGTCCTGCATAGGACTGGGACACAGACAAAACAGACGGAGGCTGAGGGACGTGGGAGACCGGCCGCGAGCGCCTGAGGCAGCGGGCGGAGGCTGCAGTATGTCCCTGCAGGCGGGAGGCTGACTCTCTCACACAGAGACGCTCAGATGAGGAAAGAGGAGGAGGAGGAGGCGGCAACCGGAGGGAGTGGCGACTGAACAGACGGCGCTTTTCCTCTGAGCGCCGCACATGAGCGCCGGCTGCTGTCAGTCCGTCAATCTGAAGCGGCAGGCCAGCAGCTGAAGCCACCGTCCTTCTTCTGCACTTGGGTCGCTTCAGCGTTGCTCGGGCGCTGATGAAGAGGAGGTAGCCGGTGCCCAGGAGGCCCGCTGTTCCGCTCAGGTCGACAGGATGCATCTGGTCGTAGAACCCATTCAGGAGGCAATGATGAAGATGATCCCCTATTTCGTGGAGAACGCTGTGTTGACACAGAGCGAGATAAACCGCATGTGAGTTTAATCTACTTTCCTGGGAGGGGGTTTGAGTCGCTTTGAATCGCCGTCCTTCGCTGATGAGAGGAGTCGAAATACCCGCTTAACTCTGAGATGCTTCTTCTCGACTTGGTTTTCCAGAACTTTTCCTTCAGTGCATTCTGGAAAGTCTTGTATTCGGTAGTACTGCTGATACAAATCGATACTTAGGAGGTAGTACAGACTGCCAGACTGAAGCTGTGTCAGTTGCGAGATCTTGGACCCTCAAAGTGATTCATCACTCACTGACCGTTCAGGCTCGCTTGTCTCGGAAGCTGCTCAACACCTATAATCAGTGTCCTTGTATTTTCCTCTCAATAAGGTATAGTTACTGTACGTTATAATCACACAGGATCATGTCAACCGTGCCGTAAAGCTTTTTTCTCTCACTCTTTGTCCACGATGATACCAGATGTATTTTTAGCCCCGGTGTTTGTGGGGAGGCTGATAGCAGGGTGCCGCGGGGCAAAAGACGGCCGAGCCGATGCTGTTCAATCAGGACGTCTGCGCATGAAGCGCCTCTTCGTTTACACACGAGGACCTCAAATTTCCTTCGGCGCACACTTTAAGTTTCCTCTTTCTCCTCGTAGCCACCAGGCATCGCGCGTTATGTATCACCGGCCCTCCTGACAGCCTCATAAATCGAGAACAGAGAATACAGAAATTTACCAAAGTGAGACAAAGCTCTTGTTGAGATGTGTCCACCCCCAGGCTTCGTCTCTGCAACTTCTGTCCCAGCAGCAGCAGCAGCAGCTGGGGGCGGCCGGAATTCACTGTGAGGTGCACAGAACAGAATCATTGTTCCCACGAAATCGTCCGTTCTGCTGTTCGGCATGTACGAGGTTTGAAAGTCTGTTCATAGAGACGAGCTGTAGGAGTTCGCCGAAGGAACGCTGCAGACACTTCTTCGTTGTCGATGAAAATTTGTCCCGATATTTGATTTTACATGTTGCAGAAAAATACTGTTTCAGCGCCGTCACGGAGAAGCTTATTTGAGTGCAACCTGCATTGAATTAAACATGAGGGTCTTTTTTAAATCCCAAAATATTCAATAATTCATCCCTAAAACCCACTTTTGAGTAAAAGGTGCGTGCCAACATGGAGACGGCAGCTGACTGGGCCGAGCTCAAAACGGTTTCCAAAAAGTGTTCTTCGGAATCACTTTACGTGCGGGTATTTTGGCTTTACGAAGGAGAATAAACGTCTTTTTAAACGCAAAGCTGCTTGCAAAGCAAAACGATGCAGAGCTTCGGATATCAGGAGGTTCGGACCCTAAGCTTCCCTGCAGACCAGGTTTTTGGTCAAAAACAGCTTGTTCTCCCACTTTGTGTGTGTGTGTGTGTGTGTGTGTGTGTGTGTGTGTGTGTGTGTGTGTGTGTGTGTGTGTGTGTGTGTG
>JASSRZ010000011.1:9989464-10016215 GCA_032164315.1 Malacoctenus gilli
TACAAGACACGGGGTGATTTATTTTGATGACTAAGAAAACCTCACGCAAAACATTCAACCTCACACAAAACATGTTTTTCTTTATGATCCGAGGAAGAAGGAATGTTGTTGATGAGTGACCCCCCCCCCATCTTTCCTCCCCAGGGTGGGCTACATCCTCAACGTTACCAGGGAAATCGACAACTTCTTTCCAGGCACGTTCAGTTATCACAACATTCGCGTCTACGACGAAGAGGCCACCGACCTGCTGGCTCACTGGAACGACACGTACAACTTCATTGTAAAAGCAAAGTGAGTCACGGCAGACGCGTCGGTCGTCCGCTTGTATCCGCTGACCTCATTTTGACAAAAACGGGACAGGAGACGGAGAAACTGAAGCCTGAATGCCGTTTGTTCAGTTAGATTTATGTTTCAAAACACTGTAAAATAAAGCACTCAGAGTGTCATCTGATCTGTTCTTTCATTTGCACCCATTCATCACGTTCATGTGAACAGTTATGCATCAGTAAATCGGAAAAGGAGTGTAAAACATCTGTTGCCTTTGAATTAATCATCAGATTTCTAGTTTATTGCTTGTAATTCTTCGTCTGATGTGCGCGTTCATGGTTCCTCACAGAAAGAACCACTCCAAGTGTCTGGTTCACTGCAAAATGGGCGTGAGCCGCTCGGCGTCCACCGTGATTGCCTACGCCATGAAGGAGTACGGCTGGTCCCTGGAGAAAGCGTACAACTTCGTCAAGGAAAAGAGGAGCATCACGCGGCCCAACCCGGCTTTCATGAGGCAACTGGGCGAGTACGAAGGCATTTTAGACGCCAGGTACCGTCTCGCTCCTCTTTCCGTTTGTGTCGTCTGGTATTTCGCCACCTTTATTTGCTCGACGCTCCTCCTACTGAAGAAAACCGACCTCTAATCCTTCTTTTACCTTTTTTTACTTGAACGTTAAAGTGAAAGCAAACACTGGGGGAAACAGAAAGTCCAAAACACACACACACACACACAGCAGGAGCCTTCAATTAGAAACGATCAGCAGTATCAAAGAGCTGCTCATCATTTCAGAGTTTCTTCTTATAATTTCATGAAACTCGATTTGCTCTCTCGTGACCTCTGGCAGCGAGATGGGAAACCTCCAGCTTAGTCAGCTTGTTTTTTTTTCTCTTCTACATTTGTCTGACTTTCGGCGTCTGTTTTGTTTTGGCATCTCCAGCAAGCAGCGGCACAACAAGCTGTGGCATCCAGACGCAGACTGCGAGATGGCCGAGGGGCAGCAGGGCTCCGCTCCGTGTTGCGGAGGAGAGGAGGGAGATCACGTGACTCCGGAGCCGGGCATGTCTCCCTGCTGTGAGGAGGCGCTCCCCGATAAAGGAGCAGCGTGCCCCGAGCCGTGCCGGGCCGTCGCCCTGGAGATCGACCCCGCCTACAACAACTACTACTTCCGCCGGCTGTCGGACTCGGCACTCGACAGCGAGCCGTCGACACCTGTGCGCGGCCCCCCTCTTCTTGGAATGGAAAAGGTCTTCATAGAAATCGAGGACGTGGAGCGGGATGCGCTGCTGGATGACGAGGCCTTCGACGGGCGCGAAGGCATGCCCCTCCCCCACTTTGGGCCCTCGGCGGAGGGGACCGCCGCCCAGACGTGCAGCCGAGGCCCCGAGTCGCTGGAGGAGCTGCGTCTGAGGCTGGAGTTCAGCACGGTGGAAGAGGAGGACGAGGAGGACGTGCAGAAGGAGGAGGCCGAGATGGAGGTGCTCATGCAGCCTGACGACGGAGGGGGCGACGGAGGAGGCGGCGGCGGCGAAACTCAAGACGTGGAGGTGGAAGGCGACGCGGACGGGAACGGGATGGATCTGGCGACGCTCAACGAAAACTCCAACAACAACAACCATTTGAGTTCTCTGCAGAACCACAGCGTGAGTTAAGATATGAGGACCGTTCACGTAGCACACCATCTAGACTGAGAACTTGCTGGTAGTGATGGGATCAAAGGCTCGGACAGACATCCTTCATTTGTGCCTCTGTTCTTTTTATTTAGGACAAAGCTCCGTCCATCCTTCTTCCAGCCGAGGCCTCCGCCCCCTCCCGGTCGGCCCAGACTAAGTCTGACGGAAAGGCAGACTTGCCAGTGGCGGCCGCCAAGCTTTGCCTTAACCCCGGTCCCTCTGAAGTCCCAAGTGCTTCTCTCCCACCGTCCCATACCTCATGCGAAGCTGTCCCGTCTTCAGTGAGACTGCCGGGCCCCTGCGGCCCGACGTGTAACTGTGCCAACTGCGCGGCCTCCCCACCCGCCGCTCCCCTCGACGGAAAGGAGCAGCCGGGGGACTCGTTGCGGATAGTTCAGCCTGAGAACAGCGAGGACCCGCAGGGGTCGGTCGCCGAGCACTTGGACGCCCTCCCCGAGCTGATGAGGATGGATGTGGAGGAGGAGGAGGAGGAGAAGACAGCGGTGGCTTGCTACCTTGGCCAGCAGCAGGAGACCCTCCTGCAGCTGCGGCGGTCCGGCCTGGTGCGCCGCCGCGCAGAGAGACTAGAGAAACTTTCGGGTTTGTCTCAGGAGAGCCTGCACGCTCTCAAGCCTTTGCACGCATGCCAACGGTCCAAGAAGAGCCCCTTTCACGCCGAGGACGACGAGGAGTTCCCCGGCTTTCCCGCCGACTTCTCCAAAACCTCCACGCCATGCCAAGTGCGGTTGGAACCGCTGGTGGTGCCGCTGACCAATGAAGCCTTGCTGGGGGTGGTGGGATCGGGGCGGCTCACCCCCACCTCCTCGCCTCACGGCTCCACCCTGACGCGCAGCTCCAGCAGCGACAGTCTGCGCAGCGTGCGCGGCAAACCGGGCCTGGTGCGCCAGAGGGCGCAGGAGATCGAGACCCGCATGAGGCTGGCCGGCCTCACCGTGTCGTCCAGGCTGAAGCGCTCCAACTCGCTGGCCAAGTTGGGCAGCCTCAACTTCTCCTCCGAGGACCTGTGCTCGGCCTGCTCCTCGGACGCCGGGACGCTGCTCCTCCTCTCCCTGTCCCCCGAGCCCGAGGCCGGCCTGGAGTGGGACTCGCCCTCGTCGTCCGCTCTGGCGCGTCACCGCAAGGACCTGCACGCTCCGGAGAGAGCGCGGCCGAGCGAGCCCAGAAGCTGACGCCTCGAGCAGAGGCGACCGAAACTCCGCCCGGCCCCTCCCTCCGTCGTCACGTCGTCGGGCTGCGGGAGGCTGTACAGATTCCTGGGAACCAGAGCGAGCGGCGTCGGAGGAAAGACGTCAAAATAACAAAAAAATAACAATGCCAAGTGTTGTCGTAAGGAGCGTTCGCTCTCCTTTTGCCACATTGTTTCTCAAACTGCTGTTCACAGTTGAAAAAAGAAAAAAAAGTCGTATTGCTGTATCTGACAAGTGTGTAAAGCCATCAGTTCACCTCTAACTTTGTTTGATTCATAGACAAACAAGTGCCTTACCTACGAGACCAGAGGCACAGAGCTGTGTGAGACTGCGAGACGAGACGGTACCGGGCGCTCTTTACCTTTAACTTAGTATCCATCGGCACTTAGGCGCTTATTTTGACCTGTCGGGTACCAAGTGGTAGCTTGAATAGATGAACCTCAGTCCCACGGAGCTTGACGGAATGCAAAGCGGAAAAAAAATAACACAAAACAAACGAAGTAACGTAGAATTGTTTACTACAGTTTATGTTGTAGATGCCAGCGCGTCGCAGGACAGACGGTGACCTCGCGTTGCTCCCGAGCTCAGACGAACAACAGGCGAGCGTGTGATTGAGTTATTCTGCCGACGTGGCGTTCAAGCGAGAAAAATTGGTTTGGGAGCGACGTGTACGTCGGAGCGTTTACTCCACGTGACTCCCGAAGCGAGTGAACGAGATGAAAGTGGAGGCGGGAGGCCGGAACGTCAAGCCAGAGGCACGCTCACTGTTTTCGACAAACGCAGCCGAAACATTTCTGGGTTTGTTGCTCCTTTTTGCACTGCTTTTTTTTTTTACTTTTTACTTTTAATTGTTGTTATTATTGAGTGAATACTGGTACACTGCAAGCTATCTTCCAAAATAACATTCGAGTAATGTTATTGACCTCACTGGTTCCTACAGATGTACTTGGGAGAGTGCGGAGAGTGAGGCGTAGCGAGAACTCAAGCAAAACCTGAACGTGTGTGCGTGATGAAAGTCAGTCGAGAGTAAAACACAAGAGAAAAAACAAACACGACATCCAAACCTTCCTCACCTTAAATCCGTTTCTTTAAGGTTGCCAACGTTTGACACTCATCCGTGCTTTTTCTGACCATGTGAGAGACCAAAGGTTTTCCTTTTTATTTCGGAGGCTGTCTTCGTGAGCGGGGAACGCCGTTGAAGCTGTACAAAATGTGTGAATCATCATGTCAATCACGTACATATTGAAACGCTGTCATCTGTTTTTGCACCTTTGGGAGACAAACGAGAGAGAGAGAGAGAGAGACAGAGAGAGAGAGAGAGACTTGTCGGAGTCGTCGGGGCTCATAGCTGTTAAGCTTTTCTGCTCATATCACGGATGAGTTGTGAAGCTCTTGTCGCGGTGACGCGACAACTATCACCATGGGTTACTCCACAGTTTTGGTAACCATTTTGTTTTTATATTTAAGTATGCAGTAATTTTTGTACTGTACATTGCTGTAGTTTGAATGCATATTGCACTTTTTATGTTGGAAAAAAAGATAATGTACTGTATGTGGTAATGATGGAAATAAACATTTCTTTTACATGAATCACTGCAGAAATCTCGTTTCTTCGGCGCCTTTCTAAACAAGTTTATCCTTTTTCTGCACGGTGACCAAATAAGACACAAACACACCCAGGAGGAACATGCAAACTTCACATTAGAGCAACGCAGAGCCAAGACCCCCCCCCCCCCCTCCGTGAGGCACTGCGTGCCAAACCGCGACTCCACCGCGTCACCCAGCGAACTCCGAACAGGTGTCGTGCCAAGGTAGTTTTCCCCGACAGAATTTGTATCCCCTGCCGCGGGAGCGCGCATGCAAGTGCGGCTTGCTACGGTTATTTTTTGATTGTTAAGGATGTTTATTGACATTATTACCTGAATAAATGCTTTTGCTGTTCTGTACATGACGTGTTGTAACGCAAAAGTCATAGGGGGATACACATTATATCAGCCTGCAGGGGGTACATTTTCTGGCAGGCGCTGTGTTACAGCTGATATAATGTGTACCCCCCCCCCCTATAACTTTTTCAAAAAATAATCGTAACAAGCCGCACTTGCATGCGCGCTCCCGCGGCAGGGGATACAAATTCCGTCGGGGGAAAAAATTACCTTGGCACGACACCGGAAGCAGACGACGGAAATGCGCCGGTTCGCTCCGTGGTGAGACGGAGCGGGATCTGCCGAGCGAGTTGCCCCGAGGTGACGTCACGGTGCCCCCTATCTGTATGCTTTGGCAGGGGCGTCCGCTCCGAACAGCCAGCTTACATAACGCTTGGCTTCCCGTCACTGTTTGCATGACATCAGTGAATTACTTAAGTTACACGCTCTCGTTGCTCCGGGGCCTATAGGAGTGCGCGTGTTAGTGGAATAAACGGAGGAGCCTGTGTAAAGAATAGCACGGAGCCATGAACTGAGGTGGCAAATATGCCACTCCGTGTTGTTTGCGAGTGAACGAGCACCAGGACGAAGTATTACTGCATCTGTTTGCTTTTTTTCCCCGATATACATTTCATGGTTGAAATGGAAAATGTAGAACAATCCTGCCCGTCGACTGTAAACCTGTAAACATTTAAATGACAACGGAACGGAGAGAAGCTCCTTAAAACTCAGCGGAGTCAGTTGTTAGAGAACAATTAGCTTTAATTACAGACAGATTGCTTTTCCGTCTAGACGAGCCCGCGAGTGACCTGCAACACTCCTGGCAGGAACGCGGGCTGCCTCTCCGGCAGCACAGCAGCCTTCGGTCTGCAGTCGCCGGGTGTGGGCTGGACCCTCCTTCCCCTTCTTCTGCCTCCCAATTCCTGGCTGCCATACCTCCACTTTTGTTTTACTATCTGAGGACGCATCCTGTTTGGGCCGTTGCTATAGGAACCGAGAGAAACAAAAGGAATGGTCTGCACTGTTGGGTATTTTTTTCTGATAACTTCCCACTCTCAGACGGTTTGGCTGCAATTGCTCACCATTACGTTGCCTTTCTTTTCAAACTATCTCCTATTTATCTTAACTAGGTTCCTGAGGTGCAGTTGTAAAAGCTGTGAGCTCACTGCGCTGGCATGCGAACGCCATTGAGTAGAAGACGTGAGGACATTTATTTCATTCAGTGATATCGTCCTGGTCAGTGCTCCTCATCGGGCTTGTTCCCCCCCCCCCCCAAACAAACAAAAGATTAAAATAAACAACCGATGTTGTACGTGTGACACTTCTGGACCGAGATTTGGAAAAAAAGTCCTCTCCGAGAGTTCCCTCTCAGGAGCAGCAGAAAGTGGTTGTCAGTAGACCGAGTGTGTCCTGATTGTGTTAGTCAAATGTGTTGTGACATCACATGGATGTAATATAAGGCTCCCATTGCTTGTGCATTTGAGGGAGGACTGATCATCACCAAACAGCCAACAAAGAGCACTCTGTCAGGACCGAGCCAGAGCGTTCCACTTGGCCGCGACGACTGATCGGTGAGTGTTTTTGCCACGAACGATAGGCGATCAATAATCTACCAAACTTGCTGTGTGTGTATGTGTGTGTTGGTGGGGTCCTTGCTGTTCGTGAGCCGACCCTGTGTCAAATGTGTCAGAATTCACAGAAAGGTTCATCCGTGACTCTTTGAGAGCCCGAAAACTTTGTCCTGTGGGAAGTTCGCTGCTGCTGCTGCTGCTGCTGCTGCTGCTCGGCTTTTGGATTCCTGGAGGTCTGAGTATGTCGGGACTGCAGAGCACATGGTGATCAAGTGATCGGCTTTGGGCATTCAAGAAAGGAAGAGGCAGCAAAATGGAGCAGTTGTTAGTGAAGATGATCTGCCCTGAGGGGAAGGGGGTCCCCCCCGACTGAGAGTGTGTGTGTGTGTGTGGGGGGGGGTTAATCATTGGACAACCTGAAGAGAACATGTTATCTGAGAGAAAACAAGTGGTACATGTGTAACTTTTACGAATACTCACACGCTCCTTTGCATGTGGGCTATTTTATGTAGTATTCCTTCTCTCTCTCTCGCTCTCTCTCTCTCTCTCTCTCTCTCGCTCGCTCAGCTATGGCCCCATTGTAGTGTGATCCCATTCGCTCCCGTTGCCATGCGTCTGGCCAGTGTGCAGGCCTGTCAGATGATAAGACAGAAGGAGTCATATGTTGTCACACAGATTGAGGGACGAGGTCGCGGAAGGGAAACAGACTCGCGCTCCGGATCATTGTTTATTGTGCCTCGTCACTTCGCCCTGCTCACTGCTGCAGTTTCGAGGGTGAAAACTCATTAGGCGACGAGATTGTCTCCAAGGCATGTTTGACTCTGCAAACACAGTCGCCCGACTTCAAGAACTGTGTGCAACTTCTGGATTATCAACTGCAAACTACTAAAACATCGATATCCTGCTACAACATTAATGTAACAAGTTTGAAAGAATCATTCCCCAAAAAAACAACAAAGTAGCAGCAGATTATAAAAGATACACGAGGTCCAGATCGTTTGAACCGACTTTATCCAACAAAAGGTCACCGAGCTCCAAAGCAGTTTTATAGAAAACTGACTTTGTTCAAATTCACCTTTTCAAATCAGTTAGCTGACGCCCAAACTCGTCTGAACTTAAAACTGTGGGAAAGTCAGAAAAGCATGAAACCAAATCAGGCACAAAAAAACAGTTGCCAACATCAAACGCGATGAGCGAACAAATTTAAAAAAAACTTTCAAAACGAGCGTGGGAAAACATGAGACAGGGACTTCGAGCTGAGGCTGAATCCTCCTTTCGACCTGCGTTCGGAGACTGAAAGTGGGAATCGCTCCGAGTGAAGGAGGAGCCCGGCCGCTGGGACACTCGGGTGAAATCCATGAGTGAGTTTGCTGCTGGATCTTGTGACTGTAATCTGACTTCAAGTTGAACTGGCGTCGGACATTTCAAGTGCATGAATAAGCCAACAGAGAGGATATTATGGCAGGTCGGGGCATAAGCTTCCCAATTACCCACCTCCGTGAAAAACGCCTCTGTGTGACCGTGAATTGTTCGCAACGCGCTCCGTGTTTTTGGAGGCCGTAATGCTTAAACCAGGTGTCGGCGCTCCTCCTGTATTACTTCCTTGTTTTGTGCGTACTTTTCGGAGTGCGATTCGGACAGGAAACTTTAGCAGGACGCTTTGAGAAAGGAAAGCTGCGGTTAAGCAGAGATCAGTCATGGTTAACTGGCAAAAGAAAGCACCTCGGGGTTGGCATCCCAGACATGTGACACAATTTGGGAGGATTTGGCCTTTTGTGATGAAGTTAACGCCATGTCCTTTTTCTGCAGAGCAAGATGGGACAGAACCAGGACAAAGCTGAGGGAGAACAACAAGTCCTCGAGGAAGGACTGGAGGAAACGAAGTCATGCCACGGCTCTGGAGGTGTGGGCAGTCGAGCAGGTGATGTAATGGAGGGAGAGAGCTCATGTGAGGAAGAGGCTGGTAGCACCGGGGGGACGTCGGGGGAGCCAGACTCTCAGGATCTGGACCTGAGCCGCAGCGAGGAGCCAACAACACCTTCGAGTGAGAAGCAAATAAAACGGTGGGAGAAGCCTTCTGCTGCAAAGGAGGTGAGACAGGGAGGGGCCGCAGGAAAGGAGGGGAGAGGAGGAGGAGGAGGAGGAGGAGGAGAAGGAGGCAGGACCGCTCCAGTGGTTCAACAGAAGACGGACAACAACGACAAGAGTGGTTCCAGGCTGGAGGAAAGTGCAGGAGTGCACAGGCAGTCGGTGAAATCCAGGAGAGACAAGCTCGGAGCATCCTCCAAGACCAAGATGGACTATCCAGCTGAGAGAAGCTTCCGGCGCCGGAGGAACTGGGAGGAAGACCCCGAAGATGCGAGCTCCTCTGACAGTGACGAGGGCACGGTGATGCTGAAGAGCGGCAGACGTGGAGCCCGCGCTCGCAGTGAGTCGCCGCTTGCCGGAGAGTTGAATGAGACCGTGATGGCCGGAGTTGAGAATGAGGATATTAAAGTTTCTGCAGGAACAGAGGGGCGTTTGAGGGAGAGGAAGGAACCGCCTACAGCTCAAGCCCAACATCCTTTGAAAAACATTCTGCAGAGAGAGTCTCTATTAGACATCAGTGATACCATTCACTTCAAACCTCCACGGGAGGGATCAGAGAACGATACAAGAGAAGAAATGCAAATACGTGTTCCAACGGCCACTTTCAATGAGCCTTTTCTGGCAAAGGTCACCGCCAGCAACGACCATAAAGAGTCCGAAAAGTGGGATTTACAAATGGACACAGGTGGAGCCAACAGCGGGGATCCAGACTCGAACGGGGGCGCGTCTATGGAGCCCAGTTCTATTCTGGAGAAGCTGCTGAAGAGAAACAGAAAGGAGGCGACGCCGAGTGATTCCAAAGAAAAAGAAATGGATCATTGCAGCGACGACACCACAGACATCCTGGCAGCTGAGAAGATCTGGGACAGTGCAGAGTCCCCAACATCTGGAGACGGGATCAATCGGTCAAGCTCCCACATCAAAGAGACCTCGTCCTCTGTGGACGCAAAACAATCGAAAGCATCAAGCCCTCAGCTCAGCCCAGAACTGGAAATAAGACCCAAAAACGATGATTTACTTTGCGCTCAGCCTGAACTCATTGGGGGCGCACACGCAAAACCCCACTTTTGCACAGCAGAAAACACAAACTCCTCTGACATCTCAGTTGACGGACGTAAGGTGAAAAAACAAAAGAAAGCCCCCCCTACAAACGTGTGCTCAGACAATTTACGATCAGCTGTTTCACATGAAAGGAAGTCATGTGAAGTGAGTGGTGTGATCTCTGAGGAATCCGCGGCGTCCTCGGCGTTTGATGTAAAGCCCCCACCTACAGAGAGCGAAGAACAAACCACGCACTCACGTCAGCGCACCCCTGAAAAGACGGACACTGACACCGGGAGACCCCATCGACAGAACAGCTGTGATCCACAGTCGTTGGGCTCTGAGAAGGCAGATCCTCCGTCCATCAGGGGCAGCATGGTGAAGGTGGCCCCTGAAGATGTGGACGCCGGCTTGGTGGCATCAGAAGAGGGTCACCAGGTCCAGACCGGCGTGAGACAGGACCGCCACACCGCAGAAAACACGACAGCAGACCACAGCGAGGGCAAATCGGCTCAAGAGAGACACGACGACGGCGTCGTGAGGAGAGACAAGTCCAAGAGCAGACCAAAGTCCAGGCCCGTCTCAGAACTCATCAAGGAGTCCATCCAGCTGCACGAGAAGCTGCAGCACCAGGACCGGCCGAAGCCCACCGAAGTCAAGCTGGACGAGCAGTCGGTGAAGGTGGCGCAGATGAAGGCGGCCTTCGACTCCGCGCAGAAATCCCCCGACAAGGCAGTGGAGAGGAAGCCATCGGTGAGAAAAGGTAAGAGCGTCAAGCTTAAGCTGGAGGAAAAAGACGACGATTAACTGAGTTCGGATTAATTTCTTTAGGTGCTTTGCGGGAAGCTTGTTCAACACAGCGCTGTGGTCTTGTCAGAGGTCTTTCAGTGAACTTCGTTCTCCTGAGTGGTTTGTGTCGCATGTGATCTCTGGCTGACAAGCGCTGATTCACGGCAGCGTGGCGAGCAGACCATCCACTCCAGGAGTCCTAGCAGTGTCCAACAGGGTTGTTCAGGGGTCACTGACATGCGCCAAAATAATGTGGGAGGGATCTCATATTGGCCTGATTTCCAAGGCATGGATCATAAATGTAGGTCTGCACATGTAACATGCAAAAGAGATGTTCGTGGCCATTGCTTTATGTCGTGCTTGGGTGAAAAAAGTTGCCAACTTGCAGGATGTTCTGAGGACTTGATCGTCCTTTTGAAGTTAGGTCAAGATTTTCTGCATATTATGAAATAAGAGACTTACATCTTATGTATTTTCCTGCAGGCAAGACAGAGTTGCTTGCAGATAATTTTCTGGGATGGTATTTGCTTCGAATAAACAGAGGTTGCAGCAGGAATGACAAAAATGTGGATGAAGCTCCTTGGTGACGTATCTGTTCCTGCACCCACAAACATCTGTAGGTCTGCTTTCCTGGTACCCAAATCCTTCTACACTACGACTTTCCCAGTGTCCCCCACGGACACCCGGACCCAGCCAGCAGGCTGATGGGAGGGGGGGGGGACTTGATAAAAGCCCAGCCAATGATGGACTACAGCTTTTTTCTGCTGTAACACGTCTGCTTCACGCTGGATTTGCGAAACATCGCCATCTCGTGGCATTGCGAAACAGCTGGGGTACATCGTGTTCTTGAATGAGCTTGTAATGCATTTCTGACACGATAAAACGCTATCTATTGCAGTGATGTCGTCGAAGCATTTTCTCCTGTCTTATCTCAGAGTGAATTACAGTTTCTGAGCCTCCAAGTGCGATGGAGTTCCAAACCCCTCCAACTTCTTTCAGTCGCACTAAGCCACACAAGACATCTTTGTATTTAGTGTTTTATCATTTTACCAGCAGTCATTCTGTAGTGAGTCACCATGCATAAAGCCATGTAGTCTGAACATTAGTCACGCGTCATAAAAGCCATCTTTCTGGCTCTTTCATGTGCTCCACTGTGCTGTCACTTCAATTTGCTCAAATGCGTCTCATGGGTTCTTTGCAACCAAAATCCTAGTATTTGGTGCATACATTTGCCTGACTTACAGGACAAAATGAAAGAGTTAGATATTACCAGGTAGTAAAGGGTTGGTAACAGGTTTATTACACCAATAAGATTAGACTAAAATCCTCTAAATTCAGCGGAAAAACACACTATTAATGGTGGCTTTTCTGTAACCTGAAGAAAGGAAAGGTAAGAGCCTTGCTCCCTTTTTATCGAGAGCCCCACTCCTATTGGCTCAGCGGCGCTGTCACTCAAAGACGGCTCGCCCACTCAGGGCACGCCAAACCAGTGCCGGGGGCGGGGCTTGCGCCGGGGAGAGCAAAGAGCTCACAGAGAGGCTTGTGTCAGCGCAGCAGCAAGCAGCGGCTCCGGGCTGAGGGACGAATCAATTGGGATACGCGTTGGGTTGTGTTCTATCAATCGGATCTCGGGAATACTTTCATTTGCCTCTCAGAAGGTGGGTAACCGCTCCTCCTTACGATTCGCCATCTTTATGTGTGTTTTCTTGGACGAATTTGCCGCAGCTGCTCCTCGTTTTCCTTCCCAGCGACAGCAGCCCGGACAGGAAAGTGCACGCGCTAGCTAAAATGAATCGGGACGGACCGTTTAACGTTAACTGCCTTTTTTTCCAAGCTCGCTTTTAACGGGCGGTTTACCGGCTCCGTCGAAAAAAAAAGTTTCCCAACCCAAAGCGGCGATATTGTCGTTTTTGTACTCAGACCTCCGCGGTTTGCTCCTGGCTTTGGGTGGGTTTCGGTGAGGGGGAGATGAAATGTGTTACACAGCCGGGGTGGGGTGGCTAACCGTGGTGCGGCAGGAAAACTTATCTCCCAAACGGTAGATCCACGCAGGCGGAGGTGCGGGCTGCTCGCAGCCGCGCCCTGGCCCCTGGCACTCCGCTCCGGCGTCAAAACAGCCTCCCTGAAACCGAACAATGGGCTCCAAACACCCCCGGGGGGACACAAGTCCCTCATCAGCACAGGTAGAGGGTGGTCTCCGTTGCTTTTTTTTTTCTTTTTAAGGACCACAATCCACTGGTTTTAATTTATTCACCCAGCAGACGGCTTCAGAGCTGACCCACTAACACACTCGTATGGAAGATAAATGGAAAAGGGGTCACAGCCGAGAGGTGGTCGCAGAGGTGGTCTGCGCGGTGCGTCGGTCCCGCCGCTGCTTTCTTGGCCATAAACACGTGGAGTCCGGTCGGTATGAACCCAATCCGCAACGTTATTCCCCACAGCCACCAAGTCGTTGCACCTATTGGGTTTCCAACAATGGTCGTTATTTCAAATGCTATCGACCGAGCCAAATAAAGGTTATGTTATTCCCTCTGCTTTCAAAGGCTCCATTGCCTCATCTTTCCACAACCTGACCACATTTGTTGTGCTTCAAACGGGCGTGGACAGCAGGAAGGCTCCCATATGTACAGTAGTGTTTGACAAGAAGTGGTTGAACAAAAGAGTTTTTGAAGACCGAACCCATCAAGCTTCAAGTTATTCACTGTCAGTCAATCAGTTGGTCCAAAAGTTCTTTTGTGTGTCATCATGTCCGTTGAGAAATTTCACATTTTGACCCTCAAATGGCCAAAAAAACGGTCCTTTTCTTGGAAATCAAGTAGGTTTAAAGGTTTGCAAGGAGGTGGGTGATCAGCCGTGCGTGTGCCCTCTGCATTTCTTATTCATGAGTCTTCTCTGCAGCCTCCCATTAGTGGCTGCATGATGTCCCAGTGGTCCTCTGTCTCACCCCTGCGTCCCTGCACTGGTGGTTTGGGACAATGGGACAGTTTGATCTGACTGCGGTTGGGGTGCCGGAAAGGTCAGCGTGACTTACATGTTTGACCCATGTCTCGAACTAGGTGACTCAACAGCCGTGTGTAGTCGCTTTGTGTGGCTCGGGAGAGGAGAGGAGCTTCCTCTTCCTCCTCCTCCGAATCTCGCAGGTGAAGGCCGGCGGAGTGACTGCCCGGCTCGGCTCTGCTGGCGCTGTGTTTGGACTGCTCGCCCGTCCCAGACACATCAACCCGCTGCTTGTTGTGCTGCAGCACAAGGTCTCGGGGAGCGTGTAGCCGGCCTTCCTGTGGCGCGGCTGGGCCGGGAGAGGAAGCAGGTCAGGAAGCAGAGGGAAACGAAGCGTAAGATGTGAGGGAGTGTTGGTTTCCATCAAATGTGGCCCGGGAGCTCCTGTGTGGGCTGTGGTGGAGTCTCCGGTGGACTTTAGGTATGAAAATGCGTCCAAAATCCCCTTCAGTTGTAACCGGCCATTGTTGACCCAGACATCTGAGTCCAGCGGTTTGTTAGAAAGTAGCTTCATAGTAGACTTTCTTAATTCTAGCCCCATATAAAATGAAAAGTGGATGGAAAATGCTTGAAAAATGACTCAAACGTGTTTGGGATCCCTCAGTCTGGATTGGCTTCTGTTTCTGCACTGTGTTGTCCTGATTCCTGCTCCATGTACGCATTGAGCTTCTGGAAACTCCCTTTTTTTTAATTTTAGACCAACAACATTCACTTTCGTGGCTTTCTTTCCAATGAAGTCATGGCCGGTCGTGTTTTTGTCCGAGCGCAGGTGGCAACAAACATCTCATTAACTAACCACCTGCTTAGTATATTGGTGTGTTTGCTTGTTTGGCTCAGCCTGCGACATGAAGAGGATCACATGCTTTAATCTGTGCTGCTAATTGTTTGCATGGCGCCAAAACAGACGCACAATCCACAAGCTGTGGGTGTTTTTTTGTTTTGTTTTTTTCCATTTGATTTAATGTTTTGGGAGTCTTTCTTATTCAAAGTGAAAAAAACCTTGACAGCATTTCATTGACAATTGATTGTCTTGATGTCTCGCTCCATTTGAAGCTTTTATCGGTGGATTTATTGACGCGTTTCCCATCTTGAAATCCCCCAAATCGATGCGTCTCTTTGAGCTTTTTTATTGCTCCGCAGCGCCACGTTTCCAGCAGGTGCACGCAGCTTTGGACCATTTTTCTTCAAGCAGTCCTTCCCACCACCATTGAGAACATCTGCTGAAATGGAGCAGTGGTTTGTGCATTAGTCATTGGGGGAGGGGAAGTGGCTGATCAGGAAGAGGAAGGGAAATGCTTTGTACTTTAGGCAGCAAGATTCAAGAGTTCCCTTTTTTTAAGGAGACGAAATCTGAGCAGTAAGCATGTTTTGGCCTTTTTGTGTCGTTTTCTGTCTGCGTGCGTTGGCTCACACGACTGTTCGGCACCGTTGCTCGGCAGATGTTGAGTGTTGACTCGGCACGGCTTGCAGACTCCGATGTAATCGCACACACGATCACTCATAAAAACTGGAGCTTTTCCTGTTGTGAGTAAGTTTATTGCTCTCTAAAGTGGTTCCTGGTAAACTCTGACTTATAAGAGGGATAAGAAGTTTAGGATTTAGTCTTTTAAGACTCGAGGCGCGGAAAGTGATAAAGTAGTGGGAAGCAGGCTTGGCCTGGAGGACAGTTGGAAGCATTGTCAGTGTCAGAGTAAAAATTCAGACTCTTCGCGACACATTTATGTGTCTCGATCTCACGAGTCCCGTTTTGGAATGAGGAAGCTCGGGGAAAGAAAAACGGCTTCTGGTGTCCAAGTGGCTTCGTCTTTCAGTGTCTGAGCCACTGTGTCGGAGGAATTTTCGCTGCATCTGGTAATTGGTTTTCTGCTTTACCTCGCAGCGAGCTCAGCTTCACGCAGCAGTGCTGTTGTGTCTGAAATTTCCGTTTGTTTCCTCAGCAAAGTATGAAAGCGAAGCACAATGGCATTCCTTGAAACGGTGGCGCGTAATGCGCTGCGTTCGATGAGAACACAGATGGCTTGGCCTCTTGTGTTGGATGGAGGTGAAAAAACAGCACCTTATCTCATTGTTGCAAAAAAATTGCTGGAATGCAGCTGGAATCTGATCACAATGGTGGTCCGTGGCCTTGGCTACAGGAAGGGGGATTTAGGTGGCGTCTCATGCAGACTTGGTGACAAAAGGCAAAAGGCCGCCAGTGTGTGGAGAGCACTGAGGCGACATCACTGTGTGGGTAGTGGTGGGAGGGGGGAAGGGGGGGGGGCTGGGTAGCAAAGTGTGGGAAAGAAAAGTCCATCAGTGATCCAGCCTGAAGTTCCAACCTGAAAATGTAGTTGATATGGACGCTTATCGCGCTGATTTCACGGTCTTATCCTGGCTTTCGGTCCAGCTGCCCCTCGCGTACCTCACGCACATGGCCAGCAGCAGCGATGAAGGCTGTGACGAACACGCCGAGGCTCGCAGCCGCTCTGATAGGACGCTGGCAGCAGCGACGCAGATAAAAGGAGCCAACAAACAAAGGAATTACTAAGCTAAACATGAAGCAGATAAGGCAGGCGGAGAACCGCGCTCGGGTCCCGTTTCCTTAATTGTATGTGACGCCGTGCGCTCTGCCTGCCAGTTCCCTCAACTCCAGCAGCCGTTTTCAAGGTGAGACGTGTCCACATGAGACGCGTGACACCAGCTGAACCCCACCGCGCATGTTTGCTTTGCAGCTTTCGCAAATTTCTGGTTGGGTTTGTTGTTACGGGCTGCACCCTCAGGCTGCCGAGGATCTGCCTGTTCGAGATCAACCTGTCAGGGAAGACGAGCCCACTACCCTCCCGAACAGTCGCCATTGGGAACCTTGCAAAGAACAGTGTTGTGGAAATTTGTATTGGGCACGTTTGATCTTTAGGCTGATTTAAAAACACCTGAACGGTGGCCGTACGTCTCTTTTTCTTGAAACGTGGAGAGAGGCCATTCTGGCTTTGTCATAATTCTGCTCTAATTCTTCGGCCCCTCCCTCTCCCACATCAGCTCATCCTGATTTGTGGCCGGGATTTTCATGTTATGTCACATCTTCCCCCGCCGAGCACAGCATGAAACGCCGCTCCAAGGGCAGTTCAGCACCCCAAAAGCAACACAGTATAGGCAGATGTGCTTCTCTGTATCTCTCAGGAACGAGCGAGCCTGTGTCCAGATAACGAACCCCCCCCGATGTGCAGCGAGTGACGGGGGGCTCTTAGTTCTGGAGAATCTAAACTTGGCGCAAAAGCCAAAGTTTGGTCTTCGGATATCTCTGAACAGCGGTTTCTTTGTTACTGTTGTATCGATGTTATCAGGGCGTGGCAGCGCTGTGATATCCAATGATGGTGCAGGAGATCTGTCAATTAGAAGCCAGTAGTTGGGTACAAATAGCTGTTGACAGAATGGGGTGCTTGGAGCTTTAATTGGTATGTGTGAACGTAACCGAGCATGGCAGCGGTGGACAGCGTGAAATGCCTCCCATCACGGGGGTCATGTGTGTGTGGGGTTTTTTTTCTCCCCCACACAGGCTAAAAAAAAAAATCCATGCAAGGTGCATTTTGAAACGCCGCATGTCCGAGTTTTTTTTCTCCTGAACCAAGCCGTCTTTGCGTTCCTGAGTTTCTGCTCGGCTAAAGTGAGAGAAAAAATGGTTTTGTCGTCCTGACGGCAATCAAGCCAGCGTGGTTGTCCAGTTTTAGGGAGCCAAACGCAAGTCCTCGGGACACTCACGCTCTCTCCTGTTTCCCCCTCCGTAGCTGTTTTGCAGTCTTATGTCAGAGCGGAACAATTTCCCCTCGGTGTAATGGAAGGCAGCCGTCTGCACTTTGACGCTGAGGTGGAGATGCGAGAGAAGACCGCCACGGTGCGGCACACTGGCTGGCTTCAATTCCTCCTTTCTCACCAGTTTGATAACTTTTCATAAAGTACAGTCTTGCCTACAGTCGGCTCGTAGTTTTCCCGTGGCCAGACAGCCGTTGGTTTCCTTAACGGAGGCGTCAGACGTGAGTGGACTTGAGGAATCCAGACGACGGGGAAATCTGTGTCACGCTGGTCGCGTTCCCGGTGGTCATTTCCTCAGGCGGTGGGGTCGGTCCTCCTTCTGTCTGTGCACATCAGGGTCAGCGCTGGCGGCTCGGGAGGCGATAAGGTACTTGGTCCTCCTTTCGTCTGATTTGCTCTGATACTTAAGGTCTTTTTTTTTTTTTTGCTCGAATTAGGACGGGATCAGTGAACTGTGAGTCTCAGGGAGGAACTCTATCTGCGGCGTATGTCTGAGGTTGACAGCTCAGCTGCAGTTCTTCACTGGATTAAAGGACCCCCCCCCCCTCACTTAGCTGTCAGCCTTTATGAATTTCATGACACTAAATGTGTCTTATTGTGTAAAATTTGACCTTTTTTTCATACAGCTTTGGAAGAAAAGTCAATTTCAACACGATTCGTTGCAGATTTTTGCCAAAAAGCTGTTTTGCTGCCTTATTTTTACCAATCAAATCTGTGACTTAAAGGAAGTTGAATCAGTGGCGGTGTGATGGCTGCTTGTCTCCACCTCCACTGTCTACAATCTGTCCTGTTCACTTCCTGCCTGAGTGACACGACTGCGGACATGCTGGTCAAAACAGAATGTGTGTTCTGGCAATTTATTGCTGCAAATACGAAATGCAACTTGAAGTCCAACAGGAAAAGGAGTGGTAGAACACACCTGGACGTACATAATGTGTGAAACCAGACTCTTTCCTGAGAGTGAAAAATAATCTTTTGCAACTGAGTACTCGCTAAAATAACACATTTCTGTAGTCTGCCACAACTCTTGATTTGTCATTGCCTGCAGTGTCACCTTGTCCCTGACATCTGTTAGTTGTTGAACAGTTAAAGGATCACAACTTAAGTTTGAACGTAGATGTGGGAGGTTTTGTCATTTCTAGCAGGTGTAACACTAACAACAAAACGCTCGTGTCTCGCCGTGTATTTCCTGGTAACAAGCTTTCAACCGCTTGCTCTTGGAAAAGACTGAAAGGACACATCATCACCACTCAGCATGGTTCATTCACCAAGATTCATTGTTACATAATCAACCGCTGCTCCACCCAGCCTGTTGTGATCCTGTGTGCACAGTGATACTGCCCAACCCTCTTCATAAGGGCTGCAACACAGATGCTGCTGGATCAGCCCGGTGGCGGCGACGTAAAGTCGTAGTTCTGAGTCCTCGATCCCCGTCAGTCTGAAAGGTTTTCAGCTTGATGCTAATGGTCTCGCATGCAGTTTACTTTCATCATTCAAGCTCTCGGTAAATCACATTCTGAGGTCGATGGGAGCGTGTCGCTGCTCACCTAAAGCTTTCCACACCTCCTTGATCGTTGTCATCTTCCTGTCTTCCCGTAGCTTTCAGGTCAGTCCGGTTCCCAGCTGCTCCGCTCAGGCCGGGAAGTCTCAGCTCGTTTGATTTTTGTCTGTCGTTGCAACCCGAGGAAAAGCTCCAAACTTTGGAAGATAATTGAAGAGAGCAGTTGTTTACTTTTTGTGCGCGATGAGTAACTCTTCAAGACATCAGTTTGTATTTCTTTTGCTAAATTTGGTTTCATTCCTGGTTTCATTCATTCATTCTTGGGTCTTTTCTGGTGTTGCTTAGCAACACACCTGTAAATAAGAGTTTTCTTTTCCTTCAGTTATGTGTTAAGTGTAGGACATGAAAATGTGAATGTCACACTCACCTGTTCGTGCGCCAAGCAAAACTCCCAGCATTAACTAAAACATGCCCTCAGGCAAGACGCCATCCAGAATGCAGGACTGCTCTCCAGAGTTCAGCAAAAGGTGTTTTGTGTAATTGTTCAATCTTTATTTTTGACACATTATGGCGCATGTAAGTTGGCTCAATCTCCCGATCTCCCCGGCTTTAGTTTACTCGTGGCCTCTATCGCTATGCTGGTCCAAATTCCTGAGATTTTCTCCGTGTCCTTCGCTCATACCGAATCAAATTGCACAACGGCGCCGTGTAGACACGAACGTACGAAGGAGTTTGTTTTATTGCAGGATTTACAGCCTCTCGTTGGGCCATAATCACACACCAGAAAGCTGTCCTCATTAAACCCTCTCTGCACACCTGCCGCTTTGCGTTTTGTTCTTCCTCCAACATTCGTCCCATGCCCTGACCCGGCGGTCACGCCATCGCATCTAATTTGTCGAATGCATGTGCTGCATGCTGCAGTTTCTCTCCACTCACACATATGTTCTGCCAGTGCGACCACGTGTTCCAGGAATGCGGAGAGTCGGACTGGAAACGAGTTTATCGCTGATTTTCTTCCTGAGAACAGGATGCGCGCGCTGTCTTCGGGACAAACACGCCGTCCCGTATAAATGTTAGTGTGATGTCGAAATCCAGAGCCCGCATCGCGAGAGGCGTCGCTCGCTGACGCAAAAGCTCGGCCGAAACTAAATTATGACTCTGACCTGCTTGAAGAGCGTATGTGAGGTTCTCGCCTCGCGGATGCGTCCAGCACATACCTGGCAATCTGTGCAGACACTGACGTCTGAACGCCGGTGTCACCGTTTATATAAGAGGGACGGCTTTAAAAGAAGAAAACGTCCAACCTGCGGTGTGTCTCACCGTCACGAGGTTTCCTGCTCAGTGTGTCGGAAACTCCAGCGTCAGTTTGCACGGAGTTTCTGTTCGACATGTTGCGTGACGGTTATACAGAAGTAAAGAGAAGCGGAGAAACGCCTTCACCCAGAACAGTTTCACAGCGTTAGTCCTGAATGGCGTTGGATCATTATAAGAGGAGATGTCTCCTCTACCAATTTGACAAACTGTACTTGAAAACTAAGTGGTTACGTAAAGCTTTGTCAGCACGACCATGGGAAAGTTCTTGGCTACTAGTGACACGCTGACAACGTAAAGAATGAGTATCTTTAAACATCTTTTGACAGAGCATCTTTCTTTTGCCTTGGAAATTAAGTACTTGTCATTTTTAACCGCATCGTGTGAGGTTTTTTTTTTTTTCCAACATGAAGGCCTGCTGGCTGCTCCCGGTCGGCTTTTTTCTGGAGTAATCAAACTGGGTTTTCCTGGATGAATGCACTCTTGATCCAGCTAAATGTAGGAGAGGATTTAGTCAAATTTCAACGACTCAAAATCCTCAAGATTAACTCTTGAGATTAATGATGTCATTACTGTTGAGTCTTTTTTTTTTTTTTTTTAAAACCAGTGTGTCTCAGTGCTGAAATAACATGTGAGTCGTGTGTGTGTTTGTGTGTGTCGCCGTGACATCGTACGTTTGTTTTGATGAAGAGCTGCATGGTTTCAGTCCCTCCCACATCCCAACAGGACGAACTTCCTGCTTGTGTTGTGATCTTTGTCTTGCTGGAAACAGGCCGCGCAAACGCGACTCGCCTGCACTCGATCTTTTCCTCCTTCCTACGTTTGACTCACTCTTTTACACACACACACACACACACAGACACTCACACACACAATGGAAAACCACCTTCAAACTTGCCCCACATCCTGTGCTGTGCTTTGGTCGTGGTGATTCAGGCTGGGAAATCTGCTTCCATGTGCTGCGTTTGAAAAGGGAAAGAAAGATTGGAGGAGTTTTTATGTAGATAAGGCCACTTAGGAGCCTTTGTCCCGTGTGTGGGTTGAAGGTGAGGTTCGGGTCGGCATCCAACTGGTAAACTGTAGCTGGCAGGTTTTCCATTATTCTTGGAAGTGGCCTGTTATTGTCTGCAGCGCGGTGGGACTCGAAGCTTTCGAATGAGCGTGCTTTCCAAATTGCTCTCGTCTGCCGGCAGACTTTATCCGCGTGAGGAGTTTCGCTGAATCAGCCGCAAAGTCTGTTTTTGTTTTGATTGGATTCGTCCTTTTCATCTCAGAAGTCTCGTCGCATACATCACAAAGAAGTGCTGTTTTTACTATTTCAGGATCGTTTTGTTTGCACAATAGAAACCCTGCTTTGTCTCCTCGGCAGTGGAAGTATATCCGAGCCCGTAAATTACCACTTGTTACGTTTGTGCCATTTTCATGGGATTACAGCGGGACACGATGTTTCCTGTTGATTGGTGACATAGCGTTCAACTCAGTGTGAGACTGCCTGTTAGTCCTGATAAAAGCAAAGCCATCGTGGAGCCTGATGAGAGATCAGTGAGCGTTTGACATACATACATCCTTTTATTTTTATGAAACTGAACCTTTAAACTGGCGACACCAATGCCGCGAGCGCGACCCGGTTTAGGACTTTTGGTGGGGAGTTTGCATGATCTCACTCTGTCTGTTTGGCTTCATAAAGTTTGTCCACTTATCTTGGTACGCTAAATGATTTAATCCCACAGGGATGTCTGTGTGTGCGTATAAATAATTTGCTCACTCTCACTCTCTGCTCTTCCCACAGATATGTTGAAACGAGTCGTGCGACAGAGCAAATTCCGTCACGTCTTTGGCCAGGCGGTGAAGAATGACCAGTGCTACGATGACATCCGGGTTTCCAGGGTCACGTGGGACAGCACCTTCTGCACAGTCAACCCCAACTTCGTTGCCATAATCGTTGAAGCCAGCGGTGGCGGAGCCTTCCTCGTCCTCCCTCTCCAAAAGGCAAGTGTTCTGAACCGCGGCCCGCCTCGAGAGCGTCCAACGCTGCCTTCGGCCTCACAGGGACAACCTCCCCATAAATGCACTGACATGAATCTACACAAACTGAATGTCTTGGTTCCTCTGTATGCTTTGTGTGAAGCTGGTAATCTATAGCGCTCTGGACTTCACCTTGAGCACGTCTTCCTGCCCGTGTGCTTTGGGATTAATGTTTACCCACAGGCAGCTGTACACACCCTCGTGTGTACAGCAGAAACTCCTCCACAGTGAGCGGCGGCCTCCTGGTGAACGCTTCCTTATAAGGACTCGCTCTCTTAGATTTACTCTTGGGTTGGTAACGGCGGCCTCTCAAGAGTGTTTGGCTGTACAATTAGTATTACAATTAGTATAGTAATCCTGCGCGTCGCCCTCCTTTGTTTGGAGCCCGCTCTCATAGTGGGCTTCATTAAGGAGCTGTTGAATTTAAGAATGGGCTCTGGCACGTCCCCAGAGTGCACTCGGGTGTCATTATGGTTGTTACTGGTAAATTGCTGGCTGCTTGTGTGTGTGTGTGTGTGTTTGCCAGCTCGGTGCGTTGTTGTCCAAGTGGCAGGTCTCGACACCGTGAGTGACATAAGCACCGCTGGACCGCTGACAGATCGGCCCCCCTGCTCTGTAATTACTGTACACCACGACGCCGCCGTGTCACATGAGAAGGCTCTGGCGTTGGAGACCGGATCCTCCGGCCTGTCATCGCACAGCTTACGCCTCTCAGCACCTCACTCAGGGCTGAGCCTGTGTGCTGGAGGTGGGCTGCGAGCTCGACCGGTTTCACACTCCTCCTGCCCCCCCCACCACCACCTCCCCTTCCTCCCCTCCGTGGCTGCGTTCGAACGAGTTGCCCTCTGCGTGCCATGTCCCAGCACAGTAAACGGTGTGTCTTCAGAACAAAGTCTACTTTCACTGCTGAATTCAAAAAAAAAAAATTGTGGGGGAGAGAGGAAGGTCTTTATGTGTGGAGGGGGGGGGCCTCTGGCAATTTCCTCAAGTTGAAACATAAAAAAAAGAGATTCTTTTGATTTTTTTTTCAGATCTTCCCACATTTGAGCCGGCAGGGCTCGACTCGCACGTCCACTCGACACTTCGCGTATTGAGACTGCGGGGTTGAAAGGGGAGCGCAGCGTTATTTAAGGCTTACACGGGTGTTTGTGTATAATGTGACTGTGGGCCAGTGTGAGGTGTCACCAAACCAGTTCCACAGCTCAGCACAATGGAGAGTCGCCCTGCTGGTGTTCTGTGACCTAAAATACAGTGTTGAGTTCACACTGTGGGCTGACGGGCATCCCCGTCTCGCATCACGAGTGCATGTTTTTTCCCTTTTCTTCTTTGAACCTGTATTTTTAGTAGTGTTTCGCTCAAATGAGGGTTTTTTTCCCTTCCTCTCTTGACAAGTCCATCTGGAAATCTCAGTTTAGCCTCAGCTGGCAACGCAGGTCTCAAAAAGTAGGACAAGTCTGATCTTGCCAGTGGTAAGACGTGACTGCAGTGCAGTGGATCAGTATTGCAGCGCTGATCTCCGCGCATGAAGCAGTTCGTCCCGTCAAAACAATATGTAGAAAGGATTGCGGCGCTTCCTCCTCATCAAACCGGTGCATTGAAATAAAAAGCTTCGTTTGAATCATACAGTCGAGTGTTTCTGCCGCTGTCTGATTGCGGATGATTACTTAGGTCGCGTTTCATTTCTGTCGCGAGGGTGCTTCCTGCCCTCCCCGCCCTCCCGCCGCAGCTCGCCTCTAATGTGAGGGTGCATCTGTCCGGCGAACCCATCTGCCTCCGCCGCGCCGCTCGCGGTCTCTGCGGGCAGCCAGCTGCTCGGGGCCTTTGTCCTACGTGCGCTCCCTGCACAGCTCTTTGTCATCATTTTGGAAGAGAGGGGGGGGAGGCAGAAGTGTGAGGATGCACCTTCCCTCCCCCCTCTTCCTCACTGAAGCAACCGTGCACCATCTTTGTTATAGCAACGGGCGAACAGCGAGTTATAAAACACTCTGGCCCATCTGGTCGGACGCTTCGGTTGGCTCCACCTAAAGCTCGGAGGTTAACGCCGCGACTTGACCCGGGGGTCCGCGCCTCGTTGCGAGCAGTCGTCTGACAGGGTTGGTCCTTTGTGCGACTCACTGGGATGTGGGTTGGTGCGGTCGGCTGCCCTGACTCAGCACAGCCAAGAGTATTGTTGCTTCCCGCTGTCACAGGACACAGGGATTTACGGAGACGGGATCAGATGTCCGGCTCAACACATGTCAGTCCCTTCCCTCATGCTTTCAGTCTCCCCCTTTCTCCCTCTTAGCAGGATGCCTGCTAATTTATGCTCTGATTTCCATATGAAGGAAGTAGTGGGAGTGAATGCAGCAGCTTGCAGGAGGAAGAAATTCCTCCCGTTTTCTCTTTTAGAAAACTGTCTTTCATTTTATTTGACTGAGAAAAGTGTTCTTTCTTTAAAATGCACCGTCATAGCTCGCCGCATCTTTGATCTGAAGACGAGCGTCCGGCTCTGCGGCCGAGCAGGAAAGATGATTTCATTTGGGTTTGATCCCTTCAAGCAGCGTTCACCCGGTGCTCGGGCTCTGCTGTCACTAATCCTTGGGCGTGTGCGCAGTGACACAATATTTCTGCTCCGTCTCGGCGGTGTTGCTGCTCACTAAGCTGCACTTTGTCTCCTCACACACAGAGACCCTGAGTGTGCATGAAATCCAGGGTCCCCCCCCACACACACACACACTCACTCTGGTCAGTTTCTCTTCCAAGACCTCGACACAGCGCGGTCTGCCTCTGCCTCTTCTGCCGCTCAGTCCTGCTGACTGCAGATTTTACCATATATGGTCATCCACTGCTCCCTGCCTGACAGCCTTCCAAGACCATTTCCTCCCTGCCCTGCGATTGGCTGCTTCACGCAGTGTCAGTGCACATGCGAATTCTGGGATAGGCCGAGACACGGAGAGCGGCCAAGATGAGAGAACGGGGTCGAAGTCAGATGTTGTTTCCATCGCAGAGCCGCTAACTGTATCCAAATGGCATCTTTAAATATTGGTTTTAATTAGATAATCGGTGTGACTCCTGGATCTCTTAATATTCTGCCGTGGGGAGGGCAGCGATCTCTGCTGCTTATTTTTAGCTGCTGATCTTTGGATAAAGCTGCGATACAGTTGAATATGATTGTTGTCAAGTCCCATCAGAATAAACCGTGTCATTTAAACCATGTGACGTGAGAGTGAAACAGTTTCCCAGCCTCAATAGAGCTATGTGCGTCACATCAAGATGAATGGAACAAGACAGACTAAGCAAAGCTAAGTGTAATCAAATGATATACCTGTTATATGCACATATTTAGGTTGTTTATAAGCAGAATTTGCAAGGTTATGTCAGGAAAAATTCAGAAGCAACTATCAGCTGCATTTAGCAAGTGTTGGCTTCAACAAGCGTGTGTTTTGAAAAAGGAAGTCATCAGGTGCAGGTGCACGAAAAACTCCAGCCGACAATTGGAGTCATC
Organism: Malacoctenus gilli; assembly: GCA_032164315.1. Lineage (NCBI taxonomy): Eukaryota > Metazoa > Chordata > Actinopteri > Blenniiformes > Labrisomidae > Malacoctenus > Malacoctenus gilli. The sequence continues at coordinate 10,015,126 of JASSRZ010000011.1, forward strand.
TGCCTTGTTTGTTTTTTTTGTTTTTTTTTAAGTTGATGGCGTTCGCAGGTGGCGTTCTCATCACAGCGTGCACCGGCGAGACAGTAGGAAGATGTGGAGACGCTGTGGACAAAAGGACGTCGCCTCTCTCTGGGTTTTACAAGATCTGTTTGGAGCCGTCACGGAACAAACGAGGCCTCTGGCTTTTACTGTCTGTCTATCGGCCTGATCGCTGACCTGAGACAAGTCGTAAAGACTGTCTTATTCAACCAGCAGCCTGCTATGACAGTGTTAGATTGAGTAAACATACATCTCTCTATTCAGTCCTGATGGCTGACGTTGGTTCATCATTTCAGTGTACGGCTTGGGTTTTAGAGCTGAGACATTTCTCAGCTTATACTTGCGACCGTCTCGTCACAGCCACACCGGGGGTCTCCCGGTGAAAGTGCTGTGCCGCGGGCCCTCCGCGGCCCATCTGTGTGTAGGTATGTAATCTCCTCGGTTATATATAGGTCAGCCCAACAGTCGCTTTGTTCCGTTTTGCGCCGTATTGCTCCTGGCTGTATCGTCAAGAGGTTGTAAATCCTGACGGAGACATCCGGGCTTGACAGCGCCGCAGCGGCCGCTGCCTCAGCCGTTTGTCTGGACCGTACAGGCGCGCGGCCGAGGAAAAGTGGAAATTTCCATGGACCCCGAGCAGCCCTGGACAGCATGCACGGAAGAGCCTTTAGTGGCGTGCATGTGTGAATCACATGTTGAGCTGCGAGCAAAGGAAGTGTGCAGGCCTCTTGTGTGAATGAAAAGAATGTCCTCCCTCGCCTTGAGGGACCGTTGTTCATCCATTTTTGTGTGTGTGTGTGTGTGTTTCAGTGTTGTGCGTTTGTATCTATTGCTGTGTGATTCACTCGTTTTCTGCAGTCTTGCTTGTTGCCATGCAACCGCTTGTTTTCTAGGCCTCAGACATTCCTGTCGAAGCGTTGGGACGTCTGCAGCGTAGTTATGGACATGTTAGGTGTTGTAGTGCCGAGGCTGAGCATGGCCTCCTGCGGCTGATGTGGGTGTTTCTCAGACTGAGGCCTTTTTTTTCTCTCTCTCTCTCTCTCTCTCTCTC
>JASSRZ010000011.1:10024540-10040792 GCA_032164315.1 Malacoctenus gilli
TCCAGATGAACTTTTCTTAGCCCGCCCCCCCCCCCCCCCGACCCCTCAGTTTAACACAGGTGGAATAAAGACGCGGCAAATTTAGCAGAAAAATTCTCTCGCTTCCGGTGACCAAGGACTCTCCTCCTCTAATCGTGTGGCAGTCGGTCTTTTTTTTGTTTTATTTTTCTCCATGCTCGTAGAAGAAAAGTCTTACATCGTTCTTTCCATTTTAGATTAAGGCTCAAGAAAGCTCCAGTGTCAAGATTTTCCCCACAATTGCTGTCGCGTGTCTTTAGAGTTTTTTAAGCAAGTCCCAACGTTTCCCGTGAGCAAACCTCCAAAACACGTTGCCAAATCTGGACTATTGTTTGCACCTCCCGAACAGTATTTTTTGCCTCTTTATTTTTCTCTTGAATATTCACACGAGTAACTCGAAGCAAGTGCGGCGGACCTGTCTTGTTCAAAGAGCAGTTACGACGAATTTCAATGAATCGGATGCGATAGGAAGACCGCCGTTTCCGTTCCGATCGCCTCAGTCTCCGCCGGGCCCTTCGAGATCCGAGAAAAAACAAAAAAATTCCCGCTTTCCACGAAGCAACACCTCCCAAAAACGCTTCCTTTTCGTCTGTCGCTTCCCGCCATTCCGACTTTGGACCCCAGCGTCCATTAAAACTCCGCATTCCCTTCTACCTGGCTTCATTTCCATGCACTCTGCACTTCTCCAAGAAATACGCGAAGCACATTCCACAAATTGGCAGTTGACGGCGCGGGGAGACGAAAACGCTCCGCGCTCGATCTGTCGACACTCTCGTGATTGAAGTTATTGTGACGTTTTTTTTGTGCGCTGGCCGTGGAAACACCAACATGTGGATTGTCAACTTCCCTGCGAGTCTGGGTCCCCGAACTCGGTGTCTGTGGGATTTTTCATGGGTGAAGTCGGAAGTGTAACAAGATTATGTTGTCTGTTGTTTCTTTGCTTCACGGGACCATCTCAGATCTGTGGGTTTGCTTTGTTTTTGTTGCGCACAGGAATCATTGTGAGCTGACACCCAGAAAAAATCCCTCATTCACTCGGTTGTCGGGTTTCGCTGCAGCCGGAGTTTCGCTGCAGAGGCCGTTCACGAGCGACCTCGAAGGCCTCGGATCGTGTGTGAAAATGTGCCTCCCGTCTTTGGCCTTGTGGGTCCCGGTCACCTCGGATATTCCCGCTTCCTGACTCGTTGGGGGCGGGTTGATGAAACAGACCCGCAGTGGAAGGTCTGAGACTCGCCTCGAATCTGCAAAATAGATGTACGGTAGTTGGGTTCACTGTTAATTTTAGCTTGTTCCTTGTTCCAGCTGTGTTGATGCCCCTCTTAGCACTTCCATGTCTTTTCAATGTCCTGTTTTTTTGTAATCCTTAAACGCCCCAATTCATTATCGTCTCACAAAGATGAGGAACCATTGAAGTGTCCAAAACTCGGGTCGGATGTGAAAAGTTCTATTTTTTTGATGCGGATCTGCTTCCCCAGCGGGAAGCTGAGACTGGTAGCGGTTCGGTCTGTTTGCCTTCGATCATTGTTACCACTGTAAAGCCCTGAAAGTGCCATAGAGGTTGATCCTGGAAGTGTTTGGTAGGAGACAGTTTCTGTGAGTAGTTCTGTGTAGGAGTCAGAGGAGCTCGAGCGCCAAAAACCACTCGGACGTGCTACTGTCCAGTAGCAACGGGGTTCTTCGGGTCCTCGCTGGTCGCGAGGTCCCGCCACTTCATCCAACCCCCAACAGTGATTCTGTGCAGGGTTTATCAGCTGCACTGTGCCCCCTGATGTTCTGACACCCCCTCCCCTCCCCCCCTTGTTACGGGTATTAAAAAAAACCAACTCCATCTCAATAAACGATGAGACCAAGAAAGCGTCGGATGAGGAGCGAGGAGGAACCCGTGAGGTGTCGCGGCGTGGCGGCTCTGACGCGTCTTCTCCCGCCATACGGCGCCTCTCAGACGCCACCCTGTGAACCTTTTTGGCACTGTTGGCACGAGCGCTGAGCTGCGAGAAGTTGTAGTCGTAGTAGCGATCCAAAGGGACTCTGTAGGTCGGAGAAAACGCGCAGTTGAGAGGTAGATGTATGTTTGTAATTAAGGTCTAGGGGGAAAAAAGAGCGAAAGCGGTGTAAATAACATGACCAGAATTCTCTTTTTTCTTCTTTTTTTTGTATTTTGTTTTGTGGTTGTGCTAAAGAGGGTGTTGGAGGTGGGTTTTAAATGTTTCCCCCTGTTTGTGTTCCTCGCACCTTGCCATAATGCATCATGAGAAAAAAAGCGGGACCTCTGTCGCGCCGGAGGTCGGATGGAAGCGAAACCAGGACGGAGCCTCGTGTGGGGGGTCCGCTCAGCATTCCTGTTCATTACTCTTGCTTCAAGTATCAAACATTGATTATAAGAAAAATTAATAAAGAAATTTTAAAATGGGCTCACTGGTCACTCCTGCGTTATTGTGTCCGTTTTCTTGCCGATAAACCAACGTTTTCTCTTTCTGGAGTTAAAAAAAACCAGTCCATGCTTTCAGACAAGAGATCTGAACTGCAGAGAGCACTCGGTAGAGAGCATACCTCCGGCAAGACCCTCCATTGCAAGATGTTCCGGTACTTTTAGACTGTTTGAGTTCCCGGCCTGACAAACCAACCAACACGGGTGAAGTAATAATAAAGGAGTAAATAAAGTACTAACTTTACTTATAAGTTACTATAGGGTCACTCTCTTGCTAGTGACTTAGCATTAGCGTCATAGCCTTGCTGTCAGCTTGCTGAAGCAGTGAAGCTTCATTATTTGACAAAGTAATGAAGTTTAAAACCAGCTCTACTTTGAGTTGTAACTAATTTCCATGTGTAGTATTGTCCAATTGGCCCAGTGGCAATATATTAAAGTTTACAGTGCAAAAACTTGGTAAAAAGCAACATTTGCACTCTAGGAATAAAAATCAGGTCAATAATCAGTGGCGCGAAGTCGTGTTCCGACAGTTTTTGTCAAGAGACGGTTGTTGATTTATTACGATCAGTGTGTGTGCGTGTGTGTGTGTGTGTGTGTGCGCGGTTGTGTTTGTGACGCCAGAAATAACTAAACACACTGTCAGGACTTTGAAGCATGAGGACAAGTCTCACAGTCGTCTCAAGGAGCTTTTAACAAGTTATTCAATGACCTTTTATATGGAAAAAGCCGGATCACTGCATGTAGAGTGAAGAGTCCAACACTAGTTTTCTTCATGAAGCCGAGAAATTACACCCTTCCTCACAGATAAACCCTCAGAAGGACCCTCTAGCATCATCTCATCACGCCATCTGTCAAAGAAGGTGAAGAGCGCGAGCAGCTCCAAATACAAGTGCCCCTGAAAAGCCATGAAGTTTATATGTTTGCTGCGTACATGTGTTTGGGGGATGAAAGGAGCGCTTTCTCCCTGTACTGGTCTTGTATGGCCTGCAGAGGCAGGCTGTAATCAACGGGGACTTAATTAGAGAGGACTCGGTGGGAGGCAGCGGAGTCTTGGACTCGCCCCGCCGAGTACAGAAATACTCGTTCCCCTAAAACATGGGGCCGAGGCAGCGACGGCGACGAGCGCTCGGGCCGTTTTCAGCCAAACGCTGAAACCCGATCGTGTCAGTCAGCGAAACATCAACATGAGGGGGTGACTGAAACATCGAAACATCCTTTAATCCACTTTTATATCCGCTTCAAATCAACAACAGTCACAAAGAGCCTGCAGCTCATTCACTGCAAGTTTACGCAGACATTTGTTTCACTTCTCATTCATGAAACCTTCCCCTTGCTGAGTGAAACACAAACTTCCCTTCATTAAAGAGAGGACAGCACAGTGATGTTCCCAGATGTGGGTCCATCAGGCGGATGCAGGCTGAGGAGGGAGGAGAGGCTGCAAATCGAGAGGCTGGACATCCACACGCAGGAGGGCGACTCCTGGTCGCTCAGTTAAAACAACAGTCAGTGGAAGTTGGCAGGGAGGGCAAATGGTTGGAAACTCTCTCTCTCACTCCTCTCTTCCTCTCGTCGCTCCGTCTCCCTTTTTCCGCCTCCAGTCGCCTGCGTCGTGCCGAGCTGCCCGGAAGATAAACCAGGGATAAAGACGCTTGTAAGTATCCATTTGAGGTTGTTCTGGAAAAGGAGCAGTGAAGGAAAAAAGGAATTTTTTCTCATCCATTGAGCTGTTTCGAGTTCTCTGTTTTCTTACTCTTCTGCTGATAGATACAGTGAAGTTACTCAGTCACCAAATGTAACTAGAGTATTTAAAGAAAGCGTTTCCGTGTATTCACCATAATTCACAGGAATAATAAGTACTTTAACTTCATGGACAGATTGTCAGTGTTGAGGACCATCATTGGATTTCGAATATGAGATGTCAAAGAGTACAAAATGTACTGCAGTTTTCATACCACAAAACGGTATTTTTCAATGCTCGACGTTTCAATCCGAATGCATTTTCCAGTCGTTCACTTCAGTGACGACTTGAATGCCAGGCCTCAAGTCTTTGACCCAAACTCAGACTCGTCTTCCATCCCTGCTGATGTTTTCTGACACAAACGACAGATAAAAATTTGATTTTAATTCGAGTTTTTCAATCTTTGGGATTTTTTGACGCGGCCTTCGGCCCTCAGAGCGCAGCGATGCAGACAAACGAGAACATGTGTGAGATTTTAGGAAGGACACTGCGTACTGCACGCTGCGGGTAATTCACACAAGAGTAAAGCGCAAAACATGCAGAATTACTGGTGTGGAAAAAATTCGTGAAAAAAAAGGTCACAAAAATTTTGCGCACTTTATATTTTACGTCTCTCCTTTGAGTACATGTAAAGTACATCAAAAAGAGTAAAATTTCTGGTAAACAGGACAAGATGAAGTCAAAGACTGGCAAAAAAAACTGAATGTTAGAAGTTGTTTGGAAGGGAAAACATGGAGCAACTGAACTCATGGAAGTTTGAACTCGTAGTTTCGATGATGTTATTAATTTAACATCGTAGCTGACGCACTTTATGTGGTGAATCTCTGCTAAATTCAGCGTTGCTTCGAGCCAAAATCAAGAAGCTCCCGGTTAGAGCTTCGTAACATGATTAGCTGCACGATGTCTTTCTGGATGTCGCTCAAATTGAAGGTAACATCGACCTAGCGGCGGCATCCAGGAAGTGTATTTTTAGCTGTAATTATAGGGACTTAAAGGGCAGTGCCATTCTATAGATGTGCGTCCTGGGATGAAGACCCCGCCTATCATCTGGTCCAGCAGGGTATAGACTGTAGGTTCGACCACACAGGGAGGGAGGGGGGGGAGGGGGGGTCCTATATGGTGTCAATCAGAGCTGCAGCAGGTTCACTTCAGCTCTGATTAGAAGCTCGGCTCTGCCTAATTACACACAGACCTGAAGGAGTCTCCAACGGCAACAGCCTCCCGGGTCGTAGTCTTCCATTGTGAGCCCGGACGGGGTGAGAATAATGCAGGAGGGTAATATCGGGAGGTGGTGCTTTTTGTCCTTCTCGGTAAAGTCGTACGCAGCCCTGCTAAATGCAGGTTTTCTTCGGAGGCAGAAATATCTCCATCAGGTCTGCGCCGCTGCGGGCTGCTGCACGGCAGCGTAAATATAGAGGCCGGGAGCCACAGGTCTCCCACGCCTCTGTGCCGTCTTTGGAAGATCGCTTCCTCCTGGCTTTGGTGTGGTGGATGGGTGGCCTCCCTCTACTTTACAAATTATAAGGCCCTCGGCAACCAAACTCACTGTCTCCACCCCGAATAAGTAATGGCTACCTCGCTGCCGGGCCGGCGAAAATAGAAGCGCTGCGAGGCGGAGGGAGACGGGGAACCTTGAAAAACCCGACGTCGAGACGCTGCAGCATCGTGGACGGAGGCGAAGCCGAGCCGCTGGAGGCAGGAAATAAGTTTTAGAGATATCAGACGACATGCCTGTGATGACAAAGATGCAACAACGCAAATAAACACCAATGTCACGAAACTTTGGGACTTTCCAACTCTTGTGTGTGAACGAAACAGGCGACGTTTCACTTTTTTCACATTTAAAAGGAACTTTGTCCGAACTGCAGCACCAAAGACTCGTCTTTTCTCCTGTTTTGACTCTTCACACTTCTCACGCTCGTTTACTCGTTTTTAGTGTCCCAATAAATAAAGCGAAGGTTATTTCCTGATAGTGTTTCCCAAGTTTATTCGAAAATACTTCCAGGCGTCCACTGGATCGACTGAAATCACCAAATTAATGCCGCGCTCACTCCTAACGATTTTCACAGTCACAGACTAACGGCTGACAGTCTTTAAGAGTCGCAGTGGAGTCGTGTTGCGCTCCTGTCATCTCAAACGTTAAGTTTGAGGTGGTCAACTGCAGTCTGCGACCGCGTTCCGTATCAGTCTTTCCCGAATCTTTGGACTTACGATAAGTCGCAGTCGCAAGCTCAAATGCGACTAAACTCTCAACACTTGTCGTTAGATGTGATCTGATAGTCTTTTCTCAGTCTTTTCAGAGCATAAGCCTCCAGTTAACTTGCTTCTTTTATACTTCGCGTCTCTGAGACTCCAGACGAGACGGACAGAAGATGCAAGTCGTACGTGAAACCTTTGTGTCGTCCAAGCGTCCCGTGATGAGGTTGTTGTTTGGCTGTTGTGCAGGACTGAGAGCAGAAGATGCCGTCCCGCCTGGCGCTGCCGCTGGCCTGCGTGGCCCTGCTCTGGCTGTGCTGCAGCGTGTCCCACTGCACGCCGTTGTTCGACAACGCCTCCGAGGACGGCAGCGGCGACGAGGCCGAGCCGGAGCTCATCTTCCCCACGTCCTTCTCCACCCGAGCGCCCGTCCCCGTCACCGCCTCCACCGGAGCGCCCACCCTCACCAACACCATCACCACCACCATGATCCGCCTCAAGGAGTTCGTCCTGACCCGGGTGGTGGACTTCCTGCAGGAGCATCTCCTCATCATCATCGTGGTGACCTCGCTGCTCATCGTCATGGTCTTCATCATCTGCTGCGCCTCCGCCATGAGTCACAAGCGCAAGCTGGAGCAGTACAAGCCCCCTCCCCAAGCGCCCAGGAAGTACGCGTCCGACAAAGCCGGGGGCGGGCGCAAGGATTCCGGCGACTTCCAGGAGAGGCCGTACGCCGTCGACCACGTCAAGAGGGTCCACACCCAGAGCATGGCCTCCCCCAAGCACCTGCGCGTGCCCTCCAAGGCGCTGGTGGGCGAGAGCGGCAGGGACGTCAGGTCGTCGCCTCGCCAGGAGGTCCGACGGGTCCGGGACACGGTGGAGGCGGAGCGGCGGCGGGAGGAGCCCAAGCAGAAGGAGCAGGTGAAGTACAGGGAGGAGGTGCAGCAGAGCGCCAGCTCCAGCTCCAACCATCCGGTCTGCACCTGCCATCTGAAAAAGGGCCACTAGGGGGCCGAAGAGCCTCGAGCAGGAAGTGGAAGCATGATAGAAGGAGGAGAACAAGTCGTTATTTGGTCAACAAAAAAAACTGAAATGTCATTTTTCAGGAAAAAAAAATACGTAGAGGAATTAATTAGCAATTTTTGAAGTCATAAAATGCAAATATCTGTTTGTTTCATTATGAAAACAGATAAGAAAATGTGACAGAGGAAGATCATAAAGCGTGTTCATGTAGGAATCCGTCAGCCTCCTTTATTGGTGGATGACGAGCTGCAGGAGGAGGAGGCCTGCGACCACGACGCCTCCTCCTCTGGATGGCCGGGTCGCCCTCATGTGCTGCAAACAGTTTAGTCTGGCCGTGGTCACTCACTCCCTTCACTAGTCCATCCTAAAACCAGCGTGCCGACACTCCGTTGCAGGAGTCAGAATAACGCCCAGCGAGCGAATCAAGAAAAAACAGGCATGAATTTTTTATTTTAGGGCAGCCGGTAATTGTCCGTTTGCTGGGCACGAGTTCCAGAAAGGAGCCGCGTCCTCGGTTCGTCCTGCTGTAACGCCACCACATCTGTTTGGCAGCTGAGCTTTTTCGCGGAATCAGTCCCTCTTGGTGCTGTAAATAAAGCAAAGTGAAATGCTAAACAAAACAACAACAACAAGACTTGATAAGTAGCGGAACCTCTTTACATTTTGACTTTTACATCGTGGTGTTTGAAACCTTTTCACGTTGTGTTTTTTTCTACCTAATTCACACAGATGTGGCTAAAAAAACTAACTATGAGATGATGCTTAAGTTAAAGTTACTCTAGTTACAAATATGTGCTAACATAATATATACCTGACTATTGGGTTCAACATTTGCCTCGTGTGCAGCCAGTATCTTTTAGTTTTATTCTAGTTATGATTTTTGTCTTTATTTCTTCTTAACGCTTCTATTTAAAGTATGTTAATTTTAAACTGTTTTGAAATGGGTTAAAACGTTTGAGCGCTGAGATACATCATTTGTCCGTTTTGCCCCGAGCGAGAAGTCAAGTACGAAATCCAATCTAACAAATGTACATTTGTAATATTTATGGGTTAGATTATTCTGCACGTTGTGCTCTTTCTCCAAACTAAATGTGCGATTTTTGAGTCAGCTTTGTGAGTCTTTGTCATGATCTGAATTTTACCCCCGTTGCATCTTTTTCTGACAGCCGCTTTGCTCCTGAAACAGCAAACTGTGTCCTGCTTGTGTTTAATAAAGTTATCGATAAAGACGTCCGGGTGATTTTCTGTCTGTGAGCTGTCGTGGCGATGGGACGTCTATTTTGCACGGATAAAACACAAGTTAAGGCCAGAGGAGACCTCAGATTAGAGAAGGTTCGAGGATGCTCAACGTGCACATTACGGAGATCTGTAATTTGGAGCAACTATTTAAAGCACGAGTAACATATTGGGCTGGTTTGCGGTGCCAGGATGGTCCCAACACCTCACGGTGACACCACCACCACCCCCAACAAGACACTCGGGGTCCCAGGGAGGCAGGGAAGGGCGGGGGCCCCTCTTTGTCCTTCACTGGCAGCAGGACATGAGATTGCTTCAATATTTCAGCAGCAGTGAAGCAGATACATAGAGAGAGAAAGTGACACTTTCTTGGTGACACTGATTTGTTGACACGAAGCGGACATTTGCGCGCCAACTTTGGTCCCAATGCGGAAGACCTCCTGCTGTGTGAGCTCAGTGGGTCTAAAGAAGTGTGTGTGTGTGATGTATGTCAAGTCAAGTCAAGTCAAGTTTATTTATAGAGCACAATTCGTACACAAGGCAATTCAAAGCGCTTTACATAGAAGGCTGTGAAAATCACAATTAAAAGCAGGTAAAATCATCAAATTGTAAAAAATTTTAGAGTCATTGTATTTTAAGAAAAACTTATAATTACATTTTTTGAAAAACATTAGTAAATAAAATTGTTTTGAGGTCTGAATTAAAAGAAGTGACAGAGTCTGCAGTCCTGAGATGATCTGGAATTTGGTTCCAAAGACGCGGAGCAAAGTAACTGAAAGCTGCTTCAACTTGTTTTGTTCTCATTCTGGGAACCGTGAGTAACAGTTTTTCTGAGGATCTGAGAGGTCCGGATGCTTTATACTCAAAGAGTAAATCTGTGATGTATTTAGGTCCAAGACCATTCAAAGCTTTGTAGACCAGTAGTAAGATTTTGAAATCAATTCTCTGGCGCACAGGTAGCCAGTGCAGTGATTGAAGCACAGGTGTAATGTGCTCCACCCTCTTTGTGTTGGTGAGGACTCTGGCTGCAGCATTTTCAATGAGCTGGAGCTGTCTGACGGATTTTTTACTAAGACCAGTGAACACACCATGACAGTAATCGAGTCTACTGAAAATAAAGGCATGAATGAGTTTCTCTGAGTCCTGTTTGGTCAGAAAACCTTTTGATTCCTGCGATATTTTTCAGGTGGTCGTAAGCTGATTTGCTTACCGTCTTGATGTGGGTTAGTTACTCAGATTTTCAATAAACAGGTCTTATTTGGTGTGAAAATTATATTTAAAGACAAAGAGTCCATGATGAAAATGCATGATTGGATTAAACTTTGCTGAATTATGTAGAAAGAACAGCCCTGTATGAAGAAAATGAAGGTTCCATCTGAAGTGGGTCAAGTTGACAGAGATCAAACAGTGCGCACACACACACACACACACACACACACACAGTGACAGGAAAAACACACAGTCTCACACACACAAAGCTGAAAGGCAGTGGAGCCTTGTGACGGCTGAAACAGGAGCCATGACAGAGCCTTACACCAGGGTCAGATTGCCTTCTCTTTTATCAATGAGGTGGTAAATAATTCCAGAAAATACTCCACCTTCACTTTCACCCTTTCCCGCCAGGTCAGAGGCGCACAGACACACACACACACACAGACACACACGGGACCACCCAGCCTCAGTCTCTCTGGGATCACGTTTGATCGCTCCCCTGCCTGATTCCCAGCCGGCGTGACCTTTGGCTGCCTCTGATAAGCCAATCATCAAAGAGGACAGGAGTGTGTTTTTCTTTCCTTTCATTCGCTTAAAAAAAGGAGCGTCTCTGTGTTTTTTTCCACCGTCCTCGGGGTCGGAGGACACTGACGTCGCTCTCCGTCGCTCTGGATGCTGAAGAGGATCCAGAATAGGTAACAGAGCACCTTAAGGCTGTCATTAAACTTTGATGAGCATCTGCCTGGAATTCTCTGCAGCAGCTGTTTATCTTTAGCGGGACGGTGGATCATGTAAGGTCCGAGGGGACGCGCCCCCCCCCCCCCGGTCCATGTCTTCGGAGGAGCGGCTCACTCAGGGGGACAGGAGAATGGTAAGTGACACAGCGCTGCTTCTCTTGCACCAGTTTACGCGACGGTTTCTGGATCCCGAGGGGTGAAAACGGCTTAATCGGAGAGCCGGCGATGAAATGTCAGGTTTCCGGCAGGAATCTTCATCACCATCCTTGTTATGAAACAAACAGATCATCACAGCTGCGGTGGTTCTTCTTTGAGATGTAACTAAGAGTCACCGGTTCGTCACATCCGATTACAACAAACCGTAGCATCACCAGCTGCTCGGTGAAGCCCTTTCAGCTTAACGCCCGCAAATTAACGCTTTTGGGCTCTTGAACCAACAACTTGGGGATTACTTTAGAATCAGCCCACCAGCAGAGCTGCAGGTGAGAGTGAATGACTTGTTTATGAGGTGATTTTGACCTGATGTCACCCTTCAGTGAAGCGCAAAGCGACTGAAACGAGATGAGTAGCGGAGATTCGAAAGAAAGAAAGACGATTGAAGGAGGGGAATCGGACAGAAAAGGCCTTTCATGAAGCTTTTTTAAATGATTCATCACTCATTAATAAGGAAATCAATTAGAGCCGAGTGGGAGCCCGTCTTTCATGAATAGTAAGTGAGGAATTAGATCGTTGGCTGGCAGCGTTTGGTCTCTATGACTCTAATCTGCCCATCTGCTCTTCGGGGTCCCTGGCAGTGAGTCATGCAGTGGTGCAGATGTGGTCTCCTCCTGGTTCTCTGCATCTGTCCCCTGACCCGCCTGGCGCCGCCCTCCTGCCCCGCCGGCTGCTGCTGCTTCGGCTCGGGGGTCCTGGTCCTGTGCGAGTCGCTGGGCCTGCGCTCCCTCCCCCGCGCCGTGCCCCTCGGCACCTCGGCGCTGTCGGTGGCCCGGAACCAGCTGTGCGACGTGGACCACCTGCTGCAGCCCTTCTCGGGCCTGCAGGAGCTCAGCCTCAGCCACAACCTGCTGGCCCGCTTCCCCCGCGGCCTGCCCGCCAGCCTGGAGTCGCTGCTGCTGCAGGAGAACCGCATCACCTACATCACCTCCGGCGCCCTGAGGCAGCTGGGCAACCTCACCCGCCTGGACCTGGAGGAAAACCGCATCCGCTCCATCCAGCCCGGAGCGCTCGGGGGGCTTCGCAAGCTGCAAGTGCTGAGTCTTAAGGGGAACCAGCTCACCAGCCTCCCCCTGGATCTCCCCCCGTCGCTGGCTCACCTGGACCTCTCCGCCAACTGCATCTCCGTCTTGGAAATGCCCTCGCTGGCCACGCTGGTCAACCTGCAGGTCCTGAAGATCAACAGCAACTGCCTGCGCTCGGTCCCGGAGCGAGCCTTCGACGGCCTGCCCCGCCTCCGCTCCGTGGACCTCGCCAACAACCTTTGGGCGTGCGAGTGCGACATCCTCTACCTGTACCGCTGGCTGCTCAGCGGCAGGCTGAGGATGGCCACGGACCTCGTGTGCACAGAGCCGCTCCACCTGGCGCACCGCCTGCTCCTCAACCTCTCCGTCATGACCATCTGTCCGCACGTCCTGAGACCGAACGACAGGACGCCATGGACGAACTTCGACGCCGCGCTGCAGCCTACGGTGCCGAGCGCTGAGAAAAACAGGAGGGACTCGGGATACGAGCTGCAGAACGCGTCTAAAGCTCAAGATCCTCCTAAGACGCGCGTGTTTCCTTATTGGTTGGAGACTCTAACCTATGAAGAGTGTTTATCGCTTGACAAAACTACGTCTGTCAGTCCGTCCCAGTTTAAACTGACCACTTTACTCCCGGAAGAGGAGCAGCGCTGCAAAGAGAACATCACCGCTCGCTCTCCACCTAACGCCACCTCTGCCGAAGGCACTCGATCGCTGCTGTCCACCAACAGAGACGCTCCGTTCCCGACTCTCCGCCCGCGAGCGCTCGCTGCGCGGGACTCGGCCGTCGTCGTCGCCCTGCTCGCCGTGCTGTGCGTTCTGGTGGCTCTGCTGACGCTGGCGGTGCTGGTGGTCCTCAAAAAGGTCATCTTGCAGCGGCAGAGGGTGGCGCCCCTCGATGACGGATCGGGCGGATGACGTCACACACGCAGCGATGAGATGTTGTCAATGCTTTATTTCACAAAAAAAACAAAACCGTTGTGTACAATTTTTTGGGGGGCTTTGGATGCAAAACCTGTTGACCTGACATCATTTTCATCCTGGATTGTTCACACTCAAGCCAAAAAAAAGGGCAATAAAATAAAAACACCTCGTTTTCATTGCCGTTTGAACACAACTTTTGTCCGTGCAGCAACAAAAAGACAGGAAAATGATAAGCTCACTTGTTTAAGATCAAGAAAAACCGCCGTGAACCTAAAACCAGCATCGATAAGACATTCCCGATCGTCCGCGAGTATAATATTGGCATGTGGCACTTCACCCGCGCAGAAATCATGGCTCAAAATCGAATGGGACAGTTATAGACGGCCATGGGGGCTCGAGGTGGGCAGTCGATGCCTCTCGGAAGGGCTCAAAAGAAGTAGGCATTTGATGTGGCGACCGACTCCTCCTCCACACACTGGCGGTGCCGACACGTCGGTGAGATGAACCACAGAGCGGATGGGACCACACGTTAACTGCTGGCTTTGGCGCGTCCCTCCTTTTCGTCTTGCTGCTTGAGTCTGTAGTCGGACAGCGCCGCTCTGATGGCGTCTTCCGCGAGCACTGAGGGAGACAATGAGACGTCCAAGTGTGACTTCAGCTCAACACGTTTAGGAACATTTGTTTATTTTTCTCGCCTCGGACTCACTGGAGCAGTGGAGCTTGACTGGAGGAAGGCAGAGCTCTTTAGCGATGTCTGTGTTTTTGATCTTCAGCGCGTCGTCCACCTGCCGGGAGAAAGCAGGTTCACCAGACACGCAACAGCTTGTGTGAACTGGTTCTTCTTTGTCTCACTTCCCTTTACAATATAACAATCCTCAGTTCTTCTGCAATGATCTGTCATTGCCATTTCTATTATTTTGGGCCCAGAAAGTGTCGTGATTTTGCAGTAACGCTGCGACTGAAACAACAATGAGTGACTGAGAATACTAAGGCGTGTTCATGATGTTATGAAACAACAATTCATGAAAGGTCAACAATAACAAGGCCAGGGCTTGTAAATCTTTCAGGTTGATAGAGACTATAAGTAAAATAAAGAAGAAAAGGAGCCTAAAACAATTGTGCAGCCACTGCAGGATGAAACGAATACGTTTTATCCACAGATGTTTTGTTTTTATTGTAGATGCAGGACTTTGGTGGCCTTCAAAACAAAAGAAAACAAAACTCGGTGTGACTCGTGACACAGTTCGACTGATAAGCCTCAGGTTGACCTCACTTAGACGTTTGCTCACTCCAAAGAGTGAGCGGCGACCCTCCACGCCCGGCCGCCGCTGTCTTACCGTCTTCCCTTTCACCCACTCCGTTGCCAGAGAGCTGGAGGCGATGGCCGAGCCACAGCCGAAGGTTTTGAACTTGGCGTCCACGATCTTTCCATTCTCATCCACCTGGATCTGGAAGCAGTGCAGTGAAACCAGACAGTGATCAAGAAAAACACACAAAAAAGTCAGACACTACAAACAAACGGTGACAGGATAAAAGCCAAAGACTATCACTATTAATCAGAGCAGACAGACCAGAGGTCAGTGACTTAATGACACACAGCAAGGGGGCTGATTAGACTTGGGTGGTCTGAGCTGAGCAGCAGCTTACCTGAAGTTTCATGACGTCCCCGCAGGCTGGTGCACCCACCAACCCAGTCCCCACGTTTTTGGCGTTTTTATCCAGCGAGCCCACGTTCCTGGGGTTCTCATAGTGGTCGACCACCTGAAAGGAACAAAAAAGACACAGCGACAGGCACGTTTTATGGCTGTTATTGATGATTTAAACAAAACAGGCTGCCTAAAGTAGCTGCGCTTCTGAGTGACACGCCACCTGAACACTGTTCGCCAAACCAAAAAGCTGTTAAAGAGTGAAAAGAAACCTGGAAATAGCATCGGTACCTTTTTGTGATACAAGCAGACGGAATTCAGCTCCGGTCTGAACAACCGTCTGGTGGAAAACAGCAGCAAGGACGCGGAGTTTCGTAAGGAGACCATCGCCATGTTTCGCTTCGGTCTGTCAGCGGAAATCAACGAGAGGAGCCGAGTGAGGACGAGTTCTTTTTTGTTGACAAACACGCCCGGACGGAAGGTTGGTAGAGCGGAGGAGCGCCCACTAGTGGCGGGGGGTGGTCGTTGCACGCAATTTGTGTTGGAGACTGCCGCTGTTGCTGGTGTTGCCAGATTAGGACAGTTTACGCCAAACAAGGCTGGTTTTGAATAAATAGGTGTGGAAAAAAGCAACATGAGGGGATTAATAGGAAAAAAAAATCAAGATTTTTTCAGAACACTGGATTAATTTTTAGACTAAATCTCAGAATAAATACTTACAAAACTATTGCGTCTTCACACCCACATCATGAAATTATAGTTTCTCTAAAAAATGGATGTCATTCACTCACTAACGTGCCCAAGAGGGAAACATTTACAATGACTGATTCAGAGCTTGAAAAAAAAGTTTTGTTCCATTTAGATGATGTGATTAAAACGCGTGTGTATGGAAACAAAAAGCTTGTTTATTTATTATTTGGGGTAATTAACTGTAGTTGTGAAGCTTTGCGTGCTTATTATGTGTACGTGCGTGCGTGCGTGCGTGTGTGCGCGCGCGCGTCACACGTGATATCGTTACTATCTTAGTTCGGGCTGTGCTTTTCTAATCGATGCAAACGATCATCATGCGTTTTGACTGCTCACTTTGAATCAGATCTGGCAACCCTGGCTGCGGCTGGCTGGGCTGTTACCAGGCAGACAGTATTTCCAACATGGCAGCGTCAAGACACGCAGAGCAAACGCAGTTGCAAGACATGGAGGAGGAAGATGCGGGGATAGAGGAGAGGGAGATGGAGTCGGACGAAGAGGAGGACGGGGAGGGCATGGGGGAGGACAATTCCGACGACGAGGAGGACGGCTCGTCGGAGGACGAGAAGGAGAACGAAGCGGAGATCCAGCGGCTGGAGGAGCAGGTGAGGAGCCCACAGCCGAGACAAGCTGGAGGGGTAACTGCCGCTAGCCTCGGTGCTAATGCGAATGAATGGGTGGTAAACATGAAGAGCTCGAAAAGCAAGTTGGCAGCTGTAAAACCGCGCGCTCCTCCCTCGCCACACAAATAATTCGCAACGGAAAAAAACACAATTACGTCAGCGGCGGTTAATTAGGATAAATATAAGTGCGACGTCATTCGCGTAGCTGTCGTGATTAGCTCCGATGCTAAATGGGTTGTGCGGTGAGGCTGGTGGGGTCCGCGCCTTTTTCCTCGGTCCGTGAAGGGATCGCAGCTTCAAGCCTGAAGTTACCGAGAGTGCACGTGTGTGATAACACACTTCCTTTACTCCTCCGGGAGTGACAAGATCAAAGTGTTTGAGCTCCGATAACGAGAGCAGGACTGAATCGAACCGACTGGGAGGACATGTGATGTGACAGCAGTGAATCCAGCCACCTTTTGACAATATTGAGCCATTGTTTACGTT
>JASSRZ010000011.1:10064459-10077062 GCA_032164315.1 Malacoctenus gilli
GTGTGTGTGTGTGTGTGTGTGTGTGTGTGTGTGTGTGTGTGTGTGTGTGTGTGTGTGTGTGTGTGTGTGTGCATCATTTGGAAGCGTTCATGGTATTTTCTTTGCAGATGACGTCATCATTTGTCAAGTCGAAATTTGCCAAGCGCTCCGATGCAGGATGACATTTCACTCGTTTCGACTGTTTTGCTCATTGAACATGACGAACTGCGGCTTGTCGCGCTTCTGAGGCCTCATCAGCACTTCTGCTTGTCTGAGTCTCTTGCCGTCAGCACAAACTACTCACACAGCCAACGACTCACATGTGAGTACGTCACGGCTGGAGTTCTTTTTTTTTTCGTCGTGACGGAGTGACACAAACAAACGCGCCGAGCGGAGTGAACGTCTGCGAGCGGGAATCGTTTGGTGAAGAGCAGGTTCTTGCATGGAACCTTGCGCTGCTGGCCGCTCTGATTTGTTCGGCCTGCTTGTTTGTCAGCGGCAGACACCCCCTCGTTACCGCCACTCTCCCCCAACGCCCGGTTTCATGTCCCGACATGTCAGGTTCCACCAACCGGCCGCCGGTTTGCGACCTCGCCGGGGCCCGACGGGTGAGTAAATGATCCGGTGGAAAAAACGGAGAGGGAAATAATTGGGTCTCCGCAGAAGGGACGGCAATTACCTTACAAAGGACGTCCCCTGGGCACCCCGTGCTGGTTCGCTTATTATCTGGCTTCCTCGCTGGAGGAGTGGGTGTTCGAGCCACCGCTCTGTCAAACACCAGCATCCATGACTCAGCAGCTGCCAGCAGCTTGTTATTTTTCCAAATCCAGCCGAAGATGATCGGCAGGTGACTCGTGGTGGGTTTTTTTCTCGCACGAACCTGCAGATGCGTCGGGAAAAGAAACAAAATCAACGGAGAAATGATGCGAAATATCACCAAATTTTTTAAGCCTTCTCTGTCTTCACTCGAATTGCTGATAATGAAGTTCCAGGCAAAAGAATCAACGATACTGTTGGAGCCATAATCATTATTTGGGGTTTTTTATCACTCGTTTGTTTGTTCAATTTGTCGTCATGGTGACGGGGTTTGGCATGGGTCATGTAGTGTCTATCAGTGAGCTGTCACAGTGGCACGGGTGCTTTTGCCGGAGAGAGGAGTGCTGGGGAGCCACAATTCTTTGTTGACCGTTGTTCAGGGCTTAGATGCGCAAACTTGTTGGCGCTAATTTATTGTGTTGCTGTGCGCTGGTGCCTCCCTCATAGTTGAGATACTTCAGCACGTGAATAAAAGTACGAAACGCCGCCGAGTCTCTGCGTACTCTTTTAAGGAAGCAAACAGCGCGTCCAAAGAAATCATCAGACCCCATCCACTGCCTCTCTAGCGACTGTGGAAGTCGCTACGGACACGACTGATTTGTATTGTTTTCTTTGACCAGCAGCACTGTGAAAAAACTACGCGCTGCTGCTACGGAGTGGAACATTCAGGAGAAAACTTTCTAAATGTCTTGTTGCAGAAAAAGTTTCGATGGTCCGGCTGAATAAAGAGTCAGAGGACGTTGTTATTCGATGCTGTGATGTCGTCTGGTCTCACCCTTGTGTCCTTTCACAGTCCAAACACATGAAGCAGATCGGTGACTCTACGTCGTGCGTGAGTTTGCGGTGACGGACCGGTGACCTGTCCGGCCGTCGCCCCGCCTGTAAGCTTCGATCCGTCAGCCCAAAATCTTCGAGAAGCGACACAGACGGAGCACAAGAATCGATCCGTCGAACACCGACTGCTTTGACTGCCTTCCACTTTCTGTTCTCTCCGTTTTCTCGTTGAGTTTCATTGAATTCAACATTCTTGTACTCTGTCCTCTGTCTCCTTGATTGCTTTTGTTGAACCCCCCCCCAGCAGCGAGACCCCACCTGACAAATTTCTTCAATCCCACCGTCTGGTTTCCATCTGTGGGAATAAGAAATGCCGACAGAAGTCGTTCAACTCGTCCAAATCTGAAACTGCCGCTCTGACCAGCATCACTCACAGGAAGCACTATAAAAACCTTCCAGTCTCAAATGTGAACACTGATTTTTCTGATCAAACTGTACTTTCAACTCGGCTTACATTTTATCAGCTTTAATATCCAACAATTAGAACGCCGCGAGGAAAAAGGATTCCTCGTGTTTTTTTTTCACATGACAGAAGAAAGCGGCGCAGGATGCTGGCAGGTGGCATTTGTGCTATGAAGCCATCCAGAGACAGAAAACATCTGATAAATCGTGGCGGGCCCATATGGTAATTGTACAAGGACCATCTGGAGGCCGACTTCGCCGCAGTAAACACATACAAATACCCGCCGGCACTTTTATTCTCCACTTTTTATCTACACAACTTCCCATTTGCGTGTCGGAATGGCAGAATTACCTGCTCGCTTTGGAGGACGTTATTTGGAACGCCGCTTTAAACTAAAGGGTACTTTCACTCTTTGAAGATGAAGATGAAGTTGATAGATCAACGCTGACGTTTGGAAAACAACCGATTACTGTCACAGTTTATGCTGACTCTTATTAAAGCAGCATTGACATCTAAAGCGCTCGTGTCCAAACCTTTTTCATCGAGTTCCACATTAAAAAATGAAACAAGACAGAGAAAATCACTTGTTGCAACGTAACCTGCGACTGATCACACTGGATGAGTGCAGTGGTGCAGAAACAAGTTAGTTAAGACAAATATTCATGAAAGAAAGAGTCTAAAAAAGTTCAAAAACATCATCAACTTGCTGCGTCATTTCGAACGAAAGATTTCCGTCTTGTTTTTCATCCCCGATGGCCGTAAAAGCACCGACTCTGGTTCGGCACCAATGCTGCCAAATCCCTGCACTTCCACTAATAACTGGGAGAAGTGAGACGTGCCGTGTGAAGTTACAACATCACTTCCTGAGGTCAGTGCCGCCGGCCCGCCGGCTTTTTTTTTTTATTTATCTATTTTTTTCCCACCCGGATCATTTCCAACACACGATTACTATCTATTTCTGATACCGTGATTCGCGAACGCGTCCCACTTCAATCTGCATCGCGGCTGTAGGTCTCAGGTAAGCAGATTTGCGCTGCTCACCGGTGCGTCAGTGCCGCCGCTCTCATCTATATAATGGCTTTCAAGCTGAAGACAGTAATGTGGGAATAATGCTCGAGTTACGTCAAAATACAATTCCGATGGCACGCCGGCAGACGGCAGGGAAACCTGACCCTCGGCAGCAGCGGAGGGTGGGGGGGGGGCGCGACTTGGGATTGAAAGTTTGAAGTTTGCAACACGACCTGTGAGTTGCGTTGTTTTTCTGACACACTGGAACGGTTCATTTTAAGCGGCGATGGCAGAGGTTATAAATATTTCAGATTTCACTTCCTCATCGTCTTTCATGCCAAAGATCATCGAACTGGCGACCGCGAGGAGCCTTTTTCAGAGGAACTCCAGCAAGGGGAACCATTTGGGACTGATGATTCGCTTGGACGCTTCATGCTGGTTCAGAAAACGTTCGACGATGTCCGCAGCAGCACATCCGCCACTCGCAGTTGCCATGCAAAGTGCTCCTTCACTGTTGGGAGCAATTAAAGGACCCCAGTGACACATTTCGAGGGGGGGGGGTCAACCCTTGACCTTTGTGTTGGGAAAACCACCTGCTCTCCCCACTGAGCCACAGTCACCCTTCAAATACAGAGACACTTCAGACGGACATCACCATTTACACCGAGGGTCTACTGGGGCTGGACCAGTTGCCAGTCACACACACGCAAACATGTTTACGTTTGTTGTTTTTTTTAATGAAAACATCAACAAATACATTGATAAAAGCTGTGAGATGCTTCCAAGGAAAACCACATGAAACAATATCGATCGTTTTTCAAGATTTTTCTTTGTGACAGCAATATCTTGCACATTTTAGCACATTTCACATTAAAAGTCCCGCATCTATTGAATAGATACAAGATCCATTTGTTCTTTCAGAGTCGTCTGCTTTTCAGTTTGCAGCCTTTACGGGAGTCAGAGGACGGCACAGAAGCGATTTCTAAAGGCTCCTCCGTCAGTACTGAAGGCGGTTTAAGTGCACACCTCTGTCAGAGGGCGACCCCCTCGTGTTCACCGCAGGACCCCTCTGAACCTGTGCAGCAGTCGAGATACCGGGACGGAAAGTTCTCGCTCTCTCGCTCTCTCTCTCTCTGTCTCTCGCTCTCTCTGTCTCTCTCGCTTTCTCTCTCTCTCGCTCTCTTTCTCGCTCTGTCTCGCTCTGTCCCTGTCTCTGTCTCTCTCTCTCTCTCTCTCTCTCGCTCTTTCACTCTCTTTCTCGCTCTCTGTCTGTCTGTCTGTCTGTCTGTCTCTCTTTCTCTCTGTCTGTCCTCTTTCTCTCTCCCTCCCTCCCTCCCTCTCTCTCTCTCTGACTCTCTCTCTCCCTCCCTCACTCTCTCTCTCTCTCTCTCTCTCTGTAATAACACAGGATGTATCAGGGAGAGATACAAATTTAAAGCCAGCGTGACTCACTCTGAACCCAAACACCCCCCCCCCCCTCCCACTCCCCCCGTCGTCTGTTTTGCCACCAACAACACACAAAAAGCTGAACTGAGATGTTTCCAGACTCCTCGGCTGACTTGATCGCAGCCGAATGACCTCCGTTTACCTCTAAAAAGCTGTTTCTGAACTTTGAGTAGAAAGTTTAAATCTCTGCTTTTAGAAACTAAAGTGCCAGAAATCTTTAGAAACATAAAGGACAAATTCCCATTTCCCATTAAGTCCTGGTGTACTTTTACTGTACCTGTGTGTTGTGTGTTCGTCTATGTGTGTGTGTGTGTGTGTGTGTGTGTGTGTGTGTGTGTTTTGTTTGATTATTTATAACCTCTGTCTTCATTAGGAAATCTAATCTGCGGCGCACCGGCAGGTACGTGAAAGTGATTTTGCTGAAATGCATCTAAGTAGGTCAAGTAAGCGTGCCGTATGCAATTTATTATTTCCTCATTTAGCAGAGAGCTGCATGCAGGCTCGGGATTTTTACGCGACGAAGTTTGTTTCTCAAACATGCTGTGAAATCGCTCGTTGATTATAACAATCAGAGGAAATTAGGAAGCTCAAAAGGAGTGAAAAACGCTGTTTTCTTTGTCGGCGTGTGTGAAACTGATTGGCCGTGACGCGCTTCGCGCTTTTCAAAGGCTCAATATCCGTGTTAATATGCGTGTTAATGTGTGTGTGTCTCTCTCTTTGTGGTAATTCAATTTCTTTGGAATCTAATTGACAAGAGTGATATTCAGCTTCGCAAGCAGGTTGTGTACTTCTTGGTAGAGAAAAACTATAATTATCTCGTGGTGGGAAACCGGCAGTACGAAGGATGAAGAAACGCTGCACGCAGGACAGAAGCGTTTCGTACTGTGGTGATTTGGCAGGAAACCATATCAGCCTCTTTTCTTAGCGGCTGTTTTTTGGTTGAATCACAACCGCTATTAAACCGCCTTCAGAGGTCGGGACATTTGTTTTTAATGCTTCCTTTTATTTCAGTTGGAGACAAAGTGAGATATTTTTAAAATTTTTAAGTTCTTTTATTTTCTTTTAATTAGTTGATAAAGTCAATGAATTTAAATGAAAGAAAAAAAAAACCCACATCACTCTCTTTATTTTTTGAGATGATGTGGTTTTTTTAATTTCATTTAAATTCATTGACTTTATCAACTAATTAAAAGAAAATAAAAGAACTTAAAAAGTGTAAAAATATCTCACTTTGTCTCCTACAGAATTTTAAAGCTGTGGAGAAATTGATTAAATTACATTTTAAATTAAATGAGCGAAAAGTAGGAGTACAGCAACCTGTAGTAGTTCAGGTTCTTCTGAGAAGTTTCATACGCTTTACGAAAAATCACAGTACCTTTGATTTGCTCCATTAAATGTATGAATGGGGGTGTTAAAGAGTTAATAATTTGACCCCTAATAACACACACAAACACAGTTTTAAAAGAAAAGACGCCGCCATGTGTGGGAGGAACTTGTTGAAAAGATGTTGCGCTTTACTTTTCTGTGAGGCAAAGTTGAAGGATGTTGCTCAGTTTTTTTTCACTTGTCTTCAGGATATTCTTAGAACTCATCGAACCTTTCCGACGTTTCCTCCGGTGCTGCTGCAAAAGTGTGAACAGTGACGAGTCTGCGACGTGATGTTTTCCATCAACATGCCTGTACAGAAGACCAGCGATGCATCGAATACAGATTCTACTTATATCTTCTCCACGGCACCTCCGATCTACACACACCTACACTCAAAGTAGCGGCGGCGCTCACACACGGGTTTTTTTTTTTCGGGGTCCAGATTCTCGCTCGAAGACACGCTGACGCAGGCAGAGGGCCAGATGAGGAAGGACGCATCCACCTCTGGGCCGAAGGCCGACCTGCTCCGCCGGCTGAGCCGCGGTCACACCGTGTGAGCGCCGCACGGAGGGGGATTAACCTGTTGCGCCGCCGCCGCCGCCGCGATCGCATTAGAGAATCTCCTGATCGACAGCAGCAGATAACGCGGGACCCCAAATCCTCCCTGAGCGAGTGGCGAACGCGGGGCTCAGCAGCTGGTCGTCAGACCGTGTTGTCTGCGCGTCGTCAGCGCTTTACTCCCCAAATCTGTCTTCTCATCATGTTCCCAGTGTTTCACCGCTTTCTGCGGCACTTTCACGACTTCTTTCTTCAAGTGTAATTCCTGTTTTCTTCTCTGCACTTCTGTCTTGCCCACTTTTGTTGACATTTGTTACGAGGGAACTCGTTTATTCCTACCGCCAAACGAAGCTGGCCTGGTTCTTCCATCAGTGATTGTGAATAGCTGAAAAACCTCTGGACAGATGAGCATGAAATTTGCGAGATTGGCGGTAAAAACTGACTCAATTCGGCCGGTGACGCAAGATGATGTTGCTTTGTAAGCGTGTGGCCACTGGATGTAGGTGTGCTTCTCGTTCTTCTTCGGGCTTTCTGCTCTTTCATCAGACTCCCCCTTTTTTTCAGTGGACTCCGCGATGTACACAGCTCCTTGAGAGCCACTTGCAGTTCTTTTCACATTATCTGGGACAGTTTCAGTACCGTATTGAGGGGTCAGTGTTCATGATACTGAGAGTCCGAAGCCAGTTTCTGAGCTACCTCTGATCAGTGCTCCTTCTCTTAAAAAAGGAGGATGTTACATCAAGAGTTACCGCAAAAAACTGTTTGTAATTTCATAAGCGTAAACATTTGTTGGCATGTGTCCACTGAAAGTGATGTGTAGCAACTTCATGATGTGTGTTTATGTTCCTGAGTGATTTTTAGACTCCAGCTTTTTCCCTTCTATCGTCCGTTCACTTGCTGCCACGTTTAGAGGCTGAAGTCTTTGCTGGCCTCAGTCGTGCCCAGTGTGTCTGTGTTTGGGCATCAAAGTCTGACTCTCACCGTCACCTATTCGTGTTCCTGCTTCTCTTCTCCGCTCGTGAACCTCGCTCTGCTGCAGTCCTTCGCTATTTTAAGGCTTATTGTCCGTAAACTGAGCAGAGCAACGAGAAACTACCTCCTCATACCTGCTGGTCCGTGTCAGCCAATTAACTTGAGTCAATAGCAGTGTGAGCGAGGCACAGCTGGAAGCGCAGGTCGGCCTCCAAACCAGAGGTTGTCGGTGAGACGCCCCCCCCCCCCTCCCGATGTCGCCCTGCCCATGCATCCAGGTGTCTTTGAGGAAGACAATGAACTTTAAGTGGCCCCCAGTGGTGTGTGTGTGCGGCAGGGCAGCCCCCCCCCACCACAGGGGTGCTCTTGTGTTCACAGCATAAAGTGCTTTACATCATAAGTGGAGTCTATTTATAAACAGCACCTTTCTTTCTAAGGTGCTGGGATTTTCTTTTCAACCGTGTTGCATCGCGATAAACAACTTAAAGCGAACGTATTCGGCCGCGATGAGTCGTTGCGGCTCAGGTGGTGCGTGGGTGGTCTTCCAATCCAAGGTTGGTGGCGTGAGCCACGTCTGCGCCCGTTCGCGAGCCCCTACAATGAGTCCTCACTCGACTTCCAGGGATGAGTGAGCACCTTGAACGGCAGCTGTGGCCACTCGTGTGTGAGTGTGTGCGTGTAAGTGTGTTACAAGTTTACTGAGATTGCTGAAGCCTGATGAAGCGGTGCATGGGTGAGGTGGAAAGAGTTCACCAGTGCGGGGTTCGAGCACGACGACTGTATCGTGCTCACTTTTACAGCGACCAAACAAAACAGCAGCAAAATAGTTTGTGATCCCAAACGTTTTCCTTCGGACTCGGAAGGAAAGCTGGTGAGGAAGAATCATAAAAAGTACGAAAGAAAAACCGTCTTTTTGAAATGTCCCTTTAATTTCGCAAACCTGAACGTCATCACGTCTTTGTGAATTCCACTTTGGAGATGTGGGAGTTTTTCTGTCGGAGATCTGGGATCCGGTGCCATGTCTGAGAACGTTGCCGTCCTCCTCACTCATTATCCAGACGCAGTAACTTTGCCATCTGTGATCCGTCTTCCCGCAGCTGTTCTCGCCGCTGCTTCGGCTGCCTCTCCGCATTCAGCGGAGAGCGCGGAACGCCGCGGACGGACGCATCTGCCCCCGTGATTACGCCTCCGTGGAGGAGGCCCGGGCGCGGGGCGTCCGTTCAGTCGGCAAACGACGGCGAGCCGCGTGTTTCGGCGCAGCTGTTTGGTTTTTGCGCGCATCATCCGAATCATGTGGATCAAAAGCTGAGGTTGTAATATCTAATTAGAATCAGTTTGACCAGAGCGTGACGGTTGCAGGAGCACCGAGGAGCCCACTCGTGCGACGCCCCCCCCCCCCCCGCCTCAACATCTGGACCAGAACGTGCAGCTGCATCGAACACCAAGAAGTTTAGATTCTCAGAAATGTTTCATTCAGTTCCCAGAACTCGCAGCGCAGTTTTTTGTCTGTCTGACACTTCTCTGTTTTAATTGGTCGCATTAGCGACACATCCTCTTTACTGTGACACCGCAATTAAAAGTCTTATTTGTATTCTAACACTTCCAAAATCATCTTTAATATCGTTAAATTAAAGACCTTTTTTAATCAGACATCGAGTTTTAAAGCAATGAATGAAAACTTAAAGTTAAACTGAAATTTTGATCTAATGTCGAGAAATACGATTAAACAAGGAGTGACTTGAACAGCAACACACAACACACAAATACGCACAATTGTGAGTTATTGATTCTATATACACATTAGTTACTCTGTAAATAACGCAATGCATTCTGGGTAACCCTCACTTTTAAGGTAGGTGCCAGACACTCCTCAGTTTTAAGGAACGTACCGGCCGTTTCGTTCCTTAAGGAAGGGATTGGAATGCACCCTTGTGGTATAACGTGTCAGGTTGCCACAGCACATGACCTAAAAATGCAGTACTGAAATTATTAAGGGGATGGAAGTGTTGAGAAACCTCCCTGTCAGCTGGTGTGTGTGTTTGTGTGTGTTTGTGTGTGTGTGTGTGTGTGCGTTTTAGTCGCTTTGAGGAAGCAGCTGAGTTCAGTCGACACTGCGGACGCGTTCGGTTCAGCAGCTGCGGTTTGTCTCTGTGCCAGGTGAGAGATGAAACGATGTCCAAGATTCTTATTCATGAGTTTGATTCCAAATAGTTTGTTGTGCTTTTTCCGCCCCCAAAAATCGGTTCGATTTTGTAAAATTTCCAAATTCCTTCGCAGGTTCTTTAAAAGGAAGTTTGGCTCCGGAAGACGACATGGAATTCGCAGACGATTACGACCCGGACTACAACTACAGCTACTACGAGGATCAAAGGCCACAGGAGGAGACGGTTTTCCAGCACAAACCAAAGTGTTTGAAAGAAGTCTTCTGCGTGCTGCTGCTCGCCGTCAACGTGGCCATTTTCCTGCTGGGCTTCTTCGGGAACGCCTTGGTCATCTGGATCTCGGCCTGCAAGATGAAGAGGACGGTCAACACCACGTGGTACCTGAGCCTGGCCATCTCGGACTTTGTCTTCTGCGTCTTCCTCCCGTTCAGCATCACCAACGTGGCCATGGAGACCTGGATCTTCGGCTACCACATGTGCAAAATCGCCTCGGCCGTCATGTTCCTCAACATGTTCAGCAGCATCTTCCTGCTGGTGGTCATCAGCGTGGACCGCTGCCTGTCCGTCGTCTTCCCGGTCTGGGCGCAGAACCACCGCACGGTGGGCAAGGCGTCGGTGGTGGTGCTGCTGGCCTGGCTGCTCTCCATCGGCCTGAGCATCCCCTCGCTGATCTTCCGCGACGCTCGCACGCACATGGGCAGGACCATTTGCTTCAACAACTACACCTTGCAGGAGAACAGTCACGCCACGGTGGCGTCGACCCGCTTCTTCGCGGGCTTCGTGGCGCCGCTCGTCATCATCGTCCTCTGCTACTCCATCATCATCCTCAAGCTGAGAAACAACCGGATGACCAAGTCCACCAAACCCTTCAAGGTGATGACCGCGCTCATCGTGGCCTTCTTCGTCTGCTGGCTGCCGTATCACGTGTTCGTCCTGCTCGAGCTCAAACACCAGAACTACGACCACGCCATGTTGGCCACGGGACTCAAGGTGGGAAGCACCATGGCGGCGGCCAACAGTTTCCTCAACCCCGTGCTCTACGTCTTCATGGGCAACGACTTCAAGCAGAAGTTCAAGAGCTCCGTGCTGTCCAAGATGGAGAACGCCATGGGAGAGGAGGGACGCACCATCAGCCGCTACCTGTCCAGGTCCAGCTCCGTGGACGGACGAGCGTCCACGCACATTTAGAGGTGGGGTCACTCGGGGGGGGGGCTGAGCGAGGACGCGCAGTCTGAGGACGCGCAGGGAACTCAGAGAGATGACGTCTCTGCTCCCGAAGCAAAACAAGAAGTGTGTGTATAGATATTGCTGTTACATGATTGTTTTTTATGCCGACATTGTTTGTTGTTGACGGCACAAAGTCGTCTGATTCTCATGCTCACCGACAATCGAATCCGAGCCTGTGAACATGTCGGAGTTGAGCCTGTTTACTGCCGAACATTTCAGTGGAAAAGTTTGATTTGTACATAAAGTGTTTTTCATAAAGAATGAACTCTGTTAATAAAAAAAACCCCAAAATGCTCCAAATTCATTTTGTTTGAGTATAAAAACACAAACGCGAAATGTTTTCTAGTGACTCTTTCTACTGAAGCAGTGAAATGCATTCCGGCCATATTTGCTGCTATCGTCATGCTGATGTTCGTGCTTCACAGTCCTGCAGGACTCACAGTCTGCAGCGTTATCTGGGATGTTTCTTTTCAAGAACAGGCCGGCGGTGAAGGAATGGCGTCAAAAATCCTCCCTGAAACTTGCAGATTTTTCTTCCAGACGGTTCCTTGAGTTTTGTCTCTTCGCCTTTGGACTCCAAATAACGATTGAAGATAAGTCACACAAAGGAAGACAGGCCAGTGAAGAAAGCACACAGGCAGGAAGCGACGCTTAATATTTGTTTTTCATGCACCCACAAACTAAAAAAACAACAAACCTGCTTCCACTCGAAACCGGATGTTCGGTGGTTTTGTTGACAGCGGCGCTGTTTCCAAGTCACAGTTGAACCTTTGAGGATGTGAGTTGAGAAACTGCTTCTTATCCTCTTAGTACCATAAATTGGTTTCTTAATATTGAATGAGGCAAATATCACCAAGTAATATAAAGATTGCACAATTGTTTTGTAAAATATGATTTGTTTTTTCAGTGAAAAATGTTTTTTAGATAAAATGTACTTCCTGTCGTTGTTGGCTGTTTATTGGCAGCAAAGTTTTTCTTCTAAATGAACTTAACTGTTGCATTTTCTGACCTTTAAGTTAAGATATTGGTAAAAAAGTGTCAGTAATTTGAGTCAGGCTCTTAAAATGCTGGTCAGGCGAGGCAGCATTATTGAAAGAACACGTTTCATATTTGGAGAAACACATAAAAAAAGGAGAAAAGGAGCAACTAAAGCAAGAATCTTCTCAACGTTGTTGTGACTTGGTCACATTGTGTTTGCAAGAATGTCACCGCAGCACTCGGTTTATTGGCGTTACCTCATTTAAGATTCGGCGCCTGACCTGATCATAAATGATCGCAAGTTCAAGACTTCGCTTCCTCCGAAAGTACTTACAAGTGAGTACTCGGCGGATATTTGCAATGAGCAGAATCAAACGGATCGCGAGAGCAGCTCATTTCCCGTCCGGTGACAACACAAGAAGAATTCCAATGAGAGCGAGAGAGTCTGCTGATGTTTTTTTTAAAGGCTGGAACAGAGCGAGACGCGCGGGGGGGGGGGGGGCGACACAGACTCAGACTGCAGAGATGAAACACAGGCAGGGAGTCGCTGCCAAACTTTGGACCGATTCTTTACAGGAGCATGAATCAGCGTCCTTTAAAGTCCGTCTGCACATGTGAAAGGTGTCGTCAGAGCGCCAGTGATTAGGTCTGTGGTTCTCCTCACGGCCACAGTTTGTTCGTCATTTCACAGACTCTCAGCCTGGTTTTGACTCAACACAGAGTCACTGTTGGAAGAGCAGGTGCAAAAATTTGTGACCAGTGTCAACGAACCAGACAGTCCAACACACACACACACACACACACACACACACACACACACACACACACACACACACACACACACACACACAC
>JASSRZ010000011.1:10085149-10100431 GCA_032164315.1 Malacoctenus gilli
AAGCATCACGAGCTCAATTATACTCTTTAAATGACATACTTTTACCACTCAGTCCTTTAACTTTGAGATGTTTCCCTGATAAACACACTTTGCTCATTTAAACCCAGATAATTGTTTATTTTGGTGAAGAAAACTACATTTAAAACACAGATGATTCAACATCTCTGCATTATTTTCTCCACCGCATCATCGTGTCTTAATTCCTTCCTAATTATTCTCGAAGACGCCTCTAAATTAACCTGAAACCTGATCGACTTTGGATGATGCTCGACTCGAAGGAGCCACGGATCTAATTACCTTTGAATTCATTCAGGTTTCGCTGTGTTAAATGAGTCCTGACTCATTGTGGTTGATGCAAAAAAAACAAACAAAAAAAAAACCCCGCTCAGGTTCATAAAAACGTCTCTGTGAAGTTGGAGATTTCAAAACAGGAAGGCGTCGGATGCGAGCCTCCTCCGCACGCCGCCGCGTTTACCTTGAACCTGCGTCTGGTAGACCACGAAGTACTTGTCGTTGCCGCAGCTCTCGAACTCCTCTCCGTGGCAGCGCTGCAGACACATGTCCTCGTCCTCCGGCTCGTGGAGGGAGAAGACGGGAGTCGGGAAGCCGCAGTGGCATCGGTCTCCGGCCAGGACCGCCAGCGATTTCTCCTGAAACACAGCCGCCGTTACGCTCTGGAGACGACACGCGAGTGGGGAGGAACACCCGGACTCCCCCGTCCGCTCACCCTCTCGGTGCACAAGTCCACGCACTTGTCCACGGACATGTTTTGGATGACCGCGCTGAAAGGGAGCGCCAACGTGACGTTGTCCGGCCGGTGGAAACACCCTTTGAAAATGGCGCTGCCGTCTGAAACGGATAAAAAAAACAAAACAAACAAACCCTGAGTGTTTTCAGCAGGGGGGGGAAGAAAAGCCCCTTCACAATATGCTGCATTTTCATGGTGACTGAGCGCAGCGTCCATCAGATCGGCCTCTGGCCACTGACCCCTGATGACGAGATCCCACTGGGACTCTCTTCCACTGAACCGCCGGCGTGCTCCACCAATCGCAGCGTTCACAGCCCCCCCTGCCCGCGGTGCAGCGCTGACCTTTGACCCCAGGTCTTCTCTCCGGGCTGATGGCTGGATGAGCCGCGGTTCTTCCACCAAAGCGGAAAGAGAGACGCCGCTCTGCCCCTCCGACTCGTTCGTTTTGCTCGTCATCAGAGCAGCGCTTCCGCGAATTAGAGTTTCAGACCAGTTCATCTGATTTGCTGCGAGTGTTTTTAGCGACTAATTACAGAGATATTGAGAAGCGATTTGTTTTTCTGCCTTCGGGCTCTTTAACAGCGAAAAAAACATCAAAAAATAATCACATTAACTCGCTTCATTAATTTACTCTGTTTGTTTGGTCGAAAAAAAAACCCTGATTAACTCAAAGTATTACCCTTTTACATGACTTCTGCTTTCTGCGAATCACACATGCGAGAAAAAAAGAGGAAATTCCCGTCTGAGACGACGCAGACGCCTTCACGCCAGTCGACATCGATCACGTTCTTCAGTCGGTTTATCCATCTTTTGTTCATCCTCGACCGACGTTGTGCCGTGACGCTAATTCGCAGCCGTGGCAGCTGGTGCATGTTCCGCCGATGTCAAAATAACATGATTCAGAATAAACACAATTATCTCTCATTGTTCTGGCGCTTTTTTTTTTATGTGTCGACTGCAGAAGTCGCGATCGATTACGGGTTGATTTGCGACCAAATTTCTTCGTTGACTGACGTCTTTGACGAAACCAGAAATGGAGGTTTTCTTGTTTAATCTTCTTGTGTACACGTCACGCAATTAATCCTGTAAAATCACAGTTAAATTTGTGAATAATGGAGGTTTTTTTCCATCTCTGCACATCTCGCATGTCTCCCCTTAAAAGGCAAAGAAGTATCGTTTTATTTGTCATCCTCTGCTTGAATCTAAACAGTCGTTCCACGTTCACTTCAGGCTGTCAGCACGTCGTCGGCTCGGCGACGCGATACTTATGAAACTGTCTCTGCTTGTCGACAGACTGTGAGGAATTAATAACAGAGGGAGGGAGCCAAACACTCACTGCTCCTCACTGGGACAGACGCCCCGACGAAGACGCAGTTGGACGAAACGGCGCCGTGCGTCCGTCACGTCCCGTCTCAATAAAGTCCACGACACCTCACGCGAGCGCCAAGCTGCTTTTTTTTTGGCCCCCCGCCGAAAACAACGGCGATCAGCGCGGTTGGTTGCTGAAAAGGGTAACACCCCAGGCGAAGGATTTCAAGCCCTGTGCATGCGTCTAATGTTTTATTTACTTTTGACCTTTTTTTCTCTGACTACAAACTTGCATTTTTAATGTCGCGTTATTTCCTCTTCGCACTGCCTCCTCCTCCTTCTTCGCTCACACATGTGCGAGCTTCAAATCAGGCTGAAATGTGTTGCTGTTTTGTGCTCCGATGGTTCATTTCGCACAAACACACACGGCGGCAAACGACGCGCCGCGAACGCAGCGACGCGGTCGGATCAGAGCCGAAACGCTCAGCCATGTGAGCGAAATGGCTCAGATGTGGCAAAAAAAACAACAAAACAAGCCACCGCCGCAAAAAACAGCCACCTCGACACATTTCCTCCGTGGCGTTCTGAGCCGGGCCCTCACATGACGGAGATCAGCGCTGGAGGTGGAAACGCAAGCATGAGGAGCTTACGCAGCAGAGTGACGAGTGGCCAACACGAGGGGGGTAAAGCAGAAATGAAAATAACAACAAACAAACGGCCTCGGACACGGAAAGAGGAATTACGGAGGACAAAGGGGTCATGAATGCATTCATGAGTTGCATAAACGCTACGTTTTCGCTCGGCTCGCGCTGAGGAGTTCAAAGAAATAGCGTTCCGTAACGAAAAAGAGAAGAAGAAAAAGGTGTGAAGAGTTACATCACACCTGTGGTTTCCTTTTCTTTGTTTTCTTTGAATTTCACACCCAAAAAAACTCCAAAAAGGAAGAAACTGCAGCCTCAGCTGCGGTTTTAGACAAACTACCTACAGATACGTCTCAAACAGGAAATTGGCCCCATTGTCTCGCTTCTCATCATCAACCTCTCAGTTTCAGTTTGCCACCAGCGGGCGGCGAGTGTTTAGGATGCAGACCACGGCCCGCCGGGTGTACGTAGGTAGAACAGCTCTCCCGGGAAAGAGGTAAACACGGCAGAGCCGCCAATAACCTCCCCCCGAAACGAAGGCGAAGCAGGTTTGTTACGTTTTCTCGATCAAGCGGCATCATTCGAGCCGTCGAGATTCCGATCCCGTATTTGCAAGACGTCGGATCGGACTTCAGCGTCCGTGTTTTATTTATATTGGAGAAGGGAGGAGTTTGAATTTCTGCGTGTGGAGCCCCCCCTCCCCGTCTTTGTTTTTTCGCTGCCGGGCGCGGGACTCACAGCGGCGGGCCGACTCCTGGCTCAGCTCCAGCCGGTAGATGGAGAGCCGGTTGGCTCCTCCGCACAGGTTGCTCTTCTCTCCTTTGCACTCCATGTTGCACTCGCTCTCAGAGGCGTTGGGAGCCTGGATCTTGTGACCGCAGTAGCACTCGGCGCCGAACTCCAGGCCCGCGTACATGTAGCCTCTGGAGGAGCGAGAGAGAGCGAGAGAGAGAGAGAGAGAGGGGGGGGGGGGGATTAAAGCAGCAGATCGTTTGGAGAAGAAGACAGAAAAAGGTTGGAGTGAGCGCTCACAGCCTTCATTATGCTCCCTAATCCCTTGCAGACCGATACAGTTTATCCTTCCGAGCAACTGGATGAGCTCTAATCAATAAAAAACAAACAATACACAACGGGTGTCGAGGCGGAGACGAAAACACGGGAAAACACTGCTCCCAAATAACCTCTCGGTTGCTTTGGTGACTAAAAATAAGACATGCTATATATGCTGCAGGCCTCTGAGGCAAAGCCAATTATAAATGACTGCAGTGTACTCGGAATCCATCACACAAGGTCTCTCTGCTTTCTGTTCTTGGAGGATTTGACTCCCGAGAGGCCTTTCAGATGCAATTAGACGTCCAGCACGCCCCCTCGTACAGGACGAATCCCCCGGGCTGCCAATCAAACCCCAACCGCGGCGCGCCGCCGCGCGTTTCCCCTCATTTGTTTGTCTGTTTTTATTAACCCACGGCTCCGAGAGAGAGGAGACGGCCGGGCCGCGGGAGGCGGAAGAGGCTGAACTCGCCCCGATCTTATCGCCGCTCCCGCTCTCCGCCCCGAACCAGCGATGGGTGTAATTCAATGCATTCGATGGAGCCGTGCCCGGCGCTCCTCCGGGAGAGAGGAGGAGGTGAGAGGGAGAAGCGATGCGAGGAAAAAGAGAAAGTAACAGAGAAGGAGTGCAGATATAAGTGCTTCCAACACTGGAGCAATTACAGCCATCAAAAACTGAAACGACTTGAACTCCAAGCCGCGATACTAAAAAAAAGGGGGAGTGCGATGCATCAGGAGATGTTTACATGATCTCAAAAACAACAACAAATACCAGTACAGTCAAATTTATCGACTGTCCATGTGGCAGGTTGACGTGACGGCAGCTCCTGAGTCAGAGGTTAATCTGGGACGCGGTTCGATGGGGGTTCAGTCGGGGGCAGGCCAGCCGGTTCCTCCAGGGACGGCTTTCTCCTTCGGGGGTGGGGGGGGGGGGACTCTGGCCACGCCCAGTTTGGAAAGAAACGGTCTTTCCCAAACCCACTGACTCCAAGTTGGAAGCGCGCTGCTGTCTAAAATAAGAGCTGGCTTGGCGGGATCGAGGAGGGTCAAGCCCCAAATATGAAAAACAGACGCGTACCGCAAGAACAGAAAATATTTGGACTGCAGTCCGCGAGTCTTTTTTTAGGCGGGCGGAGATGTTTTTCCTTTAAAGCAGAAACTAAACAGTCGCTCCTTAAGATCCAGTTAAAAGCTTTCACTCAGGTGACCTTTCGCACAGATCTAGTTTTTAACTTCAGAGGACGTTTAAAACGCCAAGAAGGAGAAAAAAGAGCTTCCGGATTCGCTCGACTTTGATCAGTTTTCGATTCTCTTCCACTCATCTGTTGACGTTCGTGACGAGTCGTTAGATATTCGTGCTGGTCATCAGAAATAAACTGGGAAGTACGCGTTCTGGAGGTTTGCTTCTCGCCAACGTCTGATTTTCAGCCTTCACGTCAGCTCTTCTGCGGTATCGCTTCGTCTTTGCGTCGCGGGCGGATTTCGGTGGTTCTTACCTTTCCGCGCAGTTGTCCTGACATCGAAAGACGGTCATTTTCTTGTAGTCGAAGAAGGAAACTCCTCTCAGCGCTCTCTTCTGGGTGTCATCGATGTAGCAGCCTGCGTACTTTGCTGACAAGGGAGAGAAGAACGTGTGGATATATAAGATAGACGCAAAGACAAGGGCTTTACCCATACGGATACACCTCCAAACATACAATTATACTCTAAATTTGGAGCGAAAACCTGTTTTTTAGTTTTGTTTGTATGTTTCCGATATAAAAATAGAGATTTATGTGTGAATATTGTGGCAAAACTCTAAAAAGGAAATCTTCCCATGTGCGTCGTTCTTCCTGAGGCTCTTACAGTACAGCAACAGAGCAGGCGTGGAGTCCAAACTGGGGCAGAATCTTCACTTATTTATAAAGACACACATCCCCTTCTAGTGGCCTGGAACTGTAGTGGCACTCATCTGCATTTTTTCACAAGTGTGTGTGTGTGTGTGTGTGTAGTGGGGGGCTGGGCTCCAGTGAACCGCTGCTCAGCCACACAGTGACCCCTCCACGGCTTCTTCTTCTTCGGTTTCTCGCGGCGTTCTCCTGTTTAACCGGGCGCCGCGTCCCTTAACCGACAAACCTCTCGCCATCTGTGCTGTGCTATTACCCCTCTGAGCCTCTGTTATCTAAATGGGCAGCGCACACAGTCCCCCCCCCCCCACCACCCCCCTGCATTACTTTAATTGTTATAGTCCTAAGACCTGCGTTTGAGCAGCATGTGGTGCGCCGCGACGAGCTGTAATCTTCCTCCTAACTATTGTTGAGCCGGGAAATAATCTGCTTTCCGTCGGACCGGGATGCCGATTTGAATAAAGCCGCGGCTCGGGGAGGAAAAAGCATGTCCGCGTTGGGCTTTAACTGGGAGAGAGAGAGCGAAGGACGAAGCAGCAAAAAAGAAAGACAATAGGAAGTTGCAGTGATAACCTCCCCGTGAGTCACGGCGGATTACGCAAACAGTGATTCAGGTATGTTCTGTTCCATGGCTCCACTTCGCATCTGTGCAATTGGCCCCTCCGCAGCACAAACGTGTTTATGTGCTGCAGCTCGCATCTGCAACCTCCAAATTCAATTCAGAGCCAGCGGAGAATGATTGCGTTTGCTTTATAAGAGAGGGGGAGGGAGGGAGGGAGGAGGGGGGAGGGGATCTCTTAACCTGAACATAACGGGCTCGGGGAAGACAGTTAGGACGGCAGAGTAATGAGAGACGCCGAGTGCACGAGAGCAAACGGATGCTTTGAAGCTATTAATTACTCGATCACGGTGTCCAGCCGCAGTCCCGTGAGGTTCGTGTTTCAGCAACGGGAGGAACGAGAGGGGAAAAGTGCGGCGGTGGCCGCCGGAGAGACCTGCACTCGATCACATAACCAAAAGCTCCAATGTTTGCTGTAAACATGTTGTTTTTCAGGCCTTGAATTTCAAAATAAAGCTTCAATCTGAGACAATATTAATATAAAAAACAAACCTTGTTCTTGATTTTTACGTGGCAGCAACCACACAGTGACGCAAAGCACTTATTTACTCTTTATTTACTTTTATTCTCTTCACACACCCAGATGTTGACGTTTTTTCCCCAGCAGATAACGAGTTAATTGAGCGACCACACACAGAAACGGAGACGCGGCAGGATTCCCTGGCGTCCGCCGACAGTTCAGCTCCAGCACCTGCCGGCTTCGCCACTCCGGACACTAACCAGGAACCGAGGCAACTAAAAATAGGCTGCAGTGGAGTCCTGCCACCGTTGGAGGGGACCCGGGGGTCTATTTTAAGACTTCCTGGTTCAATCAATAGAATCATCCAAGAGCAAGGCGTCACCGTGACAACACAGCAGCATCCAGGGTTTTTTTTTACTGCTGGAGCAAAACTGAAACGCCACTTTCGTGAGCTATGTTTCATACATTTTTTCGTAATTTTGACTATAATCCTAAAAAAACTGTCCATTATTTGAAGAATTTTAGGTTGTTTTTACTTTGTGGAGGCTTATTGTCTCAAAAGTACTTCAAAACTCGCATTTTGCAGAGAGTTGATGACTTAGAGAATGTGACTTCAAACCGAGACCTCCTCTCATCCATCACACACTTTCTCCCCCCTCCAGGACTCAGACCTGCACTTTGGGGGGGTCCGAGCGTTCTGCTCTGGAGCTGCACACCTGTGGATCGTCCTCCCTCATAACCTCTGAGCTCCACGGACAGCTGGAAGCTTTAAAGTTGGACCCTAAACCTTTTTCTCAAGAGATATTATAAAAATGAACTCTATCTAAATTGCTTATTTTGAGATTTGGCGTTAATCTCTGTTTTCGTCGTCCACGATTGTTGTTTTCTGCTTCGATATCCAACAATAATCCTCGCTCCACTCCCTTTAACCTCAACAAAAATGAACATTGTGGACTTTAAATAACCCGATTTAGCCTGACCAATCTCCATTGTCCCGCTTTCAATGCCAGCATTTTTTCCCGGCTATATATCTCTTCCTATAGCCGAGTTTGGGACTGAAACAGACTCGCTGTTGTTTAAGAAACACGAGATGAGTCGCGATGGAGGATTAGAGCTGCACAGAGACAAAGCCCCTCCTCGCGGCTCCTTCGGGAAACAAACTTTTAAACGAAGAAACTGTGAAGTCGCGCGGGTTTTGCTCGGCGACGATTCGCCGCGTCTCTGGATTCCCACGACGAGAAGAGTGTCTAAACTATTCACAGAATCTGGTTTTTTGTTTTGTTAACTCGTAAACATTTCGTGTCTTGAAAAGAACGTCGAACGTTAACTTTCCTTCAAATGTGACAGAAAAACGAGTAGAAATGAGAGCGAATGCCGTCTGAAATGTCCGATTTTGGTGATTTAACCTGTTTTCCTGAACTCATGTTTTAATAACAACGTGCTCGCTTTGTTTTGAATTATTTACACCGTATCCAAGAGTACAGAAAGTGATTGGCAAGAGAAGAAAAGCAGGAATTAAGGTCAGAGGGACGAGCGACCCGAGCCGACGGACGAGCGCACGCCGCTTCATGCGGAGAGTAATAAGCGGGCTTGATATTGCAGCCGTTGGGGCTTCGGGCTGTTGGCTCTGGACGGACTTATCTTCCCGTCCGCCGTTTCAGCCTGATAAAACGTCACATGCTCGCAAAGCGTTTGTGCAGAAACATTCCCCGACTGGAATTTACAGTCGGATAAGACTCCAAATCCCGCGTTGGTGTGGATCTTTCCCGCGACGCCGCGATAGCGTATCAGTCGCTACGTGTCTGAAGACACTCGGAGCGGAGCGGAGGGGCGAGATCCTCAAAGGGGTTTTTTTTTTTTGACGCGGCGGGAAGACGACGGAGGACTTAATCGTAATCATCATCTCGCTCTTCTCTCGAGAGATTCTCCTACGTGACCAATTACTGCCGCAAACGTCGAGTCATTAAGATGCAGCCGCTCGCAATCAGATCTCGTCGGATCCGTTTCACTTTAGAGTGAAGAGCGAATGAAGCTGCTTACGTGTGTCGGTGGAGAAGAACTGGGATTCTCTTTGTCATCTCAAGGTTTTGCACTTGTTTAATTGCGGAATATGCGTTTTTAATCCGACGCAATTGCGAGGATGATGTTCAACAGAAAGAATCAAACCCTGGAGATTTTTGGCAGATGTGTGTGCGCTGCAGAAAGTAATGTGTCGCACATATTTTACCCCTTCCAAATCAAAAGCAACAGTGCGTCCATGTGGTCACGTGTGTGTGTGCGCTCCTGCATTTTCTCACCTCTTCCGTCATCGAGGTCTTTGGCGTTGCGTCCCTTCAGCGCGCGGTTCCAGTTGTTGGTGTACTCGCCGCCCCTGCGCACCGCCGCCTCGTGGCCCTCCGGCCCGCTCTTCGTCATCCAGGGAGGGCCGTAGCGCCTCCCGCCGCGGCGCGTCTCCTTGAACACGCGGCTCATGATGCCCAGCCCCCGGGCGTCCGAGGAGGAGGTCCGGCCGGCCATTTCCGAGGCCACCACCGAGTCCCGGCCCCCGCGGGACCCGGGGCCGCCGTCGCCGACGAAGCCGGAGTGGAGGAACACGAGGCTCCCGGCGGTCAGGTAGAGCAGGATGAGGGAGAAGAAGCGCACGGGTTTCCTCCGGAAGTAGCGCTGTATCTTCAGCAGAGGCTTGGCCATGCTGGCTCGCCGAGGGAGGAAAACTCATAAAGCAGAAGGCTCCGCAGCGGCTCTCACCGGGCAGGACGATCGCCGTCTCGCTGAGTGTCTCCGCCTCGAACCAAGGTCACCCAAAAAACCGTCCGACTCCGTCCTCACGTACGGATCTCCAGACTCGTGCGTGGAGCGGCGCGCCGCGCTGCCTGGTGCATCGGCGCCGGCGTCCCTCTGCTCTCCCACTGACCGTCCAGCCCCGGCAGCCGGCTCCGGAGCGCCGGCATGAAAGGTGAGCGGCTCGGAGTGAAAGACGATCGCCGGACGCCCGCTTTCACTCCGGTTATCGGCCCAGAGAGATGCCACACCAGCACCGCATTGGCACTTTCTCCCACGCTGCGCAGAGCGAAGAGGGGTTTTATTCGCCGGCTGAGCTGCGATCCTCTCGGCTTTGTGTGTCCGGCTATTCACTGAGACAATCTGAGAGGTTGTGACTCACCATCTGCAGGAAGGACACACACACACACACACACACACACACACACACACAGACACACACAAGAGAGGGAAGGGTAAGTTTCTACCTTAGTGACTTTCATCACACCTAAAATCCGAGGAAACGACGTGACCCGGTTATCGAAGGAACGAGCGTCCCGACGACCTTCGACCTTTCAGACGTTGTTGGTTCAAGTTCATCACCTTGAAATGAACCGTCTCGAGTTCAGCAGGTAAACCTGCTCTGACTTCTCTGTCAAACTCTTCGACGGACAAACGATACAAGACAAAGATCAGGGAAAAAATAACAGTATGTATCACGTCAGGCGTGGTTGGTTATTGCTCCATCATCCTTCGATCTTCATCACGTTTTGTTATATGAAGTCAGGTGTAAAGAAAAAAAGGAAAACTCTTTTTCCGGCAGCTTCCTGGAAAGCTTTTGACGTTTGACGCATTTGGGAATCGGAGGAAATTAAAACACGCGAGTCCCGAGCTGAGACGATCGAAAGCGCCGGAAAATCAAAAGCGCAAACACGTTCAGACGGAAAATAAACATCAGTCCAATCCGAAGCCAAACGGCGTGACGTGCGGCGTTTTTTTCCCCCCTCTGTTGCAGATTCACCGATTAGCACATTTTTGGGGGGCGGCTGAATCCAGCCCCCCCCGCCGCCGCCTCAAACTCTCCGCCCGCCTCCGTCAAAGACGTCTCTGTTCTGGGACGAGCCCAGCGGCCCACAATTCAGAGGTGTAACGCAACACTCCTCAAGGTCAGGGAATTTTCCAGGACCTCCGGGGGGGGGGACGCTCGCCCTCGTGGCTCTCCGTCTGCCCCGGGACAAATCTGCAGAATACTTGTCACCTGAAACTTCAATGGCACTGCGGACCCCCCTCGCCCCCCCCCCCCCCCCATCTTCACTTTCTCTCCCCCTCCAGCAGCCTGAGACGAGTCTGGGACCCTCAAGGAGAAACGGATCACTTTCCGCTCATGTGCCTCATCTGTGGACACAAAGACAGACGCAAAGACGTCTACCCGTCCTGTCTGACTCCTCTGCGTCCTGTTCGTGGTTCCCGAGTCTGCTCGGGGGGGAGGGGGGTTCGTTTTTATCACCGCTGCCTTTGTCTGCATCCTAATTACGCTGAGATGGTCCCTTTTTTTGCACCGTCCCAAAAAACAAACAGCACAGACTCCGTATTAACGAAGGTAAAACGAGACAAAGCAGACGATGCTCGCGGGGTTCACGCCGAGGACTTCAGACGTAAACAAGCGAGTTCAGAAAAACGATTGTCCTAAAAATAAATCCATCGCGACGCCTCGCTGCTGGGCCGGCGTTGAAAGATTCAGCGGCACGCGCGAATAAATCTGCTTCGGTCTGACGGAGACGTTGGATATTTCGGGAGGATAAACATTTGTTTGCTTTCCCGTTGAGAGCCGAACGTGACGAAGACGGACGGATTTACAAAAAAAACGACCCAAAAAAACCCAAACTTTTGCTCTGCTCGGTGAAAACCGAGGGATAAACGCTCCTTATTTGTGTGACGCGCGTGAAAAAGCAAAGACGAGCAGCACCTCGACGCCCCGAAGCGAAGCCGAGCTCGTCGTCGTGACTGCGGCTTCATATCTGAGCGAACAACTTTTGAATGTCAAGGATCTTTTCATTCCCCGGCGCGGCCTCTGATGCACATGAATGCAGCGACACGCCGCGATAATTCCTTCATTTCTGCGGCGCGGCAGCTGTACAAACACCTCTGAAAAGCGACTCCCACGTTCCGCCTCCGCTTTCTGACCACGACCAGGTTCTCGGCCCGGTGTCTTTCGCTCCCCGGCGATGGAGATAAGATTCACGTTACCGGGTGATTGAGAGACACAAGCCGGTCTCTGTTTCACTCCGAGTTCTGTTTGTGGCGGAGAAACTTAATCATGTTGGTGTTTACCGGGTCGAAAAGAAGAGAAAACAACCCCCCCAAAAAAAACAAACCCGGCTCCCTTCTGTGGAGAGAAACTGGATCCCGGACCTGTGCAGTGGACCTCATTGGGATTAAGGTCTAGAAAAGATCCAGGGCGCACAAGAGAGTAGTGTTGGAAATGTGTGCGTGCAAACGGCACTCTGGAGCCAAAGCTGAAAAAACAGTGACGTGTGTCTGCTGAGAGAGGACGGTAAATACGTACAGGAGTGCAAACAGATGGGAAGACCGACACGGGGACACGCGCGCCACCTCATCATCCAGCCTCCCGCGAGTGCGACCGGGACGCACGCAGGTTAATTACCGGCGTTAATAATTCACGTCC
This sequence comes from Malacoctenus gilli, assembly GCA_032164315.1. Taxonomy (NCBI): domain Eukaryota; kingdom Metazoa; phylum Chordata; class Actinopteri; order Blenniiformes; family Labrisomidae; genus Malacoctenus; species Malacoctenus gilli. The sequence continues at coordinate 10,097,308 of JASSRZ010000011.1, forward strand.
CTCCCGCTATGAAAATAAAATGGAGCGGCACTCGTGGCTAATTCGCCGGTTCTAATGACGGTAACAAAAGCTGACGGGCCCCCGCCGCGTTTCTGCCAGTCCTCCATATTGCATGAGGTAACAGGAAACCAGGCCGAGGGCTCGCATGCTCGCGGCTTTGTGACACCGCACTTTTAATCACAGCAGATATAGAGCGGCCGACAGGGGTGATCTCGTTGTCAAGGTGAGTTGAGCCTAAGATGCTTTAATTCTGTTACAGCCGATGCTCGTGTCAGCAGGTATCGGGTCTCTCGCGTCACGAAACCGCAGCTGGTGACGACAAAAGGTGCGGAAATCCGTTGTGGACCTCGTTTTACATGCAAAAGCGTCACTGAACGTGTCACGAGAAAGCGGCGGTAAAGAAGTCGGAGTGGACGCAAGCGAAGAAAGAAAGATGTCTTAGTCTTGTTGCGAGACGGCCGACATCGACGTGACTGACGAGACAAATGACTGGCAGGCAAACAGCTTTTAATCTTTTGCTGCAGAGTTGTTAATTACCAGCGTGTTCTCAGATTCACGACAGGTGAGCTTCACTCTCACTCTGAAAACAAGGTCCGAGTGCGACGAATCAAGCGTGAAATCGCCGGGCGGAAGAAAGGAGGAAGCGTAACAGACAAGAGACAGAGGAGGCCTGGACATTACTCAAGCAGAGTGGACACGAACCCACTGACTGACCATTAATTCACATTCATATTAAATGAGCCAGCAAATATTTAATCAGAGCGGATTTAGACGAGGAAACGTCAAAGTTAATCTTCGGCGAGCAGGCGCGCGGCCAGCTCGGGCCGAAGCTGCGGGCGGGTGGGCGAGCGGGCGGGCGAGCGAGCGAGCGAGTGAGCGAGCGAGCGGCTCCGCGAGTCAATCCATAAAAGATAATTCATATCCATCCCGGGACTCGTTGATCACGGACACGGTTGCGCAAGACCAGAGCTGCGGTCTTGCCGGCGGCGACCTGCGAGCTTCAGAAACGACGACGCCACCGAAGGGAAGCGTTCAGACGGGAAAGCCTCGAACGTACTGTCGCAAAAAGTTCGGTCGGACGATGTTTTCTTCTGCTGACGAGGACACGGGAACGCAAAACGTGACAGTCTGGGATGAGGTTAGAAAAAGGAAGGTATTTTTTTATCATTTCTGCTTTTGAAATGTCTAAAATTGACGCGATTCCGCAGACGTAGTCGATTTCCATCCCCTCGTCTCGGGATTGCCAAACGGCATTCTTTACTTGTTTGACAGGCTTCACCCACACAGTTGTGGGCCTGTGAGAAACGCAGGTCGTCCAGCTTCTGCAGCTGAACTGAATCAGCCATGATATCCTCCCCTTCGCCTAAAACAACGGTGTCTCCTTTGTGTTTGTGGTTCGGAAAAATACACGTGGCGTTGTGGAACGTCGGCGAGGTCAACTCGCCTTCCGAGTGAAAAGCAGCCCGCCGATGGTCGTCAACAAGAGGGCCCCACGGAGAGAGGAAAACACTCGCGGCCCCCGACAGAGGCAGGAAGAAGAGCTTATCAGCAGCTCCAGTCGCCGCGTGAGCGAGAGAGGAAGCCATTAGTTTCTTTTCGCTTATTGTCCTTGATTGTGTCTCCTTGTTTACGCAAGTCCGGCTCAGTCGCGCGTCCTCGGATCCTCGGCGGCGGAAGGGGTTAACGGCGGCCGCCGCAGCAGCAGGCCTGACCCCCCTCCACCCCCTCCCGCCTCCGCCCCACCCACCCTGGGGCCCGTCTTTCCGCTCTCCTGGTGTGTGTTCGGCCTGCCAGTGCGCATTAGCCATGTTTGTCGAATCAAATCAAACTGGAAGATCGCATTCCTCCCCCAGTGATAACACGGAGCGGGCTCACATCGCTCTACCTGCAAAGTTACACGCTGCTTCTTGACGAAATAAAAGAAAATGTTACCTTCCAGAGAGCAGCGGCACCGTTAAACAGCGCCGGTGTTTTTTCTACAAGCATTAAACAGCGAAAAGCGCCGCAGCGTCATCGGGAGAGTGGACGGGAAAAAAAAGACTCTGAAAGAAAAAACAACCTTCAGTTCCGATGTAAAACAGTTCGAATGAAGTCGTTAGGTTTTTGCTGCACTGCACAAGAAATTCAAGCCCCTCTCTCAGCGCAGATGGCAACTCTTAGGAGTGCCTGACCCCTGAAAAACTGGAGAGCGAACATGGCGGCTTCCAATAACAACAGGTTCACGCTGCCAAAGCCGAATTCTTCCCCGTGTTTTGGCCAAACGCTGCCGCGCTGCGAGCTACAGTTTTCATGTCGGCTTTTTTAATTAAACCTGGGTTTTGACCTCGGCGTGGGCCCACATCAGCGATTGGCTCGCTTCCCTGAAACGCTTAATTATCGGTGACCACTCAGAGGGAAAGTCATCGCGACGAGACGCTGTCGGTACGGCGAGCGATCAAATAACGCCGAGGGGGCGGTTTCAAATCCTCCGGACAGGCTTTGACGCTGCAGATTTACTTTATCGAGGGCGGCACAGTGGTTCACGCTCCCGCAGAAGGTGCCATGTATGTGTCCAGCTTACTCTGTCCAGATGTGTTGACACCTCTTGTTGGCAAAACACTGGAATGAAAGCTGAAGAATGACTCTGTACACAGTGACACTGTGGGTCTGCAAAGCAAGAAAAGCATTTGCTGACTGCAAAAGCTGTCGCACAGTAAACAAAGTTCTCGCAGCACACAAATACAAGATCACAGCGGACGGAAAGGCCCAATTCCAATTCTCTTCCTGAATCCTCAACCTTAATCCTCAATCTTTACCCTCAAAACCAAGTGTTAACGGCGAGAAACGGGACACTCCTTAAATGCAGGTACTTGCTTAATCGGTAGGGGGCAGCATTACGCCAAAGCGGCGCTGAGTCTCTCAAGTCAGGAGAGAAGAAGCCGTAGCCGTAGCAACAATTAGCAACAGTGCCGCTGCAGGCCGCTATTGACAAAAGATCGTAAAATCGAAATAAAGCTTAAGCAACAATGAGGTAACTAATCCATGACATCGGCCTAAACTAAGAGAATACGATGTTTTTCATCATATTCATATCTCTATATATCCGTTTCAACATTTTTAACTGTAAATAACGCAATGCATTCTG
>JASSRZ010000011.1:10118635-10130082 GCA_032164315.1 Malacoctenus gilli
TCGACTTCTCTTGTGAATTAGTCCCCCCCCCCCCCCCCTTCCCACCCACCCCCCACCCCTCACCCCTCGGGGGCCCCACTCTGCTCCCTCTCTGTACACAAGTTCTCCACAGTTCACCTCCCCGAGTTCACCGAGAATCTAGTGGGAAGACGCTAGAACACGAAGCGGTTTTTGGAGCCTGCTGCGGCACGGTGACTCAATCGATATTACCCGCAGTCATATTATGATCCGCGGTCGTGGTTTTCCAGACGTCGAGTATTTGTTATTAAAGCAGTACTCTGCAATTTCGGGGCAGAAAAATGAGGCTTTCGCTCTTTAAGTTGAATTTATCAGCGGTAATTATGCTTTCTCAGCTCTCTGCAGTCACCAACAGGTTAAATTTGAACCTGATAAACGCTAAACTTTGAGTGGTGAAACTCAGGTGGCGACACCTCTCTGTTGTTGATCACGGAAACAGGGTCACTCGTCAAACGGGCTGAAGTTTCTCCCTTTTTTGCCGCCGAGCAACACGCATAATGGGCTCGTCTATGCGGTACTGGCATTCTGCTTCATCAGCCAGCGAAGCCAAGTGTTTTTGGCAGGCCGGCGCTGGCACGGCGGCCGCTGGGCCAGAAAGAAAGTCATTGTGGTCCCATCGGCGGAGGAGGGTCATGCAGAGCCGCTGCTGCTGCTTGTTAGGCATTCAAGTCCACCGCACCATTGTTTCTGTCCCGGTGTAATTATTAGTTCATTTATTCATTCATTGAGGATGTTTCTCTGTATTCCGAGACACCGCTTATTAAAGCGGCTTACGTAACTCCGCTTTCGTCCCCCGGTCGTCGTTTCGTCCGAGCCTTTTTTTTTTCCCGCGGCCGTCCGTCACCCTGATCCTCTCGCACGGCCTTTGTGGCTCCGTCCCGCTGCTCCCGCTTCAGGCGGGTCGCGACATGAGTCAGAAGTGACTCTGTACTTGGCCCCGAAGGCAGGGAGTGACACCAGACTCCCGCGGTGTCACGGCGATTCGGCTGACATCACGTCGAATCCGCGCGCGGCAGCGGGAGATCCTTTCCCAGCACCGGCGTCGTGGTGACTCAGGAGTGAGGCAAGAGTTTGGAAAAACACTGCTGAAACATGCTCCGGTTTTACAACAGCGTCTCCGATGATTGCGTCGCTTCAATTGCCAGGAGATTCGGAGTGTGTTTGTGCATGTACACACATACACACACACAGAAAAGCGAAGAGTCTAAATAGGGGAAACTCAAATCAGTCGCTTCACAGGCCAAATTACAAGCTTGTGCTCTTCGCAAACTCGCCGTGTAGCAGAGAGAAAAATGGAGCCGCTCACAGCTGGAAGGAATTAAGATTTGTGAATGGTGGTAAAACAGCCTCAAGAGCATCACAGTGACCAGAAATAGACATTACATTTTTGGAAAAAAGCCTCACTGCCTTTCTCTCCCTTTGTATTTTCATTTGGAAAAGGTTACAGCTTCCACCATCTAAAAACACTGGAAACGAGTCTGCTCGTTGGATCCACGCAAAAGTTCAGACGTAAAGAATCGGGCTACCTGAAGGGGAAATATGTGAATGAGCGCTGCTGAGACTTTTGGTCGTGAGATTTAATTGAACAGCGCTCGACTTTCTCACAGGAAACTTTGAATGCACATGTGGAGCTGGCCTTCACTTTTTTCTACACGTAATCAAATTGCTTTCTTCCTGAGAGGCTGACTGATTATCTCATCTTGCATGAGAGAGATGAAAAAGCCAGATGGGTGGAGGTAAATTTCAGAGAGGGAAGATCGCCGGCGATTAAAGCCGCGGGGAAGCCGTTGAGCGAGGTCGCGGGAGGGAGCGCACGACGGCCTGTTCGCCGGTTTCAATGCAACCCGGAGCGAGAACGGCAACGAGTCGAGCTGCCCGGACCTGTAGGGGCGTGACGTCACCGCGGATCCCAGACAGACCGCCAGCGAAAGCAGGTGTTCGCAGCTGTGTCACCGATCAGAGTGGGAGGGGAAAGACGCACGCAAGCCGACGCGCTTATCTCCGAGACGGCCAGACGAGCAGAGCCGCAACCCCGCCGTCACGCTCGCTTTCCTGCTCTGCAGCGAAGGGTGAACTGAGCCGGTGCGTTTTTGGTCTCCAGGTGGCCGGAGAGTACAAGTACCACCCGGAGTGTTTCGTGTGCCTGAGCTGCAGGGTGGTGATCGAGGACAGGGACACTTACGCCCTGGTGGAGCGCTTGAAACTCTACTGGTGAGTCGCCTGCACACCTCGGCTTTTTTGGGTCGCTGCGACCGGTTTGGAGAAGCCAACATGCGGCTGCAAGTTCCACTTTCAACCAGTTGTTTCCTGACTTCTTGTGCGCAGCGGAAAGTGCTACAAGCAGGTCATCATCACGCCCATGTTGGAAAAACGCTCCCACGACTCGGTCCTCGACTCGCTGCCCCACACGGTGACCCTCATCTCCATGCCCTCCGCTGCCAACGGCAAGCGGGGCTTCTCCGTGTCGGTGATGAGGGACGTCAACGGCTCAGCCAGCGTTCAGGTCAAAGAGTAAGTGGAATCCGGTTGTTTCTGTTCTGCGGGCACAGTGAGTAACGCTTTACCTGCGCGTGATTAGCGGGTCACCGAATAACAGCTGTGCAAGTGAGAAGGGGGCGTTATTGATGGGTCATCGTTGCGTGAGAGCGTTGCGTCTTGTTTTGGGGGGAGTTTTCGGAGGTTTTTCTTCAGGTCTTGTTAACCTACTTCGCACAGACAGGTACCCTCCTTCTTTCGTACAAGTACTCACACACACGCCTCCTTCCAGGGTCCGAGGGATGCTCATTAGCCCCGAGGTGCGAAACGCCATCCACGTTGGCGACAGGATCCTGGAGATAAACGGCCTGCCCGTTGGGACGCTCATGGAAGAGGAGGTGGGTTTGGAGCAAATTAACGCCGACACTCCAGGAGCGTTATCTGACCCGACGTCGTTCGATTGAAACTAATGACATTCCTCCTTGATGCATTCCTTGGGTTCATTTGGTTCCTGTTATGTGCATGCAACGGCACATGAGCTTTTTAACATTCTTCACATTCCGCCTTCATTTATGCACATGCGAACATACTTAACCTGGGTGAGGGAGGTATGTTGACGGACTGCCTATAAAGTTTATTCCCACAACCTCACCCCGCACCGCTGCAGGTATAACGTAATCGCTGCTTCGCTCTCAGAGTTTTTATGGCAGCTTGAGCTTTGATTTGTTTTATGGCTGTTACAGCATTTCACAATTACATAATGTTTCAAACGAACCTGAGTGGCAACACGGACGCTTCTCAAGAAATTCAAAAGCAGAGAAAAAGGTTGTTTATTCTGTAAAATTGTATAATTATTTGACATCAACTTGTTTTAGGCTTTCTTGGTTTTATTCGACAGAATTTTATTGTGAAATTATCAGAATGAAAACCAAAATATTCCTTAGTATTTTTTTGGGGGGGTCGAACTGGAGTTACTTTTATTGTGGCGGTGCTGAGAGGAAGTGTGTTGAAAGCGGTTCCTCGTTTGCGCAGGTGGACGATCTCATTCACCGCACCAGCCAAACGCTGCAGCTGCTTATCGAGTACGACCCGGTGAGACAGCGTTTAGACCACCTGAGGCTGGGCTCACCGAGGAGCACGCTGGCCGGCCCGGCCACCTCGCGCATGCGCCTGTCCTCGCCGTCCGACGCCGTCCTGGAGAGATCCGACGAGGTGGACGACAGCACGCTGAAGAGGAGGTCTCTGAGGTAAGTCAGGACAGTCTTGAGTGGCCAGTAAACGACAACAGACGACTGCGTGTTTGTTTTAATCGCCTCTCTTTATAACTCAGGCGAAGCAACAGCACATGCAAGTCACCGGGGCCAAACTCCCCTCGAGAGACGCTCTTCATCACGCGCGACATCGGGCGCTCCGAGTCCCTGAGATCCTCCAGCAGCTGCTCTCATCGCATCTTCCGACCGTGTGACCTCATTCACGGAGAGGTCTTGGGAAAGGGCTTTTTCGGACAGGCCATCAAGGTCAGCGGCGCTCGGCTCGGCATCGCCTGCCGTTGGGGCTTTTTTTGTGGGCTTTGAGTGAACCGTCTTTCGCTCCTTTTGTACCCACAGGTGACTCACAAAGCCACGGGAGAGGTGATGGTGATGAAGGAGCTGATCCGCTGCGATGAGGAGACCCAGAAAACCTTCCTGAAGGAGGTCAGTCACTGGCAGACCCTCTGCTCCCAAACTGTGTGTGTAGACTTCGGTCCCGTCCACCCGGAGACGAAAACAACTCCGTTTTATTGATGGTGCAGAGGTTGGGATGGATTTCTTGCTCCGGTCCTGCGGATGATCGTTGAGTTTTGTCCGAGCTCTTTGTCGTTGGATGTGTCGCCGGGTTCAGCGATGGCTTTAATGGATGTCACCAGCGTCCGTCTGTCTGAACAGGGAGAGTCTTAAGGAGCTGCTAAGGCTTAACTGACTGCGGAACGTTTAAATGAAATAATCCAGTTCTTTCAGTCCATCATGTCAGCATAAGTTTCCATCCTCCCAAACCCTCTGAGACACTGTAGCGTGCACGCCAACTGGCCCGGAGGCGACGCCAGAATGTGCTGCAAAACTGAGAGCAACCTCTTGCAAACAAGCAGAACAAAGCCCGCAGGCGTGCAGGTTAAAGCAGAGGTGGCGTCTTTTGATTGTATCAGCGTCCAAATATGTTCTGCTTTTCTCTCGTGGGAAGAAATTAGTGTAAACTTTTGTTGCCTTTAAGGTTTTTTTTGAGAGGGTTTTACTCACATTTTGAGTTTTCTTGTTCCAAAAGCAGACGAGGGATAACGTGCTTTTCATAACGAGAGCCGTCTTCGTCTGGTTTCCAGGTCAAGGTTATGCGGAACCTCGACCATCCCCACGTTTTGAAGTTCATCGGCGTGCTCTACAAGGACAAGAGGCTCAATCTGATTACCGAGTTTATTGAGGGAGGCACGCTAAAGGATTTCATCAGAGACATGGTGAGTCGAACTCTCTCTCTTCTTATCAACATCACCGTCGCCGCTTCCACAGGAGAGGACAAAACAGCCTTCAGTGAGCACAGAGCGGCGGTGGCGGGAGGAGGAGGAGGAGGAGGAGGAGGGAACCTCAAATAAACATGAGAGAGAAAAAGTTCTCAGGTGTAATTGGAGGAAAGTCCCTCCTCCCTCAGCTGAGGCTTTGAGAGTTACCGTGGAGCTCTTCACACAGCCTGATGAACAGAAGGGAGTGTGTCTTGTGTCTGCAAATATTCAAAGTATGTGTGGGAGAGTATTAGGTCTCAACCTTGTGGATGATTAGTCCTTACCATGTTGTCGCCGACTCCTGTTTTTTGTTTACCTCCGTCCGGGTGTCCCAAATTGCTTCCCCCCTCCGTCTCCCCTCTTGTTTACTTTTTTTTCTCTTTGCGTCCGTCTAACAGGACCCATTTCCATGGGAACAACGAGTGAGCTTTGCAAAGAGCATCGCGTCTGGCATGGTGAGTTGGTCTCATGCTGCCTCATTAGCATGAGCCAAGCGTCGCAGCTGCTGTTTCCAGACGACGCGACCGTGTCAGCGGACAAAACAGCCGATGATAGTCGGAGCAACGTTGGTTCAATAGTTCGTCGTTAACAAAGCTGACGAGCTGCTTTTAAAACTTGCAAAAGAAAGGAAGTAGTATTGAAGTGACCTGCTCAACACGCAGAGCTTTCGGAAGTTCTCCAGGCAACTTTTTAATTGATTAAAACTATTATCGCATGCAAGTGTGACTTATCTTGACAATGTCTGATCTAAGCGTGGCCTCTTCTTTCTTCCAGGCCTACCTTCACTCCATGAGCATCATCCACAGAGACCTCAATTCTCACAACTGCCTGGTGAAACTGGTGAGTGACCAGCACGCCGGACCAGCTTTGTACATCCAAGTTTTACAAAAACAATCCACCAAATCAAATCTGGGCCTGTTTTTGAGTGGGTTGGAACAGTTTGTAGGTTTGATTTCAGTGAAAAACTCTCCTTTGCTCATCTTTCAGTTTAGTTCCTCTTATACAAACCAAACTGCTTTTGTAACCACTCAAACATGTGAAGTCTTGGTGGTGACATAAGCAGCTATTCGTGCTCCCACTGCATTTAACGCACGTGTGTTTGCTGACTGTCCTCCCCTAAAACGACCCGCCGGGTGTCCTCCTCCAACAGGACAACACAGTGGTGGTGGCGGACTTCGGACTGTCCCGGCTGATCGTGGAGGAGAAAGTCAAACCTCCGCCCGAAAAGCCCTCCAACAAGAAGAGGGTGTTCAGGCGGATTGACCGCAAGAAGCGGTACACGGTGGTGGGAAACCCCTACTGGATGGCTCCTGAGATGCTGAATGGTGAGCTGCTCACAGACAAAGTAAGGTGACTCTGAATCATCAGAGAGCAGGTGGACTGACGCTCTGTCCTTTCAGGAAAACGCTACGACGAGAAGGTGGACATTTTCTCTTTTGGGATTATGCTTTGCGAGGTGAGACGCAGTCGTTTAGTCGGACTGAGCTTTACAAAGTGTTTGCACACGTCTCACTCTTATTCACTACTTTCTGTCGTGATCCAGATCATTGGAAAAGTGTACGCGGACCCGGAGTGCCTCCCCAGAACGCTCGACTTTGGCCTGAATGTCGGCAAGTTTGTGGAGAAGTTTGTGCCGGAGGACTGTCCAGCAGCTTTCTTCCCTCTGGCAGTGGCCTGCTGTGACCTCACACCAGACAACCGGTAAGCACCAGCTGCTGCTGCTGCTGTGACGCATCGCAGCTCACGCTTTATTCACCGCGAAGAAGGGAAGACGTTCAAAGCTGCAGCTCGGTAGAATGCTGCCTCACAAGTTGAGTGCTCCAGATTTGAGAGACGACAAAAAAATGTTATTGTTGTTTATGCCAAAAAAATGTGTCTGTAGACACGGTCGGGTGAGCAAAAACAACAACCCTTCTCAGGTGACAACCTGACCTTCCTGCAGGGGGGGCACGCCCCTTGAGCCAGATCACACCATCACGTTTTCTTCCAACCTTGTCAGTCAGGTTTTCACCTCGAAACCCACACCGATCGTTTCTCTCCCCCCCCCCCCCCTCTCTCTCTCTCTCTCTCAGTCCGTCCTTCCAGAAACTGGAGGACTGGTTCGAAGCCCTCTCCTTCAACCAGGAGCTGGGGATCCCCCTGCCCGCCGAACTGGACGAGCTGCACCACAGCCTGAGTCGCCTGCACTGGCCTAAAGACGGCGCCCTGCCGCTGAGCGCCGATCCTCCCTCCGCTCCGACGGCAGCCACCTCAGACGGCTCCGGCGTGACAGACGACGGCACCTAGGACTGGTTGGCGCCCGCGAGGTGCACGGTTGGCCTGGACGAAACGCTGCAACAGCTGCACAAGTTCTGTCGGATGGTAAAAGATGTACAAACCAACTGAAGCCGAGCCATTTTAGAACTGGATAACCTGGTGTAGCTGGACCAACCCCCCGGTGTGGGGGGGCTTAACTCTGTGAGTGCCAGTGAACTGCAACGAGAGCGAAGTCACATTTCAAAGTGCCAAGTGTTAGTTCCTAATCCTCTTACTGTGCGAAGCCCCAACACAGCACACAGAGCTGTTTTTGTTATTGTTTACTTGTTATAAAGTCGAAGCACAATCTTCCGCTGTGTTTTCCTGACAGAGGACAAAGAGACTTTGGGTCTCCACGTGGCAGCAGTTTTGTTTTTCTGGCTCTGAAAGTTGTTTGCCGCGCGTGGAATGCGCAGATCTGTCCTTGCCCAAAACGAAGGGATCGCCTCACTTCAGCAGCAAAGCAAACAAAGATTCCTGACAGCCAGCTGACTGACATGTCCCAGCAAGAGAGAAGGCGTTGAGAAACAGGTGTGCCTGAGAGGAGGAGGAGGAGGAGGGCGAAAGGTTTACTGACATCTAGTGGCAGGGTTGCAAACTGCAGCAAATGCCGTCTCACTCTTGCCTTTCCACACTTTTTATAATGCAGCCCTCAGAGTCCCGCACACTGATCGTTTGAAGCTGCAGGGGAAGAAGAATGCAATCCGACCCCAAATAGTTTCATCACACTGTGATTTGGCACCAGATTGCGAAGGAGTGTGAAAATTGTTGTAACAGGCTTGATCTCCTTTTTGACTGTCGTGCATCCGTTTGTTCCCTGGTTTTACTTCACTTCTCAGAATTATGAAAGAACACAAGGTGGGGTTTCTTTCTTTGGTCTATCAAACTCCGTGTGGGATTCTCCAACGTGATTATGAAAAACTTGTTTGTACAGAAGAACTGGACTCTCTTTTACCTAACCAGTGTACATAGGTATGTAAATATTTTCCTCTAATTGATTTCATTTTCTAATACAAAGCCTAGATTTGTAGATTTTTTACATTTTGTCAGACATTTTAGCCTTTCTGCTCTCATCCTCCTTCTTATCATCCTTCAAGGTACTGACAACCAGTTTGTAAACCACTATTATTTATATTGTTGTAGTGTTTCATAATAAACCCCTTTGATTTCAACGTTGTTCTTGTCTGCAATTAAAGAGGCAAAACGGAGTTTTCCATAAACACTGCCACCTGTGGTCAAAACACAGGACTGCAGTACTTCTGCTTGTTCTCGTCGCGCGCGCTCCTACGAGCACCCTACAGAACAGAACTAATCCCCTACGAAGAAGACGTTGATTCACGAGAACGACGTTCACAGAGGGAAGAAAATTGTCACTAAACGTGACAATTTATGAACGCAACGTAAATGCTCTGGCGTGCGAGCTTCCGTTTTAAGCTGGCCTGCTATCGCTAACCCTAAAAGAACGTCCTCATAGACATACAACCGGCAATTGTGAATTGAGAACAACACAAGGCCATTTTCAACGGTCGGTGTTGTCTTTTCTTACCTTTTCAGTAGAAAGAAAGCCATTTCAGGGTCAACAATCCATATTCGATGTAGCGCTTCGACCGTTTGCTACGCAGGACCCACTGGACCGTTGAACGCGAACGCGCTGACGTCACATCCGCAGAGACAGCGCTGGAATTTCCGACCCGAAGTACCTTCGAGAAAAGAGGCTACAGTCTTATGGGTGTATTGGTACTGAACTACTGAGGTGTCAGTCTGCTCATCAAACGATGCTTCAGTCATTAAAGGTCAAATAAAAAGGCCATCGTAAGGATATTTTTCAGTAACAACATACATAATGCCTCTTTAAACAGACAAAAGCCATCACACACTCAGAACCCAACGATAAACACTCAGAATGGCCAACAGAGGGCGCTGCTTCTCAACATCAAGACACAGGAAGTCAGTCGGTGTCCGTTTTGACAGTTTTATTTCATTCTCAGCAGTGAAATTCTCTTCATAACAAGACAAGTGCTGAACTCAATAGCAGTGTGTTGAACATAAACATAAAGGAAACAAAAACAACCACAGCCAGCACTCAGACTTCTATAGAAATGGAGCAGCAGTAACTGACGATTACCAGTGAAGTGAATCCTGCAAATATAACAAAATAAGATCACCTGGAGTGATGGAATGACAACAAACCTGTAATACAGCAAGGAAGTAACGATGCATCACGTGTAACAAACTAATTTCTTCTCAGTCCGAGCATTTTCAGGCTTTTGATTCGTGTGCGTGTGTTTCTTGTGATGCCAGAGAACAAAGGAGGTGAACATGCATAGAAGAAATCAAATCAGTGACACCAGACTGTGGACTGGCTCTACTCTACTCCAGTCCAGCTTCTACTGTGGAGCGCCAATGTGCACAACTCAAACGTCTGAATCTAACCGGGGCGGCGGGCAGTTCCAGCACACACACACCCACGCAGCCCCGCAGTGCAAAAACAGGCCTCTCCTTTGTCCCGTCCGGCCTGTTCTGGATTTTTGCGGCAGTGCTGCATTTTTTTTTGTTGTTTTGTTTTGTTTTTGTTTTCTCCTGAGGACCAACTCCTGCCTCTCAGCATCCAGAGAGCGCTCTGTGTAGTTCCTGTCACTCCTTAACCTGTGGAAGAAGAGGGCGCGTCCGCTGCCGTGTCCGAGCGCCAGCCGACAGCGCTTCCTGGAGGAAATAATTGAAGGGGGGGGGGGGATAAACAAATACATTCAGCAGTATGGCGCGAAGGCCGTTTCTGAGTTCGGGGGGCCTCCCCCGCCTCTCTGAACTCAGTCCCCCCTCAGCCCGTGTCGGCTATTTTTGGACACACATCTGTGTCATCATCAGCGAGTCTCTCCGGCAGAGTAGTCCTTGTGCGCACGCACGTTCCCCCCACCCCCTGCACGGCCTCGCAGATCAAAAACGATCAGGTAGAAAAACAAACCGTAATAAAACGCGCCCCCCCCCCCCCGATCAATAAATCAACAATATAAACACTGACGAGTCGAGAGAGTCATGCTGCCATTTAAGTAGGGGAGGGGGTCTGTCTCTGACCTCAGATTGTTTCGCCATCTTGGCTTCTCGTTGTGTGTCCAACATCTTGGAAAATAGCGAGTTAAAAGAGACACAAGGGAGACAGCATGCTGTTTTGGAGCGGACCCTGCTCCCTTCACTCCCCCTGAACCGGGGGGGGGGCACGCAGGGGAGGTGCCAAAAAGGAGAAAACAGCCAGTTGGGAGTGTTTTGGTCCACCCGCGAAAACAAAAAAAAAAAAAGAAGAGTCCCATCCGAGGACCGCTCACGTCTCCTCAAGCGCCGGGAGTGCCGGCCTGCTGACCCATCAGGGGGTCTCCGCCCTCGGCGCCCTCCTGCACGGGCGTGGTCTCCTGCGCCGCCATGATCACGATGGTGTTCTCGTCCAAGAGCTCGCAGGTGGGGTTGGAAAAGGCCGACAGGGGCAGCGTGATCTTCTCCATCTCGCGCTCGTACACGCGCTGCTCGTGCTGCTTCTTCAAATCCCGACCCCTGTGGGGAAAAAAAACGAAAACTTACTAAACTTAGCTCTGCCTCAGATAAACACGCTGCACGCAGATAAGGGCTCTCCTCCTAACAAGCGCCTGGCTCGTTGCACAGACAGATGGCGCGAGGCAAACAGGGGAGCTGGCGAGGAGTCGACGCGCTGTGGGGAAACACGGCGACAGGAAGCAGCTTCTTCATCTGAGCCGGCGCCAAAACTGGACGACGCAAAACAGCTCCTGCCTGCTGCACGCTGTGTCGCACTGATCCAGCGATGTGGCAGCTATGTATCGGCATTACCATCAAACTCAGAGTCGCAGATATTCGTCATCAATAAAAGAAAAGAGACGAGTCGTCGTCTTGTTATTTAGGCCACAAAAATAAAACACACCATCAACTTCCGCATTTATTTACTCATAAACAACTTTTTTAATCGTTTCCATCTAAATCCACAGATTTCCATCACTTGTTCACCACTGCAAAGCTTTCAGAGAGCGTTTTTGTCAGCAGGTTTGATGCCTGCAGATCAGTGTCCCTGTCAATAGAAGAGTACTACAGTCTGGCTCTGAGCCCAACTCCCAGGCGCCTCTCGTTTTTC
>JASSRZ010000011.1:10155816-10180965 GCA_032164315.1 Malacoctenus gilli
CCTCTGCAGCCACTGTGACTTTGAGGCTCCACGGGAGAGAAAGAAAGGCTGAGACATCACTTTCCTTCAGGAGCAAGCTGTCCGTCTGATTATCAGGCGAACGCCTCCACAAGCACAACATCATAACCTCCAAACGAAACATTGTATTCCATAAGTCAGAAGAAATTCCTGCTGAGGAAAAACTAGGTCGCACTTGGAAACAGCGTGTGGTTGCGACTTCCCCTGCAAGGACCTGACAGACTCGTAAACATAATGCCACATATTAACGAGTCTTATCAGCTGCGCGGGATAAATTAACTGAAGACACCCAGAAACAAACATGCAAGCAAAGTTGCAGCACGGCGGTGTCTCGGCTGCCGTCCACCGCGCAACGGAATCTGTGTCAGAAGGACAAACGTGGCGTTAATTTGCGCCATCTGTTGTGCAAACAGACGAATAGAAGTAGTGAAAGTCCCGTTAGGAATAGGAAATGTGGCATGGTCACTCACCGCCGCAGAGGAAGCTTCACCTGGCTGCTGCACCGTCAGCTGTCACTGATTATGGGTCAGAACTTCCTGCTGCTTATTTCAATACAAAAACGGATGTTGTTTAGGAAACGACACGCGGGGGGGAAAAAACGTAGGGGAAGTTTTGAGTGGACAGCAGCGCCTCCTAAACCATGCTTGAGTTTAGTCGTTTTCACCCAGCAGTAAATGTCAGGTCCACCCACCAACACCGCAGACTGGCAAGTCCCCCCCCTCATTCAGGCAACACCACCCCCGCGGCCTTGGAGCCCCTCCCCCTCCTCCCTCTTTTAGGGGTGAGTAAACACCATGTGCATTGAAAGGGGAGGAGAGGAGCGGAGAGGGAGGAAACTAATGCGCAAGCCCCTCCTACGAGCCAGCGAGCTTTTGAAGATCGTCTGACAGAACGACGTGATGTTTTTCTAACTGCTTATCCGGGTTCACAGCCGATGGAGAGACAATATTATTTATATCGTGTGACAACAGTGGTGAAGACAGATTTTTTAATGTGATATATTTAAGATTAATGAGCCCCATCCTTAAGTTTGTCAGTGAAAAATAACATCCAGAGTTTGGATATTTAAAAATGCAAAATGTTTGAGGCTATACAGCAGGTTTTTTTTAAAAAAAGTCATTCTACAGTGAATTTAAATTAGTTTGAGCGAACGTTATTTTTTTTAGAATAATGGACCTAATCATTGAACACCAACAACAGTCTTGAGTTAATTTTGTGTATACATTCTTCAATAAAAACTTTAATTGATGTAAATTTGCCTCCGTCGGTCTCTGCAGCCGCTCGGCGACCAGAAGTAGCCGTTTTAAGCAGGCTCGTGAACGCGCAGCAATGACTACGGAAACTGTCGAACGAGACCGAGTGAAGCCGAGCGGTAGGGAGGAGGGGTTTAAAGAGACGGTTGTGCGCAACCTCTGCCCTGGCTGGAGCCTTACGGAACATGCGCAGTGTAGTTTTTCTCAGACCCGGAAGTCGAGCGTTTGTTTTTTTTTGCCTCAAGCGCCGCTGAGCAACTTACGTAGGGAATGAACGGGGCTCCGCCTCCGACACGGTATCCAGTTCTTATTATACGTCCATGGTGTGAAGTGACGTGACGTGGAGTGCCACGGACCTGCGAGCGGCTGTGCAAAACTTCTCGAAACTATGAGGACGACTTTCACCGCATCCTGTTTTAACCGACACTTGCGTTCGTAGTGCCCCCTGTTTCACTTCCACAGGATTTTATATTGATAAGACCAGTTTTCCGTCCCTGGGAACCAACAACACAGCGCTGACACCGGCTAGCAAATTAGCCAGCTAACAGGAACCACCTCCGCTCCGATGATGGCTACGTAGAGTCTGCAGGTCAGAGACTTCAGCACCTGAGCTGGATCATGAAGAGGACCGAGAGGAACTTGATTGAGCACTGTTGAGACACCACTTACTGGATCCGCACCAGTTAGCCTGCTGTTGATAGCCTGTTGTAGGAGCCAGCTGTCAGGATGAGCTCTCTGCTCCGGGGGGAGGAGATGTGTCTGGCCCAACTCTTTCTGCAGTCCGGCTCCGCTTACGACTGCATCAGTGAACTGGGAGAACTGGGACTGGTGGAGTTCAGAGACGTAAGTCCCCAAATAAAGCGGGCCGGAACGCAACAATCGCTCAAGTTGCAACTTCTTGCAGAACTGCATATGGACAACTTGACTCTGCAGGAAACTGCACCCACTTCTCTGTTGAGTAGCGGAGCTTATGTAACAACTGTGTAATTGTTATTCCACTTTTGTGTTGCGTTGTGTTACTGTCCTGCAGATGACAGCTGTCGTAAAAAGTTTGTCCAGGTGCTTTTTTAAGCGTTTCATCACATTTAGGGGATCAGCTTTGTTCACAACACAGTTCTTAAATGCAGCGATTGCCATTTTTTTTGTCTGGGACCTCCTTGGTCAGCAAATTTGGGGGCCCTTAAAAGAAACACAAAAGTTCGGGGGCCACAGCTTTATTGAATGTCTCTTGATTGTGTTTCAGCTCAATCCAACTGTGAACAGTTTCCAACGAAAGCACGTCATGGAGATCAAAAAGTGTGAAGAGATGGAGAGGATCCTCGGTAAGGATTCAATTGTCTTTCATTGAAATGTCTCCGCTTCGTCTGTCCTGTCTTTTCCAAACTCACTGTGCCTCAGGCTGGAAATAAGATTCCTGCCCTGCAACCAATTAAAATGATAACAGGATTTAGGTAATCACAGATACTTCAAACCACAAAGGAGCCTCTTTCTCAGCTGAATCGAAAGCCGGCCAATGACCCTCCAGTCATGAGGAAGTCAGGTGGTTGTACATCGAGAGCTCGTCCAAGTCAACCCTGTGTTATTACATTAAGGAGAGGGGAGCACCCTGTCTGACTTTGGCTCGAATCAAACGTTGCTTGAAAGCTGCTCCGTGGTATCTGACAGCAGTGATCCCTGAAAGAGTGTTTTTGTTTGTTTTGAACAGGATACCTCCTGAGGGAAATCAAGAAAGCGGATATTTCACTGCCAGAAAGGGATGTGAACCCCGTGGCCCCTTTACCAAAGCACATCATGACGATAATGGTTTGTTGTTTTCTCCATTGTCATTGCCACTCATATGATTGTTGCCATAACTTCAACAAAAAACAGTCGTGCATATTGCGTAACAATAAAAGTCTACAAACACGTAACAAACACACAATTTGTTGACTGAAGATTCAGCGAGAATCAAAGCTGTTTTAATGAATACTGAAGGAATGATCGTTTTCGTTGCTCCTTCCTGTCGGGGTGTTCGCGCACTCCTCATGCTGGTGTGTCGTCTCCTCCGCTCACAGGAGCAGCTGCAGAGGCTGGAGGTGGAATTGGGTGAAGTCACCAGGAATAAAGAGAAGCTGCAGAAGAACCTGCTGGAGCTGACGGAGTACACGCACATGCTGCGCATCACCCGCAGCTTCGTGCAGAGAACTGCAGAGGTCGGTTTGTTGACTTTTTTGCTTTGCTTTCCACACCCACTTTTGTAACGTTTGCACAGTCGCTCTTTAGCTCGCGAGATATTCGGCCTTCTTGCTCCGAACGAGGCGGTCTCAACCACCCACTGGATTCACTTTCAGCGAGAGCCCCTCCAAGTGCAGTATGAGGAGTTTCCCTTCCTAGAAAAAGACTCCATGATGGACTACAGCAGCATGCAGAGACTCGGAGCCAAACTGGGGTGAGTGATGGGAACCTTTTTTCGTCAGCACTATAATTATGTTAGTGTTGTGATTTATCTTCCTCTACAAAGTACACACTCAGTTTGACAATGATACCGTGAAAGAAGAATTAGTTACAGTGTTGCTGAAAGTAATCCAAATAAACTTCCAGCAGGAGCAAATGGTTCATTTCTTCTTGTGCTCTACTCAATGTTCCCCTGTCTCTCTGTCAGTTCTCACTCTTTTGACACAGTGAAACACTTTGTTCACGTTGCACGCTCCAACTGCCAACGCATTCATGAATTGAGATAACGGATGTGCAGCTGTGACTCCAAACAAAAAGTGCTCTTTAATGCTGTAAACAAACATTACTTCCATTGTGAGAGACAGATATTTGATTGAACGAGAGATGTGGTTGATTGTGAATGAGCAACAAGAAACTATTGCAAGACTGACTGAAGTAAGAAAGTAACCATTAAAAACAAGCAACAAGCATAAAGTTTAATCTATCTATTCAAGCTATCTAATCTCTGTAACTCCAGGAACACAGGAAATTTGTTTTTGTCGTATGAGCAGCACATAGAATCGTTGTAGAGTTTTTGAGTTGATTAAGTTGTTGGCTTTGTGCCTTGAACTATTCTTAGCATTTTACTGAATAATAACGTTTTTTTAGCTGTTAAAGTCATGAATATGGACGAAGTTGAATGTTTCAAGTCAATGAGAGTTTCTGCTCTGTCGCTTCTCGATGTCATGAGGTGAAGTGTGTGGATGGTAACCTCCTGTTCCCGTGTGCAGTTTCACCTCTGGGCTCATTCAGAGGGTGAAGATCGAGGCGTTCGAGCGGATGCTGTGGAGAGTGTGTAAAGGCTACACCATCCTCAGCTATGCTGAAGTCGAGGAGTACCTGGACGATCCCGACACAGTAGGTTAAAAAAAAAGGCACGATGTGCTTGATTTTTAGTGACACTGCTGCAGATGTGAATGGTTTCCTGTCAGCGAGAACTGAGATCTTGTCTGTTACCGCCGACTGACGGCGCTAATCTGCTAATCCATTTCCTCTGCTCGACCAGAGGGCAGGTATGTCGGGCTGCGACGGCCCACCAGTGGAAGTGTCACGCATGCTCTCACAGCTGGAAAATTGACGATCTCCATTAACATGCATTACTGAGGGCTGTCAGGAGGAACGGTCATAAATTCAGAATCTGAGGAGAGAAAGCAGATTTCTTGTTTCAAACTTCGCACTTTGTTTGTATAGAAGAGATAAGTTATTGACTCAAAGTGAATCCATCACTCAAAAGCAGCAAAGCTGCAACAATCACACACGTCATTGTCGGTCTGCAGGGTGAGCCGACCAAAAGCGTAGTGTTCCTGATCTCCTACTGGGGCGACCAGATTGGCCAGAAAGTGAAGAAGATCTGCGACTGGTAATTCCTGCACTCGAAAGACAATGTTGATGTTTCCCTGCTTCGTTTAATTTGTTTGTTTGGTTTGCTCTGAACACACAGATGTGTCAGTAATGTGCTCTGTTATTCCCCCGACAGCTACCACTGTCACCTGTATCCTTACCCCAGCAGCAACGAGGAGAGGAGTGACGTGGTGGAAGGGTTGAGAACTCGCATTCAGGACCTGCACACAGTGAGTTTCTTAATCGAGCACATGCTTCATTTTTACCCCAAAACATTGTCTTACTTTATACTTAACACATTTATGTCGACAATTGTTCAAAAAGCACAACATAAATGAAGATTTAAAAGAATATAATCAGATTTTCTTTGACTTCAGTACATAAATCTACAAGCACAAAGATCACGATTTACTCTGCAGTCAAAGTAAAGACACCAGAAGTAAATGGCTGATTTATTTCTAGAAAAATTAACCAACTGCGTTTTGTGTCGCGAGTTTCTGTGTGGGGCATTGTACTGTGAAACATTTGGGAGCTTTAACCTGCTGTGACTGTAAAATAGAATTACACCCCCCCTCCTGTAGCACATGATCAACATGAGGCCTCAGCTGAATGTGACTGGATGGTTTCTTCCCTGCTTCCCGTGGGCGATTTTTCATCCAAGAAGGAGGAACGGTGGAGCCTTTCCTCCTTCTTGTCCACAATCTGACGTTGTTGAACTCGTTTACGCACAGACACATGGGGAGATAGATGCTCCTTGTTTCATGTGTCAATATTATGTCGTGTTTGTTTTACCATGTCATCATTTCTGAACATCCCGTGTTTAGTGTGGCTCATAGCGCTCGGTGTGGTGTTCATGTGTCATCATGCCTCCTCCTGTGCAGGTGCTTCATCGAACAGAGGACTACCTGAGA
Source organism: Malacoctenus gilli (assembly GCA_032164315.1). Classification (NCBI taxonomy): domain Eukaryota; kingdom Metazoa; phylum Chordata; class Actinopteri; order Blenniiformes; family Labrisomidae; genus Malacoctenus; species Malacoctenus gilli. The sequence goes on from JASSRZ010000011.1 coordinate 10,161,812, forward strand.
CAGGTTCTGATCAAGGCGTCAGAGTCCGTCTACACTTGGGTCATCCAGGTGAAGAAGATGAAGGCCATCTACTACATCCTGAACCTGTGCAGCTTCGACGTGACGAATAAGTGTCTGATCGCCGAGGTGTGGTGTCCCGTCAATGACATTCCCGCTCTACGGAGAGCCCTGGAAGACGGATCGGTGAGAAGAACTCCTGATAGGAATGCTCCTTTTTCCCACTTTGGCCTTTCTGCTGGATGTTCTACTTCTGTATCCAGCAGTTCATTCAGAAGGACAGTTCTGTTGTCATGAAAGACCACATGTGAGGCCCCGTGTTTCAATGTAGAGAAATACAGCTTGCCTGACTGAAAGTTCATTCAGTTTGTATTCTGGGTGGTGGTTGTGGTGGTGTGGGTGGAGCAGAGCGAACCACTCGGTTTCAGAAATACAGAAAAAGCTCGATGACATAACTTAAAAGGTCACCACGGCTGCGTCTGTATTGACGGAAATAGGCCAAAACCACTGAACCGCAAAAGGCTTTTGATTTGCTCGACTCATTTTCTGCTGTTTTCGTAAGACTTGCTCTGTTGACTGTTTGCTGTCCTTATCTGATGTCTGACCACATCGTGACTAAATTAAGTAACTGCAACCATGAAAATCACTTTGGCATCTCAGAGGAAGAGTGGAGCGACGGTTCCGTCCTTCGTCAACCGTATCCCAACCGCAGACACTCCGCCCACGCTGATCAGGACCAACAAATTCACATCCGGTTTCCAGAACATTGTGGATGCTTATGGAGTGGGAACTTACAGAGAGGTTAACCCCGGTAAGCAGGAAGTTGCGTCTCGCTGTGTTTACGCTCTGTCGTGAATACGTCGCGCCTCAGATCTTCAGATTTTATTGACTTCCTTTTCACCGCCTTTTTTTTCCAGCTCCGTTCACAATTATAACTTTCCCGTTCTTATTTGCCGTGATGTTTGGGGACCTGGGCCATGGAGCCATCATGGCTCTGTTTGCCTTTTGGATGGTTTTGTACGAAAACAACCGTAAACTCAAAAACACCAGGAATGAGGTGAGTGAGCGCTACGAACAGATCCAACCATGCCGAAGCTTTCCTTTTTTATTTCCTGCAGCGTGTGTCTGATTTGATTTGCGTTGCAGATCTGGAACACTTTCTTTGAGGGGCGCTACATCATCTTATTGATGGGCCTGTTCTCTGTCTACACTGGCCTGATATACAATGACTGCTTCTCAAAGTCGCTCAACATCTTCGGCTCCGGCTGGAATGTGAGCGCCATGTTCGACTCAGAGTGGAAGTGAGTACCGATCGACAGACTCTTGTCCAGCCAAACTCTTGTAAACTTTAACCAACAATCGGTTAGCGTTTCCCATTTGAATTAGTTACTGCAGGATTATATGTGAAAATGTGTTTGATGGGATGAAATCTGAGACCCTCCGTTTGGTTTTGCGCCCAACAGGATGGAGGACGTCTATGGGAATCATTTTCTGACTCTGGATCCAAATGTTACTGGTGTTTTTAAGGGACCGTACCCTCTGGGGATTGACCCTGTGAGTGTCATAGTGTTATATGCGGACATCCGCGTATTACACTTTAGGATTCCTTCACAACAGACATGATATCCTTAAATGGTTCAAGCTAGAAAGGCAAAAAGCGTCTCTCTTCTGTGGACTTACTGTTAAAGACAGTAGCACTAAAGTCTTGTCTCATTTTTCGTCTTTCTTTGTTGCAAAGATTTGGAATTTGGCGTCCAACCGTCTTACATTTCTGAACTCCTACAAGATGAAGATGTCAGTGATATTGGGAGTCATACATATGAGCTTTGGGGTCATTCTCAGCACCTACAATTACATGTAAGTATCGTTTGAGCTGTTGGGCGTTGTTGGAAAACCTGTTATGTTAATTGTTCTTGGGCTTTTTTAACGGTCTTCTTTTGTTTTTTGAACAAATACAGCCACTTTAGGAAGAAGCACAGCCTGTACTTGGTGTTCCTGCCTGAGCTCCTGTTCCTGCTGTGTTTGTTTGGCTACCTGGTCTTCATGATCGTCTACAAGTGGCTGTTCTTCTCAGCGAAGAACTCCCGACAGGCTCCCAGCATCCTCATCCACTTCATAAACATGTTCCTCATGCAGGGCGATGCTGTGCAGCCCCTGTATACAGGACAGGTACGGAGCCCGCGAAGAGCGCCATTCAGACAATCACAAACTTTGTGTTCCTACATTAGAAATTCAGCCTTCTTTGGTGGCTATCATTCATGTATTGAACTGTCCTTGAGCAAGACACTGAAGCCTCAGTTGCTTTCAGCAGCGTGTTTTACCGCCTTATGCAACAAGTGTGTGAATATGTGAATACGGCTCAGAGTATAAAACGCTTTGTGTGCTGCCGATGTGGTGGAAAAAGGACGAGACGGACCACAATAATCACAGCGACGCAATCTTGTTTTGCTTCTTGCAGACGGGGCTTCAGGTATTTCTGGTCATTATTGCAGTCCTTTCTGTGCCTGTTTTACTAGTGGGGAAACCTCTTTACCTTTACTGGCTTCAAAACGGAAGTCACCGCCTTGGAATGTACCGGGTGAGTGTTTGAGACGCTTGTTTGCGCGGAACTGTTTGCGAAACGTCCCTCAGTATGCATGGCGAGCGTGCGTTATGGAAATTCACTGTTTTCTTTTCTCAGGGATATGAGCGAGTACGGCGAAACAGTGACGAGGAGGTTTACCTGATGATGGCTCACGACATGGAAGAGGGCAGCAGTCACAGTGACCTGTCCACCAGTGGAGAGCGCCACCCAGAGGAGGTCAGCCCATCCATCTGACAGCGTCGCACCGACGAGTTGCTTATAAGTTGGAATCGTGCTAACTGGTGTTTCTTTTTTTGCCACAGTTCAACTTTGCTGATGAGTTCCTCCATCAGGCCATTCACACGATAGAGTATTGCCTCGGTTGCATCTCCAACACAGCCTCCTACCTCAGGCTCTGGGCTCTGAGCCTCGCACATGCCCGTAAGTACGGTGGTTTTCCTAAATTCAATACAAATCATGAGCTACTCTTCACAAATTCCTGTTACAATTTGATGAACTTCTGGACGTAATTGAATGTAACGGGAGTTTTACTACTTTTTGCCATTGAAGAGCTGTCAGAGGTGCTTTGGGCCATGGTCATGCGGGTCGGCCTGCGAATGGACACCACTCTCGGGGTGTTATTCCTGGTGCCTGTGTTTGGCCTCTTCGCCATTCTCACTGTGTCCATCCTCCTGGTGATGGAGGGGCTGTCGGCATTCCTTCATGCCCTGCGGCTGCACTGGTAGGAACTGCTGCAGATGACGAATCTGTCGTGATGCTTCTGCTCTGAAGTCGCTGTGCTCGGAGTTCCAGAGATGTTTTCCGACTGGTAACGGCTTTTTGTCCTTCCTCTCAGGGTGGAGTTCCAGAATAAGTTCTACAGTGGGACTGGAGTCAAGTTCTACCCCTTCGCTTTCTCTCTGCTGCCCTCCAGCTTCGAGCAGGACGGTTTACTGTGACGGGGCTGAAGACGGCCCAAAACAAGCCAGCGGGGTTCTGTGCTTACAACGAAGGAATCAGCAAAAGACGACGCAACAAAACCGATCTTGTATTTATTTTCATCATTTAGCAGCCCGTGTGAAGGGATACTGTGGGGAGTTTGATGAACTTTAAACTCGAAATGTGCCGCTGTGCTACCAGAAGCTCCTTATTCCTTGGATCGGTCGTATCTACCAGTGTGCTTTTCCTCACACCAAAAAAAACTTCTCTTTGGTCCCCCTTTTTATTTTTTCTTCGGTTAATCACCTCAGCCAAACTTTAGATATTTATAAAATGATGTCATGACAAATTTAGTTTACTCGTTGAAATTTTTCCAACCATATAAGAGTTATCTTTTATTTTGATTGAGCTAAAAGTCATGTTAAATCCCCTGTTCTTTTTCTAATTCATTTCTCTCTCATTCCTTTCGTCCTCAGCATTGATTCTGAACTGGTTGTGTGTCGAATTCTGTCATCGGGACTTTTGCGTCGTTGCATATCTGGTTTTAATCCACTGGGCAGTGAAACACCTCCCACCGAATGCACTGAAGGCCTTACAGACGTTCAACCACGTGACAGCATAATGTATCATTCGTCAGGTTCCTCGGTGTCCCTTCTTTTTAAGGATACCAACACACAGTAAACGTTCTTGGACTTTTTAAATATGGAGAAGTGTTCGGGAAGACATGAGACGAGATGTAAATACTGTTGCAGAATTATTTTTTTAATTTATTTTAAAATATTGCACCAGAATTGCAGATGAATGTTAATGGGTTGTGGTGTTTACTTTGAAGCATTCACAGTGTTGCCTTTACACCTGCAAATGTATTGTATGATTTTACATTCCATACATGGAGGGAAGTCAAACCATTCATTTATTGATGAGAAGATCTTCTGCTTTGGCGACTTGTACTTCAAAAGATTCCACTTACACACTCTGTACAAGTGCTGGGCTGGTCCAGGACAAGTGTGTTCGGATATCAGCCACTACAAACTGAATTGCTGCTTTGTTGGGAATGAGTAAAGTGCGCTCTTTCAAAGGGAAAGGAGGCCAGGTTGTCATGGCCGCAGCCTTAGAGTATTGTCTGCGTCATTTCACGAGCAATTGATTTTGCTCAAGAAAGATATTGCCAGTGCGAGCTTACAGTTGTGGGGATCGTGTCCTTCCTTTCAGCAATTCTTAGCGGTGGATTCCTATTCTGAGAAATTCTGTTGAAGCAGGTTGTGCTGATTTAGTACTTCACATTCAAAAGTAATTAGAGTCGTCAATTGAAGGGTTGTCGTACGTTCTTCTGAAGCGTCCTCTGATCTAACCATTCGTTTGCTGTCTAGATTCACATTTTGTTGTCTTTGGCAAACACTCCAAGCTTTAATTATTTTAAAGAGAATTGTTCATCTTCAGTGTCAATAAAATTCTGTTTGTCTGAGCTGCTTTGGAACGTCTCTGTGCTTTCTGAAATGTACCTTGCTCGAGGTTGTTTTTATACACCCACGGACACACAGTCAAGCTCCTACCCAATTCCTCTTGGGTTATATCTGTCAATCATAATAAGGTCAAATGAGAATAAATTGACCGTGTCTGTTTTTTTCACTGCCATTTTCACATCACCTAATCTTAGGGGCGGGGGGTATAAAAGCAAGCTCATTGTAGGCCAGGAGTAAGCTGTCTGGGTGGCCTTCATGCTTTGTGTGTCAACTTCAACTCACCTGATTGCAATGAGCTGCCCCTTATCAGGCTTTTTTGATGATGGCACCATTAGATTCCTGCTCTGCAGGACCAGATCGCCTGCCCCAGTTCTGGTTCAGAAGTAGGTAAAGGATGATTAATACATAATCTTACTTTGAATGCTCAAGAAAGTCCCCCTCGTGGCTTAATGAGGTCCTGCAGCTTTATAAACATTTAAGACTTTCAGAGAATTTCTGCTAGTATTTTGTATTTTTATTTTTTGAGACCCAAATAAAGTTTCTTGCTCCTCAGCTGAGGGGAACGACCAAGTCTTTAGGACACAATGGTTTGAGCAAAACAGGTGTTTCCTGCCTTTCAGTCAATGAACCGGGAGAAACTCTCCCGAGTTTGCGCGTGACAGCGTTCCCATGACAACATGAAACAGCTCCGCAGCCACATCAGCGAACCTGCCTCAAACTCTCGAGCCTTGAAGAATTCACTTTCGCTCTGTGATAATTGTTTTTAAAAATGGTAGTTCACGACGATTTACGAGTGGAATGGATCCACCAGACCGTGTCTGCCGGTTTCAGCTTGGCGGGCGGGTCGGAGCCGGACAGTTTCGCGGAGCTGCTGAGTCGCGGGGACGGAGAGAACGAACTGAAGATCCTCCAGTATTTGAACTTCGTCTCCGCGGAAGACTCGCCCTCCTGTCTTTACTTCTTCAAAACTGTCAGAGAGGAAGAGGTTGAAGTTGAAGTGCTCGCAGGCAAGTGTTTAGCCTCCGACGTCGTTCAGAAGTTACACAGCTGTAAATGAACAACCTGGAATCCAGCTGCGGGGCCTGCACGTCCATTTTCAACATTCAGCGAATAAATACAGATTTTTCCACCTTTTTTTGTTTAATTTTCCTTATCTCTGGTGGACTTTTTGAACCTGTTTTGCTGACTTCATATTCAAAATTGGCTAAAATGTAGTTTATTTTTGAGTCATTGAACCACTTTCAAGTATTGATATGTGGTCTTAACTCCAATCGCATGGAAAGTTATTCATTCTCATCCAAATGTATTCTTTTCTTGGTAGTGTTTTACAGAATTTACCATTTTGAACCCTCCCAGAATTAAACGTTAAACATTGTTTTTCTGCTTTCAGAAAAAACTGATGAAGACCCCTCAGATGTTGGGGCAGAGGTTACCTCTGTTTCAGAGGTTGCAAATGAAGAGGAACCTTCTCATGTGGGCCTCATCAGTTGCTGACAGACATAATCTAAATAGCTCAACTGAATTTCACTTAGTTCTTATTTTTTTAATTTTTGTTTTTGTTTCGTTTATTCAGAGGACTGAGCTTCGAGTATTTTACCACTTTGAGCTTCATATGGCGGTAAACCAATATCCAGAGAAGTACCTCAAATCCCCTGTCTTCTACTTCATCAGAAACACCAAGGGTGAGTACTGTGCAAGTGAACACGCTTTAAACATCTATAAGTTTACAAATGAATGACAATCATGTCATCTTTTTTGTGTTTTCAACAGAGCCCATTATTGAGCCAGTGGATGAGAATGAAGCCAATAAACTGATGCCTTGGCTATTTCAACTCGGAATGCATTGTGGAGACCCCATCCAGGTGCTGCGAGACAAACTGGCCTATGTAGGTGCAACATGTTGTTAGTGAGAACAACATTCTGTGTTAAATAAGCAGTGATGCTGCAGACACAGACAGCTCCAGACATTGACTTTTACTGGTGCTTCATTTCAGTTCTACAGTCCTTTGATTACTGCTCAGCGGAAGGCAGAAACTGGAGGAGGTCATCCAAAGCAGACAGATTTTCCTCTGGAGGAGCCTAGAGCTGCGGATGACGAGGAGACCTCTGAGAAGCTGCATGGGGAGCTCATAGTTCACGATGACCTTCTCAAGAAGATGCACAATTTTCTGGGCATCCTCAACATAACTCTCCAGCGCCTTCAGACTGAGGGTTGGTTTCTATAAGCAATATATATATATCAATGATGGGGTTTTTTGTTACAATGTTATTGAAGTGAATTCAATTCTACAATTTCATGAATCTTTTTGTCACAGAGGAGATTTCTTTGCACATTCCTGAACTCGACTTGGAGCCAAAGGTGGAGGTCCTGCTCACTAATCCAGAGATCGTTGAGAAGTTGGAGCAGTGCGCGATGAACTGGCAGACTCAGATTACAATTGTTTTGGAGGAGCAGCAAAGCAAAAAACCACAGGTTCATGCTTTCTCTGAGTTCAACCGAGGATGGCTAATTCATGGCCACATGCATCGCTGAAACACTCTTCTTTTAAACAAAATACTTAATAGTAAACAAAGTCTGTGTGGTGAGAGAAAGCAGAAATGCACTGGATGATATCCGTGCCCCGTATCGAGGTAACTCTCCGTTTCATGGCAGGAACCGAGTCCTATGGCTGAGATCGTGCTTTGGCAGGAGCGTGTGTCTGTTCTGAACGCCCTGAGTGAGCAGCTCAAACAGCCTGTGGTCCTGAAGATCTTGGAGGTGCTGACCAAAGCGGACACAAGCATTGTTCAGACCCTGAACGCAACGATTGCTGAACTGGCGAAATACCGTTCTGAGTCGGATGATAATGTCCACTTCCTCAAGACATTGGAGAGACACTTCATGGTGAAACACCCTTTTTACAAATGCTTTACTGCTAAATGTTCTTTATGATAATCCTGCCCAAAAACCGATGTTGGAATCATTGTTATATCTTCTACCTAATCTTTATCAAAGTTTCTTTTGTCAATCGTAGAATCTGGCAAATGACGTGAGCTTCAGCTTGATCCAGGACAACCTCAATCCCCTGATGGAAAGCTTGCGAATCGTTTGGACCATTTCTTGCCACTATACCACCAATGAGCGTATGGTTCCCCTCATGGAGCGCATTGCCTGGCAGCTGTGTGAACGTGTGACTCAAGCGGTTGATGTCCACACTTTATTCAAGTAGGCGTGAAAACCTTTTCATGTTACAGTAAACACACTGTTCTTAGTTGAGCACATGTTTTACCTATTGGCATGCTGCAATGGTTCCCAAGTATTATGTTTTGTCATTTAAGTGCAAACTAACAATTCGATGTTTCTTCAACAGAAACAGGAAGGAGGCCAAGACCCAGGTTCAGGAGGCGGAGCAGACTCTGAGTCAGTGGAAGACAGCCTACTTCAATATGCGCGCTTTCATTGAAGAATCAGGGAAGCACCAACGTTGGGAGTTTGACCGCAAGAGGCTGTTTGAAAGGAGTGATTACATGGCTTCAGTCTGCCAGGACCTGTTCAATGTCCTTCAGGTCAGTGCACATTTATTCCAGAAACACCGATCATCTACTGTGTCAGTGCACGTGTGACATGAGATAATGTCATCCAGTGGATCCTTGATGTTTTGTGTTGTGCAGACTTTAGAGGAGTTCGCCAACATTTTGGGCCCCGAGCTCAGAAGTGTGACTGGTGACCCGAAACGGATCGAGGAAGTGCTGGGGAGAGTGAATGGCTTGGTGGTGCCTTTCGAGCAGATTACCTTTGAGCCTTTCAACATTTGTAAGATGAGCAGCTGGAAGATGATCATGCAAGACTTTGACTCCACAGTTCAGGTGGGTTTAAGACATCATGACTCTTATTTCTGTTGAAAAGCAGAGTTCTTGTTGCACTGGCATCACAACATTGTGTAAAGTTCTGTTACCAAGCTGGTTCTTCCATCTTTTTTTGTATATTTGTTCAGGCAATTGAGGCGGAAGCCATCGACTTCATCGATCAGTCCTTCAAGAGTCTGCGCTCCTCAGCAGCAGCGTTCAACATGCTGCTGAGATTCAAACACATCCGCTCCAGAGAGGCTTTTAACAGCCATTTGATGAACAAGTTCAATGATATCCTGGCCCAGTATTGCAAAGAGGTGCTTTAGTAGCTAAGCAGCAGTTGGCAGAATTCTGATGAGTACCGTTGTTATAACCGGGTGTTGTTGTTGCAGGTGGATGCCACAAGTGAAAAGTTCGAGGCAGAGAAGGACAACCCACCACTAGATAAGGGTGAACCTCCCGTAGCAGGAGCCATCAAATGGTCCCGCTTTCTGTTTCGTTGCATCAAAAAAAATCTCCTTACCTTCCTGAAAGCCCCAGAGATACAGGAAAGTGAAAATACTCAAGCGGTGAGGTTTTTTTTAAATTTTTTTTATCTTTGCATGTCCTTTAGGGAAGAGTACATATTGCTAAGCACTGACACAAAAATCCTGACTGTTGACTGTATCCTGCAAAGGCAAAAGACAAGTACACGGCGTTGGCACTGCGGTTAAAGGCATATGACAAAAAGAAGTATGACACCTGGATGTGTGAGACGGAGCGGAACTTGCCATTGCTTATGAAAAAACCCATCTTGGTGAAGACAAGCAAGAGAAACCAAAAGGTAAGTTTTGGTCAGACACTTTCTTTACATAAGTGCATTATTGAAAATGTTGTTTTTGTAATCTGCATTCCAATTGTTTTACAGGGTGATGCAATAAGTCAGAAAGGCTCACAGAAGGATGTGCGATACAGTGTGAACTTCTCCCCAGCTTTGAGAGAAATAATCTCTGAAACCATCTACCTTTCGAAGCTCGGCTACTCCATTCCTCATCCAGCCTATAATGTTGCTCTCCTGGAGGCCGATTTCCTCAGGTGATGATGTTCAGGGTCGTTCTATTCCGGAGTGCAGCCCAAACTGCAAATCTCTTAAAGTAAACTCTGACTTAACCTTTCCTCAACCTTGGTTTTCAGGTATGTTGATGATCTGAACAAGATCATCAGCTGTTACCACTCAGTAATTGACAGCCTGAGAGAAGAACACTTCATAATGCTGGCTCCACAAATCACGGCTGTTATGAAAGAGCTGCAATTTGGATGCAAAACACTCAACTGGAATGCCATAAGTACTGCTCCTACAGTTTCGAGATGTTTTTAGAAAAAAAACAATTAAGTTGGTTTCATTTATAAAACCGAACTAAATTAATTTCATATAAATATCCATGTTTCTCCAATTTTAGGTATACCTGACTTCATCAACCAGGGCAATCAGGCTGTCTCAAAGTTTGAATCTCTTGTCAGTCAGATTCACAACAACGAGAGGGAAATTGACTCCAAGTTGCAATCCATAGAGACTGCCAACTTACTGAAATATCCACTGCCGGATAAATCGAATGATTTACCAGGTAAACACATCAATAGTCTAAAGAAAAAACAAAACAAAAAGCATTTGATTGAAAGAAAAAATCACCTGTATTCGGTGTCTTGAACTTAACTGCTTGTCTCTTAAGGTGTCAAGGAGTTCTGTGAGCATATTGAGCAAGAGCGAGTAAAGACTGTGAACTTGCTGACCCGTAAGTATGCTGACATTGGATTTCTCATCACAAAGAGTGAGAATGTAACACTGGAAACCAGCACTGGAAGAGCTAAATGCATGGTGGACTATTATGCCTACTGGGAACGCAAGGTGCTAGACTCGCTTGTCAAGATGGTCCTGAGGTAACTACTCATTGCTCAGCCACTACTCACTGACTGAGGTGCCGTGTTCAAGTCCTTCTTTGTGTTGGATTCTTTGGATTCCACTTTCAGAAACATTCAAGCCTTCAACATGGCACTGATGGGAAACACTCCCCTCTTTCAAGTCGATGCTATCCTGTCTGCCCCTAAGATTGTGTTGCAGCCTAAAAGCCACGAGATCTACTGGCTGATAATGCAGTGTGTCAGAGACTGTGTCGAAAGCACCAAGGTGAGATCCTCGCAATTAGTTCAGTCATCAATGCATTAAAGAAGCTGATTTTAATGCAATACCGAAAATGTAACCGGACTGTGTCTCTGATTTTATGTTCAAGCAATTTGTGCGGTGGATGCGCGGGACCTGCATTGAGTGCCCCCCACAATCAGTGGATAATGAAGATGAGTTTGTGACATTCAACTTCTGCAGCGATGTGTGGCCGCAGCCTCTGATCAACGAAAGTGCCATGACGGTGTCTCAGAACACGCAGCAGCTGCTCCTGTCCTTGGATCGCTACCTCAAGCGCTGGAAGCATTACCGGGCTCTTTGGGAAAAAAACAAAACCATTGTGCATGAAAGGTTCGCTGCGAAGAAGCTGTCCTATGCCAAGTATGACGACGAGCTCCATCTTCTGTCTGGTATCAAACAGTGCGTGAAGTTAGAGCCCAGTTTCACAAACGAGCATATCATCCACCTAAACCTGGAGCCTCTGATTGGCACTGTGCTGGAGATCACTGAGTCTTGGATCACTTCGCTTGGTAGCTTCCTCAACAAGCCTGCCAAAGAAGATCTGTTCAACATGAGAGACGAGCTCATGGTGCTGTATCCTGCCCGACTGCCCATTCAGTGCTTTGATTCTTCATGGCTCTCTTTGTGTTGTAGTAAAGGCAAATTTGTTATGTTTCATATATTCAACAGGAACTTTCAAAAAACTTGAACCAGAGCCCTGACACTTTTGACGACCTTAAGTCAGTTCTGAGCACCATCGCAGCCATCAGGGACATGTCTTTAGATGTGGAACTGAGGTACATGAACCTAAAGGAGAGTTACAGAACCCTGGTCATGTACAATGTAGAGGTAACATGCATTTTGGTGTTGGACGGTTGCTCCTTCCAGACTTGATGAATGGCCTCACACTGAAGACCTGTTTTTTGTGCTCAAGGTTGGAAAGGATGAGTTGGAACTGGTGGCCAATATTCACCCCATGTGGAATGATCTCTTCACAAAGTCCAGAGAAGTAGATCGAAGTCTGAAAGAGGTCAAGAAATCCTTTACAGTGGTAAGATATCAGACCAACACATTTTTAAGAGGTACATTTGGGAAATTTATAAAAATCGCATCTTGTTTTGTAAAGGAAGTCTTCACAAGCAAAATCTGTATGTAAATATGTTTTTATTACATTTTGGATATTCCTGTTTTCCTCCCAAAGATTACAAAGGAGAAGATTGAAGAGTTTACCCAAGAGTTGTCAATCTTTGCTGAAAGCTTCAACATGCATGGTCCTGGAGCAGTAGGAGATGATTTGGAGAAAGGTACATGTACCTTTGGATCCTAAATGTATTTATCCAAATGCAAAAAAGAAACCCTTGAAGCAACTATTTTTCTTTTTTGTTGTTGTTGTTCTTTGCAGGTCTGACAATTATAGGCAAATATGAGGCAGATCTTGCCAACATAGTAGCAGGACAACAGGAGCTAACCAATGCTGAGAAGCTCTTGGACCTTTCAGTCACTGCGTACCCAGAGGTGGCCTCCATCCAGAGAGACATGAAAGGGTTGAGGCAGATATATGACATCTATAAAGCCCAAAAGGTATGATTGCTGTCATAGAATTTGAATGCATTTTCAAAATACAACAAAACTCCCTTGTGAAGTTTGTAACATATTTTTGGGATGTTTTTCAGGATGCAAAAGCAGAGTGGTCACAGACTCTGTGGGTAGATTTAGATATTCAGGTGTTACAAGAGGGCATCGAGGGTTTCATCAAAAGTGTAAGGCTGCTGCCCAAAGACGTGCGAGCCTTGCCTGTGGCCTTCTTCCTGGACGGACGGATGAAAGAGTTTCGAGAATCTTTGCCTCTTTTACTGGATCTGAAGAACGAGGCACTAAGAGAAAGGTGTGAGGATTGGTTTGGAGTATCAGAGTATCCCAGCCTGGAATCTTATGTGTTGATAAGATCAAATATATGATAATTTATCAAATATTTGTTTTTATCTGTATTTTAGACACTGGAAGGAGCTCATGGAAAGAACTGGGACCAGTTTTGAGATGAACCCAGACACATTCACCCTGGAAAACATGTTCGCTATGGAATTACACAAACATGCGAATGTCATCGGGGACATTGTCACTTCAGCTGTAAAAGAACTCAGTATTGAAAAGGCAAGATTCATCTTAAATAGAAGTTTCATATCCTTTTTTATCATTTCATCAGAATGGTAAACCCTTTTTTGTACAAGCTGTCAATGTTTCTCATATTTGTGCCTACAGGGAGTGAAGGGGGTGGTAGAGACCTGGGAAAGTATGAAGTTCAATGTTCTGTCATACATCAAAGGCACCCAGAAACGTGGCTCCATCCTGGGTGCTGTGGACGAGATCCTGCTGAATGTGGACAATGATGTCATGAACCTGCAAAGCATGGCTGGCAGCCGTTTTGTGGGACCCTTCCTTGGTCCCATTCAACAATGGGAAAAAGATCTGTCTCTCATCAGTGAGACCATCGAGGTCAGTCAGAGCAAGTGAGCTCCAGTTTCAGTGTGAAGAAAGTTCTTGATGACAAGAAAAACTCTTGCACAGGTGTGGCTGCTGGTGCAACGCAAATGGATGTACTTGGAAAGTATATTCATTGGGGGAGACATTCGTTCACAGTTGCCCGAGGAAGCTAAGAAGTTTGACGCCATTGACAAAAAGTTTAAAGATGTGAGTATTATGATAATCGTTCCCTTAAAAAGGATTGTTTGCTTTTTTCTTGACATGTCAAAATCTGATAATCTCCTTGCTTTCTGTGCAGATAATGAGTGACACAGTGAAAAGCCCAAACATTAAGCGATGTTGCTTGGTTCCCAACCGGCTCACAGATCTGCAGGCCCTGAGTGATGGTCTGGAGAGATGCCAAAAGAGTCTCAATGATTATCTGGACTCCAAGCGAAATGCATTTCCTCGTTTCTTCTTCATTTCTGATGACGAACTGTTGAGCATTTTAGGGAGCAGTGACCCGACCTGTGTCCAGGAGCACATTATAAAGGTATGGACCTCGAGAGACTGTTTTGGGGAATTGTAAACAAACAAGTCGCCACACTCCCATGTGGAAAAGCATGTCAAATATTTTTCTTCCCTCTTGTCCATAAGATGTATGACAACATAGCCTCTCTGAGATTCGATGAGGAAACTAATGGGGAGACAGTGGTTGGAGCCATGGTGTCTGCTGAAGGTGAGGTGATGGAGCTGAGGAAACCAATCTTAGTGGAGGGGAAAGTGGAGGAGTGGATGCTGGGGGTCCTGCTAGAGATGAGGAGGACTAACAGGCTCATCACAAAAGAAGCAATTTTTTACTACTGTGCGGACAAGAGTAGGTGTGTATGAATTCTTATTTTCTTTGTAATTTTAATTTCTGTTTGTGAATTAGCCACAGCCAGACTGCAGAAAAACTCCAATGTCCTTGTTTCTCAGGGTGGATTGGATGCTGCTGTACCAAGGCATGGTGGTACTGGCTGCAAATCAGGTGTGGTGGACCTGGGAGGTGGAAGACGTCTTCAAAAGTGTCAAGAAAGGCGAGAAACACGCCTTGAAGAAGTACGCTGAGAAGATGCATCAGCAGATTGATGAGCTGGTGACGCGTATCGCTCAGCCTCTGAAGAAGAACGACAGGCGAAAAATCAACACCGTGCTCATCATCGACGTTCATGCAAGAGATATTGTGGACAGCTTTGTCCAAAACAGGTAACACCAACAGATTTCAATTTCAGCCATTCTGTGGCCTGGTGTTCCCATGTCGTAAAAGAATAGACTTAACATCGTGGTATCTTTTCAGCATTATGGACGCACAAGAGTTTGAGTGGGAAAGCCAACTGAGATTCTATTGGGTGCGGCAACATGACGACCTCTTCGTGCATCAGTGCAGCGCCTCGTTCTCTTACGGCTATGAATACATGGGGTTGAATGGTCGATTGGTTATAACCCCACTGACAGACCGGATATACCTCACTCTAACTCAGGTCTACAATGCGCTAAACACACAGAATGCTCCAGCAGTTGCTGTAAGTCCCTGACACTCAGGATTTCTGTGTTTGTGTGAATCAGGCCCTCTCCATGTACCTGGGTGGCGCTCCGGCTGGTCCGGCAGGTACAGGCAAGACCGAGTCCACCAAAGACCTGGCTAAGGCTTTGGGCCTGCTCTGTATGGTGACAAACTGCGGCGAAGGCATGGACTGCATGGTGGGACTGTGGATGAGCCATCCGTCAATGGAAACGTGTAATGCGACACATCAAGTTGCTCGTGAAAGTATTCTGTTGCATTTTATTTCCACTTTGTGCGCAGGCTGTGGGAAAAATCCTCTCCGGCCTGGCCCAGTGTGGAGCTTGGGGCTGCTTTGATGAATTCAATCGTATTGATGCTTCAGTGTTGTCGGTCATCTCCTCCCAAATCCAAACTATTCGCAATGCTCTCATTCTGCACCTTAAGAAGTTCCAGGTACTTCTGCCTGTAACTTGTAACAAAGAAACCAAGACATAGAAAAGTTGAATCAGTTTTTCCAACACTTTCAAGGATTTTTTTTTATATGCATGCATAATCCCTCTGAAGAGTGTTATGTCTTTCATATTCTTCAGTTTGAAGGGCAGGAGATTAATCTGGATGCCCGGATGGGTATTTTCATCACAATGAACCCCGGTTACGCAGGACGCACGGAGCTGCCAGAATCAGTCAAAGCCCTCTTCAGGCCTGTGGTTGTCATTGTGCCTGACTTGCAGCAGATTTGTGAGATTATGCTCTTCTCCGAAGGTTTCCTGATGGCCAAGGTATACGGACACTCCTCAGCTCTGTAAAATGAGCCAAATACATAAGTTACTGTCATGCTCTATATTTCAAATATCATTTATCATTCTTGACATTTTGTATTTCCTGACATTTCTTATGCTGACTGAAAAATTTGCCGTTTCACAAATTGGTCGCTTCATATTTCTGTCTTCCAGGTTCTGGCAAAGAAGATGACGGTTCTGTATAAACTGGCTCGTGAGCAGCTGTCTAAACAGTTTCATTATGACTTTGGCTTAAGAGCTCTGAAGTCTGTCCTTGTGATGGCAGGAGAGCTGAAAAGAGGCTCGCCAGACCTCAGTGAGGTACAAATCAAATTGCATTGAGCATGTTATTTTTTTCATTTGCAGCAAACTGAAAAACAGGCATATTTGTTACTCTTCAAGTTAATGCTGTTTTCTGCCTCTTCAAGTCATTTGAAGTTGATGTTTATAGTTAATCCCCACTCAGCCTCTGGTTATGTTCGAAATCGTTTTTCACATTTGGACATTGACTGTGCTGATTCTAACTCTCTTTTGTCCTCTGCAGGATGTGGTGTTGATGCGCGCTCTCAGGGACATGAACCAGCCAAAGTTTGTGTTTGAGGATGTCCCTCTGTTCCTCGGGCTGATCTCAGACCTGTTCCCTGGGCTGGATTGCCCTCGTGTTCGCTATCCCAACTTCAACGACGCTGTGGAACAGATCCTCGAAGCGAACAAATATGTCATGCTGCCTGACCAGGTTCTTCAGCATCATCTTAGATACTGCAGCATCTAAGCATTTGAGCAAGCGAATGTAGTTTTATCTTTGGAATCTCTGATTGTTTTTATGCTGTTGTCTTTATGCTGTCAGGTGGATAAAGTGGTGCAAATGTATGAGACAATGATGACCAGGCACACGACTATGGTGGTGGGCCCAACAGGTGGAGGAAAATCTGTTGTGATCAGCACATTGTGTCAAGCTCAGACTAAGTCAGTGTTGATAACGCCACCTTCCAAAGGTTGTTTCTCTGTGCACACGAGTAAACTTCATTCTGTCTCATCTTCAGGTTGGGATTACAAACCAAGCTGTATCCCTTGAACCCTAAAGCAATGAGTGTCATTGAACTGTATGGTGTTTTGGATCCTGACACTCGAGACTGGACCGATGGAATCTTATCCAACATTTTTCGTGACATCAACAAGCCCACAGACAAACAAGAGCGAAGGTATATCTATTCAGTCCACTGGCAATCTAACAAACATTGTGAAAAGGTCGAGCAAGATTTTCAATGGAACTGGACACTGTTTGACTCTCAGGTACATTCTGTTTGACGGGGATGTGGACGCTCTGTGGGTGGAGAACATGAACTCGGTGATGGACGACAACAAGCTCCTCACTCTTGCGAACGGCGAACGAATCCGTTTGCAGAACCACTGTGCTTTATTGTTCGAGGTTTGTCTGGGTTTCGAGAATACTGTTTGCAGAATTCGTCACTCACTTTTGCCGAGCACTGTTCTCAGTTCTGTGTTCTCACTGCAGGTTGGGGATCTGCAGTATGCTTCCCCTGCTACTGTTTCTCGCTGTGGAATGGTTTTTGTCGACCCAAAAAACCTGCGGTACACCCCGTACTGGAAAAAGTGGTTGAGCACCAGACCAAACAAAGTATGAAGATGAAGCTGTCTGTGATTCCATACAAATTTATTTTTTAATGTGAGGCTATTTCAGCAATGCCTTTCTTTTTTGCCTCTGTAGGAACAAGAAGTGCTGAACAAACTGTTTGATAAATATGTACACAGCGCCATTGATATGATTGTGGACGGTATTGTTGATGGCAAACAGGGCCAGAAAATGAAGACTGTTGTACCACAGACAGATCTAAATATGGTACGTCAGTGTTATTCATCCCAAAAGTATTCCATTGTGTGAATTGATAAACCGAGGGTAAGATTGTTGAATGAAACTTTGTAGATCTCGAGGTTGCTTTGGTTTAACTTAACTGAATCATGCATGTTTTTATGAATCAGGTAACACAGTTGTGCTTAACACTGGATGCGCTGCTTGAGGGTGGGAGCAGCCGAGCTGAAGTCCTGGAGTCTTACTTTGTGGAGGCTCTGTACTGCTCGCTGGGGGCCACATTGTTGGAGAGTGACAGGATCAAGTTTGACGAGTTCATTAAACGACTTTCCTGCTTGACCACTGTGCACGATGAAAAAGTCCTGGCTGGACCCGGGGAGATACCAGGTATGGGGCAGATGTTGCTACAGTATGAATCAATAACAACATGTTGTTTTTTAATTTAATTTCATACTGTTATGCATTAGGTTTCTATGCAGATAGTTTTATTCTTGTTTTATGGGGGGGGCAAGAATAGGAGGCGAAAATTTCCCATTCTGCCAATTAAGGGACTTGTATGCATTTTGTTGCTTTTAATGGCTAACCTGATGAGAAATGTTTTTTTAATCTATTTTATTTGTCAATTACCTTTTTAATTTTAATCACTGATAACCGATTCCCTCTTTACAAATAGGATACCTCCCAACTCTGTTTGACTTCCACTTTGATGGAACAAAGAAGAAGTGGGTTCCTTGGAGTTCTCTGGTCACCAAATACATTCACAACCCTGAAATGAAATTTGCTGATATCCTAGGTATGACTGTGAGATTGATACCAGTACAAGTTAAGTTTGAACTGAAGAACAATTATCTGAGGGGTTTTTTTTGTCCTCAATCAAGTCATGGTCTCTTTTTACTTTAGTGCCAACCATTGACACCACACGAACCAGCTGGATCCTGGAACAGATGGTGAAGATAAAGAGGCCTGTGCTATTGGTTGGAGAGTCTGGCACCTCTAAGAGCGCCACCATTCATAACTTCCTGAAGAAAGTGGATTCAGAAACGAGGGTAAGTTCATCCTCTTGCTATGCATTCACATCCAGTCTTCATCTTTCTGTCCTTTACGTCAAATCCTGTCCTTTTCCAGATCACTTTGACCATCAACTTCTCATCCAGAACCACTTCCCTGGACCTGCAGAGAAACCTGGAAGCCAATGTGGAGAAAAAGACCAAAGAAACTTACGGTCCTCCTATGGGGAAAAGACTGCTCGTCTTCATCGATGACATGAACATGCCGAAGGTTCAGCCTCTCAGTCAAGCTTTTTCTTTTTGACAGCGATGCATTCTCATGTTTTATTGTTGTAATTCTTGTTGTCCAGGTGGATAGTTATGGCACACAACAACCTGTTGCACTTCTTAAGCTGCTGTTGGACCGAGGAGGCTTTTACGACAGAGGGAAGGAACTCAACTACAAAACCCTCAAGGATCTGGGCTTCATTGCTGCCATGGGAAAAGCGGGAGGTGGGAGGAATGAGGTGGATTCTCGCTTCACCTCGCTCTTCAGCGTCTTCAGCATCCCCTTTCCAACAGTGGAGTCCCTTCACCTCATCTA
>JASSRZ010000011.1:10181065-10193775 GCA_032164315.1 Malacoctenus gilli
GTGGATTCTCGCTTCACCTCGCTCTTCAGCGTCTTCAGCATCCCCTTTCCAACAGTGGAGTCCCTTCACCTCATCTATGCTTCCATTATCAAAGGCCACACCAGTGTGGGTACAAATCCTTCTTCCACAGAAAACAAAATGCAATTTAATCATTCAGTTCAGTCATCATGATAAATACTTTGATTTGTTGGTGTTGTTTTTTTTTTTAGAAATTCGAAGACGCTGTACAAAAGGTTTGTGATAAGGTCACCATCTGCACACTGGAACTATACAACATGATCATCAAAGATCTGCCGCCCACTCCGTCCAAATTCCACTACATTTTCAACCTGAGGGACTTGTCAAGAGTTTACAACGGACTGGTCCTCACCAAACCCGACAGGTCTGGTCCAGCACATTTCCTTACCTGACATTACAGCAGTTATTAAGGCATCTCAACATGTCTGCACTCTCTCATTTCTCCTTAACAGGTTTTTGACCGTCACCCAATTTGTGCGTTTGTGGAGAAACGAATGCCTAAGAATCTTCCATGACCGACTCATCGATGAAACAGACAAAGCTTTGGTAAAACGCAATCCTCACTGGCATCAATTTGAAGGAAACAAGCAGAATGTGATCTAATTGCTCCTTTAGCTGGAAAAACAACAGGGATTATTTTATTCCAACAGGTCCAAGGCCACATAAAGACTCTCATTGAAGAGCATTTCAACTCAGAACTGGAAACTGCCATGAAGGACCCCATACTTTTCGGGGACTACAGGACAGCGCTGAGTGAAACTGAGCCGAGGGTTTATGATGACATACAAGACTATGACGCCTCCAAGGCCCTCTTTCAGGTGTCGTCAAATTTCAACTCTTTTATTAGCACTCACATTGGTCTCAGGCTGAGGTTACTTTTTGAATATGATATCACACTAAAATATGAATAATTTGAAGTTTCTGACAAGGTCCCGTTTTTTATGTCCTTTAGGAAATTTTAGAGGAGTACAATGAAAGCAACTCGAAGATGAACTTGGTGCTGTTTGATGACGCTTTGGAGCACCTCACACGAGTGCACCGTATAATCCGCATCGATCGTGGCCATGCGCTGCTTGTTGGCGTGGGGGGCTCCGGCAAGCAGTCTCTTACCAAGCTTGCCGCCTTTGCTGCTGGTTGTGAGGTCGTGAAACACAAAACATAAGAACTTCAGTCACCCAATTCTCTTGCAAAAACCGAGTGAAATTACGTTGAAGAAACAGATTTCAATTAATGAGCATTCAGAATGAAACTGCAGATAAAACATTTGCTTCTGATATTGACATTTTTCTTGGTCACAGGTGTTTGAAATTACGCTGAGCAGAGGATACAGTGAGTCCAACCTCCGTGATGACCTAAAGACGCTATACTTGAAGCTTGGCATTGAAAATAAGAAGACTGTGTTCCTCTTCACTGACGCTCATGTTGCTGAGGAGGGCTTCTTGGAACTAATCAACAACATGCTCACCTCAGGTTGAAGATCAGCCTTTTGGTTCACAGTTGATTCTTGTCAAAGTGACAGCTGTAAACAAATAGGGTTTGTGTTCTTCTGGAAGGCATTGTTCCTGCATTGTTCCCTGATGACGAGAAGGAATCGGTTCTGAACCAGCTCCGTGACGAGGCTCTGAAGATGGGAGCCGGTCCTTCTAAAGACAGCGTGTGGCAATACTTTGTCAACAAGAGTGCGAATAACCTCCACATCGTTTTAGGCATGTCACCAGTGGGAGACACGCTGAGGACACGCTGCAGAAACTTCCCAGGTTGAACTTGTCTTCAGACTTCAACTGAGTTTGTACAATAACTGGTTTTGTTTAATTGACCGTGTGACTTTTGTTTTTTATTGCCTTTCAGGACTGATGAATAACACAGTCATTGATTGGTTTTTGCCATGGCCTCCCCAGGCGCTACTGGCAGTTGCTCAGTCGTTCCTAGGTTTGTTATTAAAAACATTTCCTTCAAGTTTGTTGTCGGACAGTCATTTGAGTGTTTTTTTGTTTGTTTGAAATAGTTTTAAAGGGAATTACAGCCATCAAAATGTCACTAAATATGTTTCGCTCTTTTTTCTCTCTGCAGGTGAAAATTCAATGATTCCTGACTCCCACTCTGTTGCAGTCATAGAGCACGTGTGCATGATCCATACATCTGTGGGCGACTACAGCAAACTCTTTCAGCAAAAGCTCAGACGTTGCAACTACGTCACTCCAAAGAATTATTTGGACTTCATCAGTACCTACTGTAAACTGCTGGAAGAAAAGGATCAATATATCCTGGGTGAGGCACTGAACTGCGATTTAAAATTAGTACCTGTTCATAAAAGACTCGACAGGTGCCATGACTCCTTTGCTGAATGGTCAGTGATGACGTAACATTCTGTTACCCTTGTTTTTATTCTTGTAGCTCAGTGCAAGCGTCTCGAGGGAGGCTTGGATAAACTTAAGGAGGCCAGTGAGACCATAGCTGAACTGAATGTCAAACTGGCAGATCAGAAGGTGGTTCTCGCTGAGAAGTCCGCAGCTTGTGAAGCCCTGCTGGAAGAGCTTTCCACCAATACAGATGCAGGTAAGCATTTCCCTGCATCTCTTGATTGAGGTTCATGAAGCATACTGAGCACTGTTTTTTTTACCTTGACTAACTGATTACTTTCTTCCAGTGGAGGAGAAAAAGAATTTGGCCGAGGAAAAAGCCAAAGAAGTTGAACAGCAGAACAAAGTCATAGCTGTGGAGAAGAGAGAAGCTGAAAGTTCCTTAGCTGAAGCTCTACCAGCCTTAGAAGCAGCTCGCATTGCACTGCAAGACCTGGACAAATCTGATGTCACTGAGATCCGGTAATTTTCTTTGTTACCGCAGCTTTTAGTTTTAGCTCTCATGAAGAAATAATCGCAGAAACCCAGAAAGTCCCACAAAATGAAGACACTTAACCCTCAGAAAATGTATAGGCTTTAGAAATGCCAGTCAGGGAGCTCAAACTATGGTCTAACTTGCTTGACCAACAATGAAGCTGAAGTCAACTGTTCATCAAGCGTTTCCTTCAATATGTTCAATTCATTTCTGTTCGTCCTTGGTTCAGATCTTTTGCCAAGCCACCAAAACAGGTGCAGGTGATCTGTGAGTGCATTCTGGTACTTCGTGGCCACAAAGAAATCAGTTGGCAGGCTGCCAAGGGAATGATGTCGGAGACGAACTTTCTCCATTCGTTGATGGAGATGGACTGTGATGCCATCGGAAACAGCCAAGTCAGGAAAGTAAAAGGTGAGAAATGTCCCAATACAACACTGAAATTTCTCTCTGTTCGTGTCGTTGGCCTTTACTCAGTATTCCACTGATGTTTTCTTGAAACCTTCCTGAAACTAGACGCTCTAAAGAACCTCCAGACAAGCTTCGAAGAGATGCAAGTCATCAGCAAGGCCGGCTCAGGGATGCTCAAATTTGTCGATGCCATCATTGGTTACTGTGATGTAGCGAGGGAAATAAAGCCTAAGCGGGAAAAGGTAACTGACAAAAGTAAGATCTTGTATTTCGGGCAACTGATCCTAAAGCCATATTGTCCAAATATTCCAGGTTGCACGTCTGGAGAAGAACTTCTTTCAGAGCAAACGGGAGCTGGAGCATATTCAGAGTGAGCTTAGCAATCTCCAGGAAGAGTTGCTGGCTCTTGGGAAGAAGTACGAAGCTGCAACTGTAGAGAAACAGTTGCTGCAAGAGGAAGCGGAGGTGATGGAGCGAAGGCTCATAGCTGCTGACAAACTTATCTCCGGTCTTAGTTCTGAGAATGAACGGTGAGGCTGCCAAAGTTACTACGGTTTCAGCCTAATCAGTCCCACAGTTATGTTGATATGCAGTAAAGATGTGTCTTTCCTGCCTTGCTAAAGATGTCTTTACCTCTTTTCTCTTGCTCCTAATCTCAGGTGGACCAAAGACCTGGATGAGTTGAGACAGAGGCGCGTGCGTCTGCTGGGGGACTGTCTGATCTCGGCTGCATTTCTAAGCTATGAGGGGGCCTTCAGCTGGGACTTCAGGAATGAAATGGTGTACAAAATATGGATTCAGGATGTGCTGGAGAGAGGTATCCCTTTGAGCCAGCCTTTCAAAGTGGAAAACATTCTCACTGACGAGGTTGAAATCAGCAGGTGAGTCTTTTGCGCTGGTTTGGACTGCATGTGACTGTGACTTTTCTTACACAGTGGGTGTTCTGGGTTAAATTCAACTCTTTGTGACAGATGGGGTTCAGAGGGTTTACCTCCAGATGAGCTCTCTGTGCAGAATGGGATCATCACGTCCAGAGGGAGCCGATTCCCTCTGTGTATTGACCCTCAACAGCAAGCCCTCAACTGGATCAAGAAGAAAGAGGAAAACAATAACCTCAAGGTACACACAGCTCTGTGCTCAAACGAGTGTTGGTTTTGGCACCTACTGCTCCTGACGTTCTCAGGTTCAGCACACTAAAAACCCTCATAGCCCTGACACTGTGGTCATCTGCTTTGCCCTAGGTCTCCTCTTTTAATGATCCAGACTTCCTGAAACATCTGGAGATGGCCATCAAATACGGCTTCCCGTTCCTTTTCCAAGATGTGGACGAGTACATTGACCCAGTGATCGACAGCGTCCTGGAAAAGAATGTCAAAGGAGCAGAGGGCAGACAAGTCATTATGCTGGGCGACAAGGAAGTGGACTATGATCCCAACTTCAGAATGTATCTCAACACCAAACTGGCTAACCCCAGATATTCACCATCAGTATTTGCGAAATCCATGGTCATTAACTATACTGGTAAGAAACTTCAGTCGTCTATCATAGCTGCCTTTTAACCCCAAACTCTTTGTTTCTCGGTTTCTTAGCATTTGTAGTAAATGTGTTCTCTGCAGTGACCTTGAAGGGTTTGGAGGACCAGCTGCTGAGTGTAATCATGGGTTTTGAGAAGAAGGAATTGGAGGAGCAGCGTGACCGTCTGATCCAAGAGACGAGCGACAACAAGAAGCTTCTGAAGAACCTCGGTGACTCGTTGCTCAGGGAGCTGGCAACATCCACAGGCAACATGCTGGACAACACAGAGCTTGTTCACACATTGGAGATAACAAAGCTGAAAGCCAGTGAGGTCCGTTTGGCCCAAGAAAAAATGGATTGAATGTATTTTTTTGCAGGAGGACAGTTTAACTGAAGCCATTCTACCTCTCTGATATTTTGATCGCTAGGTATTCGAGAAACTGAAGTTGGCCGTGAAGACATCGGAGGACATCGATGAACTCCGAGACGGCTACCGACCTGCAGCCAAACGTGGCGCTATTCTGTTTTTTGTGCTGACAGAAATGGCTTTGGTCAACAGCATGTACCAGTACTCACTGGCTTCCTACTTGGAGGTGTTTGACTATTCACTGCGAAAATCTCTTCCCCATTTTGAGCTCGACCAAAGACTGGAGAACATCATGGGCACACTCACGTACAGTGTTTACAACTATGGCTGCACAGGTAAACTGAGTCATGGAGAAGAGTGACCAATGGTGTTCGGAAAGCACAACAGCGACTCAAGATATTTCTGATTCTTATCAATGTTTGACTTATCTCTAGGGCTGTTTGAGAAGCACAAGCTGCTCTTTTCTTTTAACTTGACAATCAAGATCGAACAGGCAGAAGAGAGGGCACCTCAGGAGGAACTGGAGTTCTTCATCAAGGGTGAGATATAAGTTAAGCTTTTATATTTAAACAGAGTGCAGTCATGGTCGGCAAATAACTGTACAAACTGTATATTCTCTTAACCTCTTACAGGCAATCTGTCCCTGGAAAAAAGCCAACGCAAAAAACCTTGTGACTGGCTTCCAGATCAGGGCTGGGAAGATGTCATGAAACTGTCAGAACTCTTTCCTGACCAGTTTGCCTCTCTGCCTCAAGACATCGAGAACCACGCCGATGAATGGAAGTCCGTAAGTGACCACAACCCAAGAGAACGTGACTGACTGCCGCTTGATCAACTGGAAGTCCAACTGTAAACCCGTCTCTCCTCAGTGGTACGACTTGGACGGACCCGAACAGACTCAGTTCCCCTTGAAATACAGTGAGAAACTGTCAGCCTTCCAAAAGCTGCTGCTGTTGCGCTGCTTTCGTGTTGACAGAGTCTACCGAGCAGTGACGGACTATGTGACAGTCACTATGGGCGACAAGTGAGCCATTTTCAATCCTAAACACAGTATATGCACATTGCACCAGTTTGCAAAGTCTCTGAAACTAAAAGTTCAGTGAGTACATTGAATATAGGATAACGTTTGATTGTTATGTGAAGCAAACCAGTCACAATAACTTGCTACTGCACAGGTCTTTATTACAAGTATACTTTATTTTTGCTGGTTTAGCATATTTTGTCTTATTGTGACTTCTTGATATGTTTGAAGTCATTGGAATTGGAATGAGTATGAGTTACTCTCTTAATCTCTCTGTTTTGCTATGTTTCTGCACAGATATGTTCAGCCTCCAGTGATCAGCTTTGACGCAATTTATGAACAGAGCACACCTCTCTCCCCGATCGTCTTCATCCTGAGTCCTGGCTCCGACCCTGCCAGTGACTTAATGAAGCTTGCAGAGAAGTCTGGCTTCGGAGGCAGCAAGTTCAAGTTCCTTGCAATGGGCCAAGGGCAAGAAAAGGTACTGAACTCCTGGCTGTGAAGTCAGGACTGACTTCATATCGCCAATATGAAGTGAAAGGGAGGGGAAGGTGCACGAGTTGAGGGGATTGTCTTGTGCTTCCGACAAAGGTGGCCTTAGAGTTGCTGGAGAAGGCAGCGGCTCGGGGTCAGTGGCTGATGCTGCAGAACTGCCACCTGCTGGTGAAGTGGCTCAAAGAACTCGAGAAGGCTTTAGAGAGGATCACGAAGCCCAACCCAAACTTTCGACTGTGGATCACCACCAATCCCATAACAGATTTTCCCATCGGCATCCTGCAAAAGTCACTCAAGGTGAAACCTGTTTTCGTTTGATCCTCGATGTTTTTTCCTGCAGAAACAAGAATTGGGAATGCAGAACGTAAAACTCGTCACTATGTCTCCATGTATGCAGGTCGTGACAGAACCTCCCAATGGTCTCAAGCTGAACATGAGAGCCACATACACCAAGATCCCCCACGAGACATTGGTGGGATGCCAACATCCTGCTTTCTGCAGCCTCGTGTATGTGTTGGCTTTCTTCCATGCTGTGGTGCAAGAGAGGCGCAAGTTTGGAAAGATTGGCTGGAACGTCCCGTACGACTTCAGCGAGTCGGATTTCTTTGTAGGTCGCAGCAGAGTCCAACGCTACATTGGGAGAAGTTTTTGTGAACCTTGTGTACACGTCTCTTCAGTGTCACTTTTCAGTACTTTTACTCTTTGTGCCTGTGCTCCACAGGTGTGTATGGAGATCCTGAATACTTACCTCACAAAAGCCCACAACCAAGCAGACAGTGATATACCCTGGGGAAGCCTCAAATATCTTATTGGGGAGGTTAGGCCAAAGAGACAGCATTTCATATTGTGGATTGTACTCTGCAGCGTTGAGCTGCTATACAGCCAGTCAGTGTAGTTTGTTAAGTCTGTGTGTGTGTTGTGTAGGTGATGTATGGCGGGCGAGCAATAGACAGCTTTGATCGCAGGATCCTGACCGTCTACATGGATGAGTACCTGGGAGACTTCCTCTTCTACACCTTTCGACAGTTTCATTTCTTCAGCAACAAAGATTTTGACTACAAGATCCCCCCAACTGGACCGAAGAGAGCATACGTTGGTCAGTTTGTCACCTGAATAACCCAAGACACCTCACTGTGAAAAGACACACCTTTCTGTAATTACCCAAGCTCGCATTATTCCTGTATGATGCATTACAGATGAAATTGAGTCTATGCCACTGGTGAGCACAGCGGAGGTCCTGGGTCTTCATTCCAACGCAGAGATTGGATACTACACACAAGCAGTTAAAGAGATGTGGACTCATCTCATAGACCTTCAGCCGCAGACCGGTAGAGTTTGGCTTCTCTCATGTCTCTTGCTTCTTTGCTTCAGCCTTTATTAACCTTTCAACCTTCTCAACGCTCAGGTGAATCTGGTGGCAGCATCAGTCGGGATGAGTACGTCAGCCAGGTGGCCCAGGACATTCAGAATAAGCTGCCCGTTTTATTTGACCTGGACGTGATCCGTAAAAAGTTTGGCACCGAGATCTCACCGACCTCAGTGGTTCTGCTCCAAGAACTGGAGCGCTTCAACAAACTAGTTGCACGCATGCAGGTGTCTCTTGCTGAGCTCCAGAGGGTAAGACGAGGTTTTGAAAACAGTGATACTTCGGAAAACTGGAGTTCCAAGAGCTCCGTGAGGTTCCCTCCATGTGTTGATTTTCCTTGCTTCCCTCCCAGGCTTTAGCTGGTGAGGTGGGTATGAGCAATGAGCTTGACGAGGTGGCATCTGCCCTTCTTAATGGTCAAATCCCAGCTATCTGGAAGAAACTGGCACCGGACACCCTAAAGTCGCTTGGCAACTGGATGAGCCATTTCAAGAGGCGTTACGAACAGTACAGTCACTGGGTAAGGATCAGCACAACATATATAACTCCTCACTGGCTATAATGGCCTTGGCTGCATCTCAATGTCTCTATGTATCAAACAGGTGGATGAGGGGGAGCCCAAAGTCATGTGGTTATCAGGACTCCACATCCCAGAGTCTTACTTGACCGCTTTGGTTCAAGCTGCATGCAGGAAAAACGGCTGGCCTCTGGATCTGTCCACACTGTACACGGAAGTGACCCAATATCGCAGCGAGGACGAAATCAGTGAAAGGCCGCGCACAGGTAAAGAACGATCTTCCACAGGAGGTCAGAAACGAGTGGCGGAGACTGACGGTGTAACGCCCTGCAGGGTGCTTCGTGTCTGGTCTCTATCTGGAGGGAGCCGACTGGGATGTGGAGAAAAGATGCTTAGCGTGGAGCAAACCCAAAGTGTTGGTCGTCGAGCTGCCCATCCTCAGAGTCATCCCCATAGAGACTCGCCGCCTCTGGCTGCAGGTGTGGAGAACATCACGAGACCCCCAAGTTATACAGTTTCTTTATCGAGAGTGTTTCTACTCTAAGTACTTTGCTTTTCCCTCACAGAATACGCTGCGTACACCAGTGTACACCACTTCCTCCAGGACAAACGCGATGGGTGTGGGGTTGGTATTTGAGGCAGACCTCAGCACAACAGTGCACCTCTCCCACTGGGTTCTACAAGGAGTGTGTCTGTGCCTCAACACTGATTGAAAAGCACAATAACACACACTGTTCAAATATGTGTTTTTTTTTATTTCAAAGGAATTCAAAAACTTATCTGAAAATCACATTAAAACATGTTTGAGGAATCAGACATGCTTGGTATTTTCCTTTCTTAGGTTTTTACACTAGGTGGCGCCATACAACAGTATTCTGAGTTCCAATCAGGTCAGTTCGACCGGAGAAAGATTTTAGAAGTTACAGCTGCAGAAACTTCACCAAGATCTCTGCAGGTCTGTATCATTAAGACCGCAAAGCCAGAGACTGAGCAGATGTTTCCAATTCACTTCTATCCTGTATCAATTAGAACTGTAGAAATACTTAAAGGAATATAGAGTATCTGCTCTGACGTCAAAAGGGGCAAAGTCTTTTTAATGCTGTCTTCTTTTTCACAGTTTTTCTCTGTTGTACAAGTAGCTGCGTATGTTTAATAATAAGATTTAACGAGCAGATCCAGTGCAGGGCTTAGTAATCGAGGCTGCTGAGGTCAGCATGCCAAAGCAGGTGAAGTTCCCCTTTAAAAATTAGACTGCCCTAGAGGATCTGGCAGCTGCTGCTGCAGTGAGGTCACAGAAACACAGAAATGCAAACCGCAACAGTTTTAAGTCATAACTTGTGCAGCATTCATCAAGTAGCCCCGGTTATGAGCATGCAGCTGTAATCAGGGATGTGCTTTTTAGCTCAAACTGCAGCTTTGCCATGGAAATCGTAGGAAAGCAAAGAAGTGGCCGCAGACAAGTGGTATTACTGGTGGGCTTCTCATCGCCAAGCAGTTCAGCTCTCGGCCTCGGATCCACAGACTCCTTCTCTCGCGTTTAGCTCGTACAGCCATAATAAAAGGTCAACACTGGGACATGTTTATGGCCAAACACAGGAGGGGAGGGAACTGTGTTCTCTCGTTAAAAGCAGGGAAGAATAGCGTATTGTGGTAATTAATGAACCCACTCTCAAGTGAACTGTGAAGATCTTAAGTAGGCGCTCCCTCACGCAGACAATCCACATTGTGCCTGTTTCAGTTTAGACTCCGGCAGTAAACTAATAAGCAGGGGACATCGTGGACGCAGCGAAGTAACGACTGAAGAAATGACAGATTAGAAAAGAAAAACAATCATGTGGAACGGATCCCTGCCTCCTTCCTCCGAGGTCAAAATTATTTTCAGCTGCTCGTGACTGCAGGGATCTACATTTAACCCTAAACTGCTCCCATGCCTGTCTGGCACCATTGTCTGTGCCGAGTGGCCTCGTAAAACACCAAGGGGCCCTAAGAAAAAACTGACACATCATTTTGCAACACCCCCCCCCCTTCTCCCTCCCCAGTCCCACTAAAGTGTCTGTGTGTTGTGAGCAGGTGGGCTCACCCTGGGCTTGCTCTGTCCCATGTTTTCTCTGCTTGTGCACAGGGAGATGAGGGCCAGTCTGAAGTCTTTGTTTGTGACCTCACGTTTGTTCTCAGTTTCCCCAATGATCGTGTTGGCTGTCATGGAGGGGTCACCTCAGAATCCTTTAAATGGGACAGCTCTGAAGGGGAGTCATCTGACAGAGATCTCAGGTGCTGGGTTTTTTTGGTCACAGTGCCTAAAGTTTTAGAGCTTCTGCTCTGCGGGCACTTCGTGGTTTGAAAGTAGGAGTTTCAGACGGGAACAGTTCAACTTTTGTCCTTTCAGTAAATTAAAACATTACAAAAGTGAACTAAACGGAAAGATACATCAGTATAGATAAGGCCCCATCCTTCAGAATCTATTACAATATTATTCGAGCTACAATTAAAACTTTTGGGTTTCCTTCTCTCCCTTTTCTACAGGCATGATAATGATGATACTACTGAAAAGTCCTTTGTTCTTTTCTTTTCAAAACCAAATAACGTTTTATCGCAATAAAAAACTGTTGAAGTCAAATCTTACTCAATTATGTCACCTAATACATTGGAATATGTTTAGACTGCAAGAACTTACAAAACTGAAATGATGAAGATTTGAGTTGAAAAGACTTTAAACTTCTGTGTGAAGGTATCTCAATCTTTCTCTGTACTATTTGAATGAATTATAGAAAAAAATGAATCATATTCTCATTTTTGGAGGTCAGATTCCATCACAATCTGATTATAAAGGTACAAAGTACCTTTAAAACAAGCCAATCCTTGATAAAGCCAATACAGATAGATAGATAGATAGATAGATAGATAGATAGATAGATAGATAGATAGATAGATAGATAGATAGATAGATAGAAAACTATCATCTATTGGCACCTAAAGTAATGTTTGCAATCCAAAAAACTGAGGAGGAAGCCCAACTTTGTCTTGTTTACTTATTTATTTTCTGCGGTGTGTTCAACTGCACAGCTCCAGAGGTTTGGAGCGGACCTGGAGACGCGGCAGACCGTGATTCATGAGGAGCGGACGCAGCAGTGCCGTCGTGCCGCCGCCCGCCGCGCGCATTGTCTCGCGCGAGGAGTTGAAACGGGGCAGGGTGAAAAAAAAGAGAGAGCCGGCGGGCTGCGCTTTTTAACAGACCCGGGGAGGCTATAAAAGTGGTTCCATGCCCGCTGCCGTGGAGGCTCGGCTGGCTGGATAGGCGCGCGGACACGCGGAGGTGGGCAGAGCACGCGGAGGCGGGTGGACGGCAGCACAGCAGCGACTCTCACTCACCGCGTCTAAAGACTTCCCTCCTCTGTCACGCTGGCAAACGGGAGGCTTTGGCTTCACAGGGCGATATTGTTTCCCTCTCAGGATTTCAACGCCAGCTGTCATCTTTTTTTATATGTCGTTTGTGTCTTTTTGTAACTCCTCAAAGTGTTTTCTACCTCGGTGAATAGGATGCTCGTCTTCTCCAGCCGACCCGGCGCACTTTGACACATTCTGCCCCCCCTCCGACAAAGAGCTGGATCCCGCCGCTCTGGTTTTTCCAGCCAGGGAAAAGTTGGACTCACTGAAACTGTTCTGGCCGCGACGTTTGATGCGAGGGAAATGGGAGCGCACCAGCAGCGAGGAAGCGTGACCGCGCCGTGCAGAAAAAGTTTGCTTTGGACCGCGCTGGTCCTCTGGCTGACCGCGTCCGTGGACGGGACCTGGAAGACGGGACTGTATAAAAGCTACTCAGCCGGGACGCAGCCTGCCGCCGCCTCTCACACCTCCGTCTATCAGAAAAGGTAAAACGGCATCTGACGTGCGTCAGTCCCCGGTCGCGCTTGGCGGATAACGTGTTTCGTTTTTACCCGAAGTTTGTGTGTGTGTGAGTGTATGTGTGTGTCGGTTCACGACTCCACATACTCCCATCTCCATCCATCTACCAGGTCCTATTGTCTTCCTGACAGTCAGCTTCCTTTTTCCTGTGCTGGCAGCACATTTTTCTCTGCTGAGTCCCCTCCTCATTGTC
The DNA here is from genome assembly GCA_032164315.1 of Malacoctenus gilli. Lineage (NCBI taxonomy): Eukaryota > Metazoa > Chordata > Actinopteri > Blenniiformes > Labrisomidae > Malacoctenus > Malacoctenus gilli. The sequence continues at coordinate 10,193,704 of JASSRZ010000011.1, forward strand.
GTGGGGGGGGGGGGGGGGGGGGGGGGGGGGGGGGGGGGGGGGGGGGGGGGGGGGGGGGGGGGGGGGGGGGGG
>JASSRZ010000011.1:10222824-10233183 GCA_032164315.1 Malacoctenus gilli
ACACACACACACACACACACACACACACACACACACACACACACACACACACACACACACACACACACACAGACTGCTGCTCTGGTAAACATTCCAGTACTAAATGAACGAACGGGACTTTTTTTGTCTTTGTGCAGTAAAAAAAAAAAGAACAAAAACATCATTGTAAAGTTAAAAACTTCACCGAATACTTGGTACACATTGTACTCTTGCCCACAATTGTCTCTCTTGATGACTTTTCGTTTATCGTCAAAGTCATTGTGATGTTTGTTGCTGAGTCTGTCAGCTCGATAGCAGCCAGAGAAGAACCTCGTGGATGAAAACACCACCTTTTTTTTATTTACAACTTAATGCAAGTTTGTTAATTAAAAAAAAACGAATAATCACGTATTGCGTCATTGTTTTCAAGGTAGATAAAACAGAAGATATTTGTCAGAGGCTGTCGGGCTCCATGGATTCACCCGACAGCTTGTCTTCACTTCAACTGACCCCTGCCTCCGTCTGCTCCACTCCGAGGAGTTTCCATCCTGCAGTTCGTGTTTTTGCAGACAGTTTGTATCCGCTGTCGAGTACATTTTTAAAAAGGAGATGATGACAGGATGCTCTCATACGTTCCTTTGTCTCCGTCCCATTTAAAGAATATATGGCCGGCCGGTCCTCTTTAGCTATTTCACGACGTTACATCTCCCATTTTTCACCCTGGGCCGAAATACCTCGGCGGTAACACGATCCGAGCTTATGAAGGCAAAATGGAGATTAGCATGTTATGTGAGAGGTCCCAGAGGAAACTGACAAATCAAATGATTTGTTATGGTGAGGGGAAGTGGACAGTGCGCCGCGAAAAGACGCTGAATCATGAGAAAAAACTGAAACAATAGTGAAGAAAGATTTGGCCGACTTCTCGCCACACGTGTGCGCCGCTCTCGTCTCGCTGGGAGCGCGGCGCGGCGAGCCAGCTTTAACGGTTCGCTCTTGAAGCGCAATATCGTCCCGAAGGGAGCTGGAACGACTCCGGCCTGGGAGCCGTGCCTTGGCGCTGGACGGACGAGCGCAGTCACCATCGCGCAGTCCTGGCGTCCGACTGCAGCATTTGTATTCGGTCGCCATGGATCCGGCTGCGTGTTCGTCACAGGGGACTCAATTGTTTTTATTGTTTACACGCGTGGTTAAGGAAAAGTACCGCTTATTGAAAGCCTTTTTCTCCTGCTCTCATGTGGACTCACACTCAAGTCAGCCCACAGGAGGGAAATTACTTCTGGCTGGTGTGGCAACGGGCCTCCGAGTTCACAATAAGCGAGCGTTCAGACCAGCCTTGGACAAATAAACTGTGTGTTGGGCGGGACGCGTCCTTCAAACATGGAGGGCGAAGAGGTTTACTCACCCAGCGCTGAGTGTGGACCGCAGAGGACACGGGCCAGGATGTTTGGCTTAAGGTCCGCGGACTGGGCCGCGCTCTGCTCGGCTGCAGCTGTGGGCAAGAGCGCCGGAGCGCATGTCAACTTCTGTATGGTAATGAACTGGGTCAGAGCGAAGGCTCCGCCGGCCAAGAATCCAGCCGTATGTTTTTGCAGAGAGCGGCAGTGTGTAAACTTGACTTTCTCGCAGTTGGTCGATTCCTCATCGCTCTGTTGTTTAGGCTTTGCAGCCTATTGTTTGGAACTTTCTTTGCTTCGCGTCTCATCTCACATTTTATTGCAGCTCGGGTCCTTTCGAGTGTGCGTCACTCAAGCTGTAAAAAAAAAGCCTCAAAGTGGAGCGAGGGATTACACATCGTCATGTCGCAATTGCAACACACTTTAAGATCGCTACAATGTCAAGCTTTCACCACAGAGGGGAAGTAACTAAGTATTTGTACCTCTTGACTTGGGGTGTGACGATCGACTCAGCGTCACGAGAAGATGCACAACGTTTGCTTCACGAGACCAGATGATATTTTTGAATCAACTCTGAGAAAACAGAGTCAAAGTTTAAGTGGAAAAGAAGAACTTTCACCAAAGCGAGTCACAAAACTCACATTTTGAGATGTTTGAGAATCAACAAAACTCCTGCTGTCAATCAATGGTTGAGGCGATAGAAAACGAAAGCATGACTCATCAGCTTCATGACTTGGCAGCGAGTCTTCATCCGACCGTCGTGAACACGTTGACGCTGCCCTCGCTTTTTGTCGAGGGGCGGCCCGTGGCGAGTACGTCGTCACTACGTTTCATGCTTGCGGTTACAGCCGTGCACAAGCATGTCGGAGGCACGTAAACAAACACTTTAAATGACAAATATCAGCACGATTTAGGAGTTCTCAAACACAAATTTCTGTCTTTTCACCTCTTTATTTTGCTAAAACGATCCATTTAACTTCTTTTAAGATGGTTACTTACTGAATATGAAGACAGCTATTGCTCACTGGTGCTTCATGACTGTCCTCTATGTCCACAGCCTCATATATATAATATAAAAAGATTTATTTTCATTGCTTTTCTACTCCTGCATGTGCGTAATAAAAGGGGTTTGATATGTGATTGTCTGAAGTTGTTTTAAAGCTTCTTTAAGAAGCTGGAGCGAGTATTGCAATAACTTTTCCCAGAAGTGATGTCATCAGGTCACACACTGACTACTATTCATATTAATAAAGATTGTGTCATAATTTCCTCGGTGTTTTATCAAGTTGACAGCAGAGATGTCAGAAAACGGCTCCATGTACAAAAAAGAGCAGGAATTAAAGCACTGGGCTGATAATACAAAGACAAGGAGGGGCGGGGGGGGCGGGTGTTATCTTTCCAAAAAGTCCTTTGTACACATGGACTCAGGCTGATGTGCTACAGCTGTGACCTGCAGCACTCGCATTATTTTATCCGACTATTTATGTTCAGATAGTCTGAGCGGTTTCCAGTTCCAAAAGTGTCTCCGTGCCCTTCTCGTCTGAGCCCGCGAGCGCCACGATTTTATTCGTGTCGATGCCGCAACGTTCTCAAATCAGAGACGTAGCAGTCGCGCAGTCGCAGCGCACAAAAAAACCCAAAACGTCCCCTATAAGATCCACTGCTTCAACACTTTTATGTCACTGCTGCTCTCAGCTTCTCATGTCATGTTTTACCAAACGTAGAAGTCAGAACACAAAACCGTGAGCCGAGCAGAGAGAGCATTGATGAAAGGGAGCCACCTAATTACTGACAAAGTAGCATTACTGTGAAAACAGTACTGTGAAAATGATGTTTTGAACACATAAACTGTGTTCGCAAAAAAGCAGCACCAGTCTGAAGATGACTCATCATTTGACAGGTTTATTAGAGCTGAATAGAAACATTTTAGGACCCTTGACTGCAAATTGGACCTGGTATAACGTTGATTTTGTACTTATTTTGTTTATCGATGATCGCAACTGCTTGATTAAACTTTTTAAAAATACACTTGTTGTTCTGTTTGCTAAAACAAACTGAAAACGCTTGAGTGACGTCCTCTGTTATTACTTCGTCCTTCGACTGCGCTGCGGTCCCCCGAGTTGAAACGAGTTTGACATCCCTGCTGCAAAGAGAAGCAACGGCAGCAAGTTGCAAACGGGACTGGACGTGTCACGCAGAGTGACTCTTCAAAGAACATTGATGCAGTTTGCCTTATTTTAACCACAGAAGCTTGTAAAGTGCAAACAGTGATGCAGGTCTGTGCAGCATCGGCGGTGCATGTGTCAACAGCAATAACTTTAACTTTATCGCATGCCTCTGTGTGTCTAATTCTGGTCTAGGGTGTATTTGTAGCTATTGTTCGTTGGCCTGTTCTGGCAGTGCATTGGCAAGAGGCGTGGGGTTTTAATTACTGCTATGTGTCAGGAGTGTTTTATACGGAGGGGTCACAGACAAGAGCGTCCCCTCCCAGCCGGGCTGAAGCGGTGGCGGCGGCGGCGGCAGTAGCAGCAGTGGAGTGTGTGGTTTCAACCAGGCAGTGCTGGTCTGCAGCTATGCGGTCCTGTTTGTGCTCGTCTCCCTGGAGACCCCGGAGGAGACAGAGATTGGAGGGACGGGAGGGGGGGGGGGCGGGGGATCGCCAGTTGTGCTTCGCTGGATAAGATGCCAGATAGACAGTCGCCGAGGCAAAGTTTACAAAGCAGCTTTTATTTGGGTCAACAAGCATCACGGGGGAGGGGGGGGGGCCCGGCCTCCAGCGGGCTCCGGCCGTATTGTGTTGCTCTTAATAAAAGCGAGGGGTGTGAGCAGGGTTGTCAGCCTCGGCCGCGCGCTTTTATTAGACATCTGCTACTTTCAAGTGGAGGAAACGTTTGAAGACTGCCGGGTGGCTTCGCAGCGCAGTCCGTCCCCGCCACAGACTATCTCAAATCAGCGCGCTGCACTGTAACAGATGTGCCCTCCGCTAATTTTAGCCACTTTATTCAAGCCACAGCGTTGTTTGCGTCCACGGCACGGAGAAAATTGCTTCCATTTTGCCACATGTTGACTCTTTTTGGACACTTCAGGGTGGTTTATCGTTCTTTGGCCACAGGAAATTTACTCAGAAACTCATGTGAACTGCACATTCTTCCGTATTCATGACAGAAACTCTGCAGACATTCAAGCGGCGTTCCATAAGTCACTCAGACTATTGATAAAAGAGAACAACACACCTCTGTCCTGTTACCCCCAATCAGGCAGTTCCCAAACAGTGGAAACAGCTCCGCTGTACTTAGTAATTAGAGTCAGAGGTGGTGAGTGACTGTGAAACAAAGCACAATTTTCCTGTAATTAGGATCCACGAAAGCCTCGCAGGTATTCTCCAGAGTTTGCGGGCCAGGTCGCCTTCGGCGTCTCCGGATGAAACTCTCTGGAAAAACAGGCCGGAGGCCGAGAGCAGAGGTCGGGCCGCATCCTGTGCGGAGCGGTCAGTCTGCGAGACTGACCGCTCTGCCGTGCCAACGGGAGCGTACGTCTTTTGGCCAGACAAACACCTCCGTCAGCAGACCGCAAGTCACCCCACCGGTCGGACCATTCGGCCTGGCGTCGCTCTGTAATTACACACCACCGCCTGCTGGTCGGGGAGGGGCGGCCAGACGCGAGATACGAGCCCCGTCACTGACATCAGCATCTCGGCGGGCGTGTGCTGTAAAAACAGAGAGAGTGAGAGACGGATAGGGAGAGTGAGTGGGCGAGTGAGAGGGAAGGTGAGGTAAAGACGGCCTGGCGTTGGACCGAGGGAGAGGATCCTCCTCCTTCCTGTCGAAGATTAGAGGCCGTGTGCGCGAGCACATCTGGATGGGCCGGGGGAGCCCGAAGACGTGATGAGAGAACTGATGTGAACGAGCCAAAAGCAAACCAAGGGAGAATTAGCCCAACAACACCCGTGGTCACAGCGAACCGGCCTCGCTGCGCTGCATGTTCCTGTTTGTGTGCACGCAGGCAGACGGACTTTGTTTCTTTGTTTCTCGATTAGAAGTTGATATTAATTGATAGTGAAGAAGTGGAGAGCAAAGGAGGTGAAGTTTATACAGCAGGATGGAGTCAAACTGTTGCAGCTGCACTGTTTTTACACTGAAAAGTGTGTAAAACTCGCAGTAAAACTCAGAAACTGAATGAGAAAAATACTTTTAAAGGATTCAAGTATATATATTCTGGCAGATTGTGACAGGATGGTCGACGGTGTGCTGTTCAGAATTGGTGTCCGTCATCTGGTTATTGTACACAGCATCCTCTTGATCCTCCTCTTTCCATGTTCAGTGAAGACATTAATCTGAAGGCTGATGGTAGTTGCGGCTTGTTATGGCAGGTCTGCATCAAGAGACTCCGCAGTCACACTTGTAGATGGTAATCATCGATGATTTATGGAGAGTTTGGCTGAAGGTATTACGAGTGAAGTCGCACAGAACGGTTCGTTGTCAACAAGAAGCGAGTGAAGGAAACAATTCATGAATCGGTGGTTGAAATCCTCTCTCACGGGCCCAAAATATGAGGAAGCACCTCTGGTGGAAGTCGCGTACCGGGTTTGAGGAACCAGACTGAAAGTGATTAATTCATTCCACGCTGGCAAAGGTGACGGAGCTCCGTGGAGTTTAGGGCTGCTCCAACTGGAGTGTCTGTGCTGATTGATGAGGTGAGACGTGTGTGTGTGTGTGTGTGTGTGTGTGTGTGTGTGCGAGGTGAGAGCCTCCCTGACCCCGTACACTCTCACCTCAGGGTCCCGCGGGCTGCAACCCTGGTTTCATTTGCAGCAGGTCTTTGCAACGCCTCACCTTACGCTTGTAAACCAGAGCAGATGGAGACGGGCCTCCTCGGCGCACTTGTTTTTCGACTCGGACGGCGTCGAAACTGAGGATTCGGTGCGGCTCCGCTTCCCTTTTTTCCCTGGGGATCAATTATCTGAGCGGCCGCCACTCGCCGCTCACCTGTAATTACAGTCCAACCTGTCTGGCGTGTGGGCCGCCTCGCTCTCTGGCTCGACAGCAAGGAAATGATGAAGTGTGTCCCACCCTTTAAGCCAATCACCTAATAAAAGAAAGCTGCTACCCTGGGAAAGCGCTGTAAACACCGAGGTTCAGATGCAGGTTCGCGCTGGGCAGACGACCAGACTGAAGCCTGTCAGCTGTGTGGGAGGCCAACGCCGCCGCTGGGTCGTTCTCGGGACGCTTCAATACCAGCCGAGACTGTTTTGAACCCAGCACCAGTTGGGCCTCGTCCAAGAAGCTGCGGAGAAAGGAGACCTGCTCGAATCACACTTTTGTTTTGACGTGTTTTTAATACATTTTCCACTGTGGGATGCACGACGGCGTGTTTGTTTGCGTCCTGGCCTTCGACGAGAGGACTCCTCTTTGTGCCATTTTTCCTCCGCATGATTTCAGACCGTCTCAGCTCCTCTCTGCTCTGTTTCAGTTGTTTTCCATCACGATTGCTTCTCACCTCAAAGCGGGGTCAGCTGACACGTCACGATGACCCCAAACTGAGGACACTGAGCTGATAGATTCGCTTGCCTGATATTCCACAAGAAATCAACAACGTGGTAGAGTTGTTACACGTTCTACTGCGTTGACAGAGGCTTTGTTAAAGTAAAAGAGTATCGTGAATGAATTGACGTCACAAAACGAAGCGGTGACGTCGCTCCCCGGTTAACCAGTGGTCCACAGTCTCACTAGTTGAGAAATCACTGGATGTTAAAATGAAACAGTTTGTATTTAATGTGGATCTGGTTCATCGTGGCTGACGCCTGATCCCGTTGTCTCGGAGCGCGTTTGCGTACATCCTCAGGAGAGGAATCAGGGTCGAACATGTGTGCAGTGCACTTTGGCACGGGCTGAGTATTAAACTGGACGACACGGTGTTTATTCAGGCTCCGAACGAGTGAGCGTTGTTGCTGTAATACTGAAATATGAACTTCTTATGACTCAATCATCAACAAAGAATTTTTTTTCTTTAAGTTGTACTTTATTATCCTCTTATTTATAACTTCAGGCAACTCTTCTGTTCTTAATGTTTGCGAGATTAGTGTGTCTCTTTGAGAATTGGAAGTAATCTGATTACACCTGACGTGAGATGTGAGCCGTGGATCTAGTTTCTCGAAGTTGTTTGAATCGTGAGAGGAATTGATGTCCAAAAATGTGACTGTTTACAGCCTCGTTTGCATGTGTTGAAATAACCTTTAAACACAACTGGGTTTATTCGTGGTTCTTGTGTAAAAAAGAGGGAGGAAACAAAACAGCTGAACGTTGAAATATCAGCTTCACGTCGCCTCAATTTGTCTCCTGCGTTCGAAAATAGACAAAAAAAATCGCTTGCTCAGCAGATGTGCTGTTCTGAGGAGCCATATTTGTTCAGCTTGGCTCGTTTTCTCTGTGTGTGTGCGTGTGTTTGTGAGGAGGCGGCAGCGGCAGCAGCAGTCTTGGGTTCTGTCTGGTGCTGCGACAGAGACAAACTGACCCCCCTCTTAGTTGGCTGTCAGCACCTGGTCACTAATGATGCTGCAGCACTGAGCTCAGCTAATTGACCAGACAGAGATGGATCAGGACCTCACGCTCTCGCCGCAGTGTGGGCCTCTGTGGGTGTGTTTGGATGTTTGGTTCACAGCTGCTGCCAGACCATGTGCTGTACACCCCCCCACCCCACCCCCTCCAACAGGAACTTCCAACTTACACTCAGGAAAGAACCCAACAGACGGGCCTTTATAGGCCGTCCCCCGCCTGTCTTCAGGTCTTCATCCTGCTGCAAACGACAGAAGAGCACAGCTAAAAGTTTGACTCGGCCGCTCGTTCGGGCCCGCCCGTCTGCGACCTGCAGAACGGTTCTGCAGACGCAGAGAACAAATAAACTGCGGCAGGTGATGAGCTCCCAGGATCAGGCGGCCAGTCGCAGCCGAGGCCCAAGATGTGTGTTTAAGCGCTCTGGCTGGCAAAAGCCACCCGGGCTCTTAGTGCGTGGTTTATTTTCACTGGGAGCGTATCGCTGGAGGAATAACCTTGGCCCATTAATAATGCAGCGAGTGTGTGAGTGTGCGGCGCACGGGTGCGTGTGTTTGTTTCCCCTTCTCGCGTGGACCAAACCAGACACGAGGGCGGACTGCACGCGCCTCAGACTGTCGAGTGAGAGGTGCAGCTGCGGTCCTGGTCACCGTCGGTTCGGCCTGCGCAGCTTCACGTAGGCTTTCAAAGCCAATAATAATAAGTTCCTCGTAAAGCTGCCATGGTGATATAACACTGGAGGCAGGTGGCTTTACGGCTCCAGCGGAGCCCAGATTGAAAACGTTGATTCCGTCCTCAATCGGGACTCGGGACGTCCCCGTTGGACTGGTCCACGTTCGGTTGTTGAGGGGAATATCTGCTGCTGACTCATCGAGTCACTTGCTTTCTGTGATAGTGACGATTGGGGCGACAGAGGAGATCATCAGAAAGGAGCAGGTTCAGTTTGAGCAAACATCACACTGTTCTCTAAAACAAGACGATGGGAGGGAATTGTGAGGCTGTTCTGTATCTTTTTCATCACCAGTGTTATCTGGTGCACTTCCAGCTCTGTGGCTACCAGCGCCCCCCCTGTCAGAGACCACTTATTCAAAGGGTTTCTCTTTTTTTTCTTACACTTGTCAAGTCTCCTTCTCTTGTGCATAAGTCACAGTTAAATCTGACAGGTCCACCTTTTATTGAGCTATTTTCCTCACTTTCAGGTTGAAAACCAGTCATGACTGGCTTGCAAAAGAAAAGTATTCATGTTTCGAACAAAAAAATGCTTCAATTGTGGAGATATAAAGCAAAGAGTCGTTAATAACAAAAAAAGCCTACCTGATGACTGAGATTTTGCAGAGCACGTTTGAGCAGGATACGAGACACGAAAAAGAACTTACAGCTCACTCACCTTTATTGTTGTTACTTTATAGCGGCTTTTGTTGCAAAGCAGAGCAAATAAAGGAGAACAAAACCGTACCGGGGCTTCAGTTGGAGCCGCGAAGGGCGACATGTGTGGTTTGGCCGACCTGCTGCTCGGATTTCGACAAACATTTTCGCTGCTCTGCCGAACCTTCTCCCGCAGCTCCGCGCTCAGACCTTTGGATGGCTTCGGAGCTCCATAATAAACATCGCGTTAGATCAAATCAGCCCCGAAAAGATGTTCGGCGAAAATCCGATTTTCTTTTGCGAAGGATCGCTCATCAAAGGCCCACCGCGCGATATTTTAATGAGTACTTTTGCGGAGCATATCATCACTCTCTGGAGCTGGAAAGGATCCCTGAGGAGGGCCTTCATAACTGCTTGAATACACACGCTCATTACGAAATAGGAGAAGACGACCCTCTAACTGTGACCTCTGCTCCGTTCCCCCCCCCCCTCCTTCCCAGAGAGCGTTGCAGCGGCCAAAGCAAAGAATATCCCGAGAGTGTTTGTGAGCGTGTGCGCGCGTCCACGCGTGTGTGCACGCCTGCGTTCGAGAGACGGCTGATGTCAGGACAGCCGCTGGCCTGCCGAACTCTCCGTGGGGGTATTCCTCTCTAATGAAGAGCTCTGACGCAGTCCCTGATTGGAGCCCGGTGCAACGTGGGGTAAAAAGGTCAAATACATTCACACATTTCTTTGACCCTTGCCCTCCACACTGGGGCAATTAGCCCAGCGAGATCAAAGAGTGTGTACAATGAACTGTGTCCACTGGGGGGGAGCATTTATTAACCGCGGTGATGTTATTGTTGGCCAACAGAGTGTTGGGAGACACTCGAGCTGTTTTTTCTTCTTCCAACTGCAAGCACACTTCTGGATTAGCGGCGAGTTAAACACCCTGCAGGAGGTGCAGATAAATTTAGGAGTCTTGAAGAAATTTAAATGAGTTTTTTAAACAAGTGTGTAAGAGGTGTGTGTGTGTGTGTGTGTGTGTGTGTGTGTGTGTGTGTGTGTGTGTGTGTGTGTGTGTGTGTGTGTGT
>JASSRZ010000011.1:10243531-10271596 GCA_032164315.1 Malacoctenus gilli
ACGAGGAGAAGCTTTCGATTGTCTTCCACCTCTTTATGTTGTTTATGCATTATAAACAAAACACAGTTTTTGCTCCACCCAAGAGTTGAACTTTGATGAGTTGTGACAGTTGCAGAACTGGACAAGGTCTCTCATCAGAGATGTTTTTCTTTTCGAATTATGTTTAGGAAAAATAAGGCCAAATTGAATCCTGAAGAGTCCGGAAACACGTTCAAAGGTTGTTGTTGTTGTTGTTGTTGTTGGTTTAACTACCTCCTGCCTCTGGTTTCCAGGGTCCTTTAGGTTACCCAGGAGAGAGGGGCTTCAGAGGAGAGCCGGTAAGACACATCTCCTCTGCTGTCTGTCAGACTATTGCCTGAGAAAATGAATTGTGTAATGTGGGGTGGAGGGAAGGGGGGCATCAGCACATGTCACAGCTGGTTATGCTACTGTAAACTACATTCACCAGCAGCTCTGAGTGGTCACAATGCGATCGCAGCTGAGAGAACGAGACTCGCTCTCTGACGGATAATCAACTTTTTCTGTTGGTGATGTTTCCTCGCAGGGAGCACCAGGTCCCAAAGGAGAGCCAGGAGAGAAGGGCTTACCGGTAAGCAAGGAGTTAGTGGTCGTGCCTCTGAAATAACTGTAGTAATGCATCAGATACAGTGCTAAGAAGTCAGTGTGTCAGTTTCGCATCAGTGCCAATTTGTCTGTTTTTCTAGTGCAAAATGAATTCACTCTGTGTCCTGACGTGAATTTAGACACACGCTTTTAATGAAACATAGAGCACATTTTTGAGACTGCGACCACACATGGAGTCTCACACTGAGTGAAACGGGTCTAAAGACTGTAGAGTGTCATCTATAAACACTGAACTACCTTTTCTACAGTCTCTTTTTATAAATCTACGACCCGTATAGCCTTCAGGATTTTCCTTTATTTTGGAAAGTCCAGCATTCAGCCACAAATGATACTCTACGGGAGATAAAGAAGCAGTTTAGAGCTGATCGAGTGAGTTTTGCTCTCGATGGAGGCTCGTTTGCCTCCCCTGGCGCGCTCAAATTTCGAGGGACATCTGTTAGACTTTTTTCATTAAGTTTGCCGGTGATGTAGCTTCAAAAAGATTATTTTAATCCCCCCGTGTACTGAAAGTATTTCAGGAAAAGTCGCCGTGCGCAGAGCAGAGGTACACCACAGTCCTTTTTTTGAAAAGTTGCTGCCTTCTGTTTGTCTAACGCTGACTCTTCTCTTACCTCCTCCTCAATTTACAAGAACAATCTCAATGTAAGATATCTTCATTAACGTCATCACATGTTCACTTTTGTACTGCAACTATTTTCATTTGGCGACTGAAACCAAGTCCAGCTGTGGTCACCCGATAGAGTTATGCCCGTGATCTATTTGCAGTCTCCGTGTTTATGAGTGTGACTGTCCACGGTTTGCTGTTCAACTGTTTTTTCTCCAGTCCGTTCTCTCCTACCTGTCGATTCTGTACGACGTTGTTGTTCACGTTTGAGTGTTTATTGATTGCAGCGTTTTCGCTCCGTCTGGTTGTTTGTGCGTTGACGTGTCGTCGTCGGTCCCTGGGGTGTGCTCAGGACTGCTGTCCTCTTGACCCTCAAGCTGTCTGACTCCCTCTGCAAGCTACTGTCCCATGGCTACCTCTCACAGTCACCTCTACAGCTCCTGATGTTGGCATACACACCCCAACACACAGGCAGCTCCGCGCAGAAGCCGATCGCCTGCAAAGTCCTGCCAAAATTCCCCCAAAAGCCAAACTTTGAACTCAACTCTCGCATCCAATCAAGTTGTTTCATTTCCTACAAAAATCATCCGTTCATTCCAGAAATGTGGCGTGGAATGTGTATGCCAAATCAGTCCATATTTATCAGTGGTGGGTCCTGTTGGGTTTGGGGGTGTTGTGCTCTGATGTGAGTGGAGTGGATACAGCTCTCCTCTTTTCACCCCCGATGCGACGTTGCATGACTTCTGTTGCATTTTTTGTTTTTTTTACACCATGTTACTTTTTCTATTTCTGGTGACTAAATCCAACACGAACCCGCAAACAAAGTAACTGACTGCAGACTGAACAGGAAGGAGGCAGAGGAGCTCTCAAAGCAACCAAAAAGTCCAAAGAAACTACTGCGCAAGAGACTGTGAGCCTCCCACGTCAGCACAGTATCGACCTCATGCTCATTCCACATGCAGTCGTGTGCTGCTGTCACATTGAATTTGAAGCAGAACATCCTAAATTCAGCAGCACAAATTGATGAAATTTCAGGGAATCACAAAGAAACAGAAAATCTCTGTGACAACTGTCGCTGTTTTCAAAGTTTGGAGGTCGAGTCAACCTGGAAGTTGACGGTTTAGAGCCGACCGACACACTGTCAGTCCTTTGAATTGAGTTTGTAATGGGACTTTGCCTCCTTCCTTCAAATGTGAACACTGCCTTTGTTTTCTGTCATTAATCAAAGTAGTTCATGATGGGAATCCCCCCCCAACTGATCTCTGCATGCCTTCTTTTGGGACAGAGATGTGTTCCGCTGTCTGTCTTCTTCTTCCTGTGGTTCAGCTCCTTCTGTTATTCCTGAGGGTTGTGAATTCTGAAGTATTTCAAAAGAATCCCTTGTAAACGAACTCTTTCCTTCCGTCACGTGACTCCGGGTAACCTTCTGTGACTGCAGCGTGTAGGATGAACACTGTGCAGCTGAGATGAAACTTGCCTGGCTGAACTATCCGACAAAAAAAAAAAAAAATCGAATGCAGATGGCATGATCCAGTCCGTCTCGGGAGTTGTGATGTGACCGACGCCGAGCCGGTCTGTAATGTGCATGCCGTCGTTGCCCAGCCCAGCATGGCAGAGACTGACTTGGTGCAGCAGCATGTTCAGGGAATGAGGGGAGATGTGTAGACGTGCAGGACCATGTGTGACTGCAGAGCTGGGCAGATCCGCGGACCGTTTTAACCTCCTAACTGCTGAAATGTACCGATGACAATGACTTGCATCTTGGCCTCTGAGCTGTTCTCTGGCTTGTGCTCCTTACCTTGACGGCTGTATCTATCTTCACAGGGGGACGGCATACATCAGATCAGAGAGGCGCTGAAGATCTTAGCCGAGAGGGTTTTAATCCTTGAGACTATGATCGGTATTCATGGTGAGTAGGAGGCCTGAGGCAGGGTCAGCTTTAGGCAGGGGTCAAAGGTGGGCGGTCCCAGCTCCCCGCTGGGCCGCGCCACCGAGGCAGGGAGCGGGAACAGTCGCGAGCATCCCCAGGACTCGGGCTGGTGCTGCCACACCCTCACACAGTCCCCTCCCCTCCCCCCCTGTCGCTGCTCTCTGATAGGACATTAGCTTGCAGATGTTCCACGACTTGCAGGCAGATCTCGAGCTTCTGGCTCGCAGGGTGACACTGCTGGAGGCAATCATCTGGCCAGGTAACACTGAGACGTCCTCCCCCACTGTTGTGCCCGCCCTCACTGCCCGCCTTGACAGGATCGATTGACCAAACATTTGAGAACCACTTATGGCAAAACTGCTGTTTTAGGTTGTGAAAAGTATTCAACTGCACATGAATATATGTTTTATTACAAAGTATTTAGAGGCGAGTATTTCACATGATGATCAGAAATTTGAATGAAAGGTACAACATGTAACACTTTGAGTTCACAACATTGCGAAGAATGAAAATAATCAACAGAGTTGCTAAACAACAGTAAAGTTGTCGGCAAATGTTGTGGCGCTGCAAAAGACGTACAAATAAAGAGTCAAATTGAAAGCAAGACAACAGAGTGACTCCACAACCATCCAGAAGCAGCAAAACCTAAGTCCTACATATTGTACCTTAATGTGTGTCAGTGTAACTCGTAGTGCTGTCGACAGTTTCAGTCAATATTTAGCAGCGATTTGTGAAAACCAACAATCTTCTGAGATGTGATATTTTTTTGCTTTTTTTAAAGAACAATCGTGAGTTTTAGGATGATTGAAAATAACAATTTCAAGCTACACTGACTGGTGGTGAATTGTGATGGATGTTCGTGTTCGTTGAGTCAACACAAAAAGCAGTAAATAGACCATGTTCGTAGTGCCAGTGAGTGTCAGGACTGCAGAGTACACATGTCCACACACAGTGGTGGGCAGGGAGGCCCCGTTCCAACTGCTGTCTTTCTTCAACAGAGCCTGATCTAGGGTCTGGGGACGGACCGTTTGGCACTGCCTCCCCTAGTTTCTACAGAGATAAGCGAGCAGGTGCACTTCCACATCGGCTCGCTTCCCCCCTGTCCTCCGACACCAAGGTTCGAGGGAAGTAGCCCTTCCTCCCTCCCTCCCTCCCCGCCCCGCCCCGCCCCTCCGCTCACCCTGAGGATCACAGGCTGGGTTGACTCCCCGTCCTATAGCGCTCACCGGCACGCCGCAGATTTAGACCGTATCTGAAACCCGCTCCGGGCTTTCACCGGTCAGACGTAGGACGGGGGACACCTCAGGGAAACTCCACTGATGCTCCATCGGGAACCTGAGAACTAGTTTGACCCCCACACCCCCACCTCCCCACCGCCATAACCAAACATTTACTTTAACACAACACGCCCCGCGACCACCACCCCCCCTCTCCCCCCTCTGTTTTTTCTTTGTGTTGGCTCCAGAACTGAAGCCTCGCCATAAAGGTCTTTATGTTCGAGACAAAGAAAATATGAATATTCTCTGGTGCTCCTCCTGAAGCCTCATAATGTTCTGGACAAGAAGGGTCATTCAGAGTAATCGAGTGAAGGAGACGTCAGCTGCGAGAAGAGAGACTGGACGAGAGTTTGTCTTGCTTTCACACTATAACTGCGATCAGAGTGTCCATTATTTAAGACGATTGAGCATGTACAGTTGCAGGAGACACTTCCACAAACCTCTTCTAGTATCACCTTTGTTATACTTCTTTCATATTGTTAAACTCGATGTTATGTAGTGCACTAAGAAGATGAAGTCATCTCTTTACTCTTAACTGAGATCTGTGTTGCTAACGGTAATTTTGTAGTTTTTCTGGTGTGCCTGCCCCCCCCACCCCCACCTGACCCCTCCTCAAAATATGTGCTAATTAAGCGATGTAATGTTTCTTTTGTGCTAAAAAAAATGGTTTTGGTTCCATATAAGAGGAAAAACTTTAGGAAACACGTTTGGACGAGGAAGTTAAATGATCTGCAGTTGCGTCTGTCACTTTCAACAGCTTTAACACACAGAGGGACATGAAACTGTCAATGGGACTTGAACATATTTTCTACCACTGTTGGTAAACATGGACTCCAAATGAAAAGACGTTTTTTTTCTGTAATCTTATATCAAAGTTATTGTGAAACTATTTAAAATGATGACTGTAGTTTTTTTTGTATGTTGTTGTGTAATCATTTCATATTTTGACCTTTTTTTGCAAACGTGTTACTGTGTTAAGATAATCCTGTCTAGATGATCAGTGTAATAAAAAGATGCTCATTGTTTTTTTAACAGTTAATCTAGTATTTTGTGGTACAGCAGCATCACAACACCCCCCCCCACCACCACCACCACCACCGCAGCACAAATAAACATGCCCCCCCCCCTTTCTAAATGTCCATTCTCATAAAGGTGGGTTAGAAAACTGATTCAAAATGATCACATTCAAACCAAGTAGATTCATAGTTGAGTAAAGGGATCAACACACGACTTTTCACTGTCTTTCATCGACAGGAACTCCCTTAAAATAGTCAGTAACCGTCTTCATTCATAGTCAGACAATAAAGTGTGAAAGTCTTACATAGTGACATAAAATAGTTGCCGTCCGACCTCTTCAATATACCTTGGAACAAGAGGAGCCCAGACCACCTTCAATTGTTCTCATCCACTTGAACTCGCAGTGCAGATTATCAAAGTGCTTCATAACCCACAGGGAAAATACTGAAGCTCAGCAAAACCCAAGCATAATGTGTTCTCGGTTCACTGCACAGGTGAAGACGCAGTCAGAGACGCGCGACGTGACTGAGACTCTCTTCCAACCTTCATGGGGGCGCATGGCTCTTTGCCTTTGACACCACTACTGCTTGCTCTCCGACGCTGTCTTCAATCAGCAGGGAAATAGCGCCATCTAGCTGTTTAGATGCCGCCAAAGCCACCACAGCTTTCTCCGTGGGGAAGCCCATCTTCTCCAGCTGCTGGAGACTGAAAGAAAGGGTTTTTACAAGATTAGTAAAATGTGAAATAAAAGCTCAAGACACAGAGTGAATTTCACAAATTGTATTTTACTCACCGCAGTGAAGAAACTGATGATTTGGGCACCTCTACTTTTGCATCGGGGTCATCGGGAATGAGGCCGTCTTGCAATGAGGCCAGTATTCCTGCCCTGAGCATCTGATCCTCCAGCAAATCTTCCTCCGACACAGCCGCAGACTCCTGGATGATCCACGCAGGCACAGCTGCAGCCCACGACTGCTGGTTCAAAGCGGAGCGATCGTTGCTTATCGAGGAAGCTGCTGCCTCATCGGCAGGCGTCGTTTGAGAGTGCAGTCGGGATCTGCAACAGAAAACAGAGTCAAATAAAAATCAGTTATCCCACAGGTGAAGCGTGTTGAGAATGGATGTGACCATTCCGGAAGTAAGTACTTATAAATCTAACCTTTGTGGGCTGGTGTGGGTGGGCAATCTGAGCCTGGCTGACGCGGGAATATACAACCAGTCTGGAATGTGATCTAAGAACTTGGCCTCCTCCAGCTCCTGTAGCACCCCAATGAAGGGCTGACGGTCTGCAAGGTTCATTAAGTACTATCACAAAAAGAATATGATGACAAGGTTGTACTACAGCCCAGAAAGCAACACAGAAAGGCCCCACCTGAGAGTGAAGCAAGAGCGCTCACCTCGACACAGTCACACGGCCGATAAAAGATCAACTTATCAAATGAAATGACATCAATATCTACATTTTTACTGGAAAGAGTCAACTCGGCATGAAGAATTGTGCAATCACACATTGAGAAAAAAAGAGGAGCTTTACCGAAACAAGAGAAACAAGTGTCAAGAGGAAAGGATACAGTTGTGGCCGATGCATATTGCACAGAAGTGAAGCAGGGCGGGGGTCCCAGGCAGCAGCAGCAGGCCGATCAGGAGCAGGAGCCAGGGCAGGAACCAGACCGGCAGACACCTCAGCAGCCTCCTCTGCGCCACCTGCCGACACTGCGCCGTGAAAAGGGCCAGCTGGACGGCGGAGTAGCCGCAGATCCGGCTCGCCTCACCGCTGCCCACGAACAGGACGAGCGTGTACAGACAAGGCAGGGCCGCCACTGTCAGGACAGAGAGCGTGAGGAAGGCCACGGTCCCCCAGCGGCGCTCTTGACAGGGGCCCAACAGCAGCAAGAGGGCCACGCTGACCAGCAGGGATGGTGAATCGTCGTGACTGACAGCGTAGAGAAACACATCTGGAAGGGAAGGGGGGCACGTTATTTGACTTCTGTTTGTCTATCATACACGTTTGAGAAACCTACAAATGAATCACTGATTACCTCTGAATCGCGGGAACTCTCCTTCGGGCCCCAAACTGAGACTGGCCTGGATGCCCCCAGCATATATCAGCAAAACGAGTGAGGTGAGTAAAGATGTTCCAAAGCAGAATCCAGGACGGTCCGACTCGAACCAAAACTTGACTGACAACATGCGACCCAGCATTTCTGACGATCGGCAGCTTCTCTACTCACGAGACCTTTGGCGACATAACCCTGGCGAGTAAACATCTGCTGGCACTCACAAGACGAGTATTGTCAAAGGAAAGACAGAATTATATAGATACAAGAGCAAAGTATGGGACTACGAGCTAGGGTCCACTGGAAGTACGCTTCATTCCACTGCTGTCAGATGCTCATTTTATTTTCAAATAATTATTTGAAGTAGGTAAAAGAAAAGCACATCGTAAACTTATTTACAGGAACAGCCACAACCAGACACGAAGATCTTAAGCACTTCCTCGCCTGGAAATGAAGTGCAGGCTAACTTCCGCGTTGTGACTTCTTCTTTGTGTTTACATCGTCGCCCGTGATTGCACCACAGCACCCCCAACAGGACAGTATAACAATTTGCGCCATCTGAATTCCCAAGGACTCACTGCATTGTTTCGTCTCTCGTGTAAAGCCTCTTTTTAACAGTCAAATACCAGCTCGATCCACTGTAGAGTGAAGTCTGGCCCATTTCCACGTTTTCAAAATGTTTTCGACAAACATCTCACCTCTATCAAAGTTAAGTTATGCATAAGACCGTCAGTTGTATCCTCATTGTAAAAGTCATTCCTTCGAATTATATTCATTTGAATAGGACAGATATCATTGCCTTATTTTACTAGGGTTCTTATTATCATAAACGCGCAATGAATATTGCATCCCTGCTAAAGATGACTCATGACGATAGTTTTAATATTCTTGTTGCTCCGTCTGAGCCCGACAGCGAGAGTCTCGGTTTATCTCGCGAGATCTGGTTGTTTGCGAAACAAGAAGAGTTCCTCTCCCGCGGTCTCCTTGGTCCAGTCTTCTTTTGCAGGCAGGCTAAAATGGCGTCGGCTTCGGGTGAGTGGAGGATTCTGACGATTTATGATGAAAAATGAAACGAATTTCAAATCTGCGTGTTGCACTTACACAACTTAAGTTTTCATTTCTTGACTACACTCGAGCAAACTTGTGTTTTAAGAGCGCTTCGTAGTTAAAATACCAGTTACCGGGAGCTCGCTGGCTGGAGCCACGCACAAGGCCCAGCTTCTGCCTGCGCCCCAATTCATTGCGCCGCTTCGCCTCTTTGTGTATTACCTGTACTTTACGAGAGAAAGTCGGACCCTGGAACTTATATTCGGACTGATATGGCTCAAGTATATTGAAGTATTCCTCATTATCGAAGCACTTTGTAGGCTATTGAATGGAGGTAGCACAATTAGCGAGGCATTGAGTTGCGACCTAACGACGGGTCTTAGTAACGCGCTGCTGTTTGCGCGTGTTCACATTTCAGCCGTTAAATCTCCCACCTTTCTCTGGTTTCCAACAGATTACAGCTCCTACAATCAGGGTGGCGCCCAGCAGGGGTAAGATTGCTTTTTTATTTGGATCTGCCATTGACGATACGTGTAGGAGGTTATATGCACCGAAAGGGTTAATGACCTCATTCAGGGACGAGGGAAAAATAATGCCGCGGGAGAGTGACTGAGACGAGGCTGCAAAGCATCCACGTAGCGATAGTCAGCGAAGCACTCAAGTGTGAATCGGTCAATGATTATAGAGGGCTTTTATTTTGAAGTCATTTACAGTACATTCAAAGAAAAGTTTGGCTCCAACGGCAAATGATTTTCACCTAATTCGTGTTATTAAAAGTGAAACGGTTGACTTCAAATGTTACCTTTATAAACATCTGTACATATTCTTTGAAAGCTGCGCACTCTTGAGTGTTGAACCACAATTGATTTAAAGACTTTTCACTATTATGCATTTATGCAAGTGATGAAATGCGTTTAAGCTGAGAGTAAGTTTGTCGTTTTGGAGTCATTTTTTCAATGCTCAATCAGTGTTTTGCAAAGTAAAACCTTGCATTCCTTCATTTTTTTGACTGTATAATTTATGTTTCACAGGTATGCCTCATATGCTGCTCAGCCAGCTCAAAACTATGGACAGTCAGCACAGGTAAGATTGGAGCAGGTGCAGTTACCCACTTGTGGACTGATTTGATCCAGCAGTGATGGTGCTTAGTTTCCTGAAGACAATTGTTGTTGGGGGGGGGGGGGGCAAAAGTTGCGGTGATGCCATAACAATATAATAACATAGCATGCTTTTTCACTAAAATTTGATGTGCTTTGGGTATTAAATCAGTTTTCATCACAGCATTTGCGTGAGTTGATTGATATTCAGCAGCCTAAATGTTGTTTTTTTCTTACAGCAGAGCTATGGCCAGCAGAATTATGGATCCTATGCTCAACCAGCTGCTGCTGACAGCAGCTACTCCCAGACGACACCTGCTGCTGGAGCCTATCCTCAGCAGCAGCAGCAGCAACAGTATGGATCTTCGTATAGCCAGCAGGCATCAGGTGAGTGATTTAAACGATTTTTGTCACATTACAGTGAAATCCTAGTTTATTGTGGCTCAAAAGTTTAAAAGAAAGGAAAAAACACAACGAGTTTGGGTTCAGAGATAATCATAACAGAGTGATGCGTACAAAGAAGAGCACTGGTTGTCTGTCTTGTTGACTCTGTCCTTTAACTGAGATTTACTCAGATATATTTGAGTTTTTGGGGAAAGTGTTGTGTTTTCCAATTCAAATGTTGAGTTTTGCCTGTTGTTTTTCTGCAGCTGGCTATCCTGCAGCTCAGTCTACCGGTCACGGTTACTCGCAGTCAGCTCAAGGTTATGGAGCCAGCGGCTATGACAGCACTCCTGCTGCTGCTGCTCCAGCTGCCTCCCAGTCTTACGGCTCTCAGCCAGGATACACCGGTCAGTCTGCCTACCCGGGTTATGGTCAACAGGCTGCTCCTACTGCGCCTCAAAGGTTTGCACACTTCACTCTGACCAGAATCACAAGAGCATCTGTTGGGTCTGTGCCTATAGGGTTTTTTTTCATGTTCTGTCCTTCTCATTTTCAGTTATAATGCCAACAGTCAGCCAGCAAGTTACAACCAAAACAACTACTCGCAGCCATCAGCATATGGCCAGCAGCAACCTGGTTACCAGGGACAGCAGGCAGGCTACAACCAGCAGCAGGGCTACCAGCAGCAGAGCCAGCCGCAACAGCAGGCTCCTCCTGCTTACCCCCCTCAGGCTGCAGGCTCCTATGGACAGCCTCCATCCAGCCAGTACAGTCAGCAAGGTGGACCACCCAGCTACAACCAGTCCAGCCATTACAGTGAGTTTACGTTTCGTTTGCATCTTTGCCATTACCGTTAATTTAAGTTTCGACGGCCACGATTCTAGATGCACTTGTTCATCGCTTGTTTTTCTTGTCTTTTGTAGATAATTACCGACAGGAAGGCCAGGGAGGAGGTTCTGGTTACCCAGGTGCCGAGCCCTCAAGATACCCGGGGGCGGGGGACAGCAGGGGCCCTGGCAGAGATGGCTTTGACCGCGGCGGGATGATGCACCGTGGGCGTGGCAGCATGGGGCGTGGTGGCATGGGGTAAGCTTCTTTCCTTTGCATTTGATCTCACATGGACTTTGAGCTTGCAGGTGCCGTTGCCACTTGGGGCGAGGTTGAGAAAGTCTGACAAATTATTGGCACTTATCAAATTATTTCATTATTTCATTTGTTGATGCAACAGGAATTTGATATTTTGACAAGTAATGCTGATGCTTCAGCTTCGAATGCCAGGTAACTTTAAAAAAAAATGCCAAAGACAGGAGCTTAAATGTGATGTATGTCTGCAAGCATCACCATACAGTGTTCTCAACCTCGCCTCTCTTGTGGCCCAAGGTAAGCAAAGTGTTTATTTCTGATCAGAGACCTGTGCATAAGCTTAATGGTTGAACAGCTTACGAAACCTAGAGCAGAAATTGGTTGTGGGTCAGAGAATTTTGAAGAATAGCGGTGTAGCGGCAGACTTCACGGTTTGACAGGATATCCAAAAAAGGTTTCATTGGGAGGCTATCTGTACACAGCCCAAAATAAGGCAAACAGTGGATTTTCTTCTAAAGCTCAAGCACTTGGTCACAGTTCTAATAATAGATCCACCAGCCTTATCGGTATCCATCAGTGTGGTGTGTTGCGTGTAAAAATGACAGTTGACAATTGAAAGAATTGGGAACGGCATAAGTCACTCATTTTTCTTGCTGGGGGTTCCAACAAAAGCGAAACATTCCTTGTGAAAGCACAGTGCAACACATTGGGTTTTAACAGATTTATCCTTCGACACGTTATGTGGTACCTTCTTTTGACTGCGAAACACAATTGTGTTTACTGGGGTGCATTATTTTGGTCAAAACATTTGCTCAGATTTTTTCGATACACCATTTCAGTGGTGATTTCAGTGTGTTTGGGTTCCTACAGAGCTCTCATGAGGTCGTCTTTGAGGCAGTCATACAAAACGACACAATGGCACCGTAGCATTTGCAGCATCCGATTTGCTACTCACTATGCAAAACACGAGTAAAATACGTCACACTAAAAGAGAAACTCTCAGGTTGGTCATTTTCTGTGGTCTTGGTGCCAACTTTGCTCCTAAAATCAGACTTCTAGGACAGTCTAATGCAGTGAGTGAAATTAGTGGGTCTGTTTGTGGTTACTGTCCAATCCATTCTGGTTAGGAGCAATCTGTCACGGACAAACGTCGGCGCGGTAAAACCCTGAGTGGGAACCAACTTGTTTTATATGCAACATCAGTCTTAACAACTGAGCCTCTGGGAGCCATTCAATGGCAGCATTTCTTTGGTGTCGCATCCCCTTCGCAAGGTTTTAAAAAAAAAAAGGGGTCAGGGGTAGTTGTGTTGGCTTTGAGTGAACCGGCAGATGAGGCAAAACGCCTGTACGAAGTCACAATTTGGTTTATTCTCGAAGTTCACAGGGTTATTGCCATTGAGGGGTTAAATGTCTGGATTATTGTGGAGTGGAATCGATTCTAATCTCGCTTTATGAAACGCATTTCAAGGCATTGTTTATTTCTGTTTGGGTATTTTTCCAAATGTGTATTTTCGCGATAGAGCTCCATCGTTCCCTCCAGTCTCAAACGGTAACTTTTCCTGGATATGTTCACTCCGGTGGTCCTGGTGTTTGGTTTTGGACTGGGCATCGCAGTTTGGTTCAGGGTGAAAAAAAAGCTAAGAACCTCTGAAATTGCTTCGACTCCACCTCTAAGCTCATTAACATTCCAATATCATTCCTAAAAACACAAAAAGGGATTTCTTTGAAGGATGGTGATCAGCTGATTTCCCTCGTATTTTACTTGGATTTCATTTTTTTTTGAAAGATACAAATATAAAAATGATCATTTGGTTAATTTTTTGGGGTATGTTTTCATGAGTAAATGGAGTGTCGCGGCAAGTACACAATTCAAGGTTTTGGAAGAGTTTTAACTTCTCCCCTCATATCCTAAACAACCAGTTTTGGGTCAGAAATGCCACATCAGATGATGACCATCAATTTCTTTTTCTGGGCAAATATCTTCTGGTTTCAAATTACAAAGCTTCTCGGGAGGCCTTAGGTCTGTTGGAGGTTTCCTGGGGTTTTTGGTGCTGCATACACAAGAAGACAAAGTGTTAAAACATCACATTTCTTTAGGTATATTTCTACATGCTGTCGTTCTAGTTGGGCTCAACCAGTGACCATAACAGCAAAACAACCCTACGTAGTGAAATTGCTTCAGCCTCAGCAGAGATGTTGCAGTCAAACTTGCTTAGCTTACTTTTAGCTTTGCACAGGTTTGTGTGTATGGTCTCGGGGGGGGTGAGGGGGGGTTGGGGGGCAATGATGTCATTTTGAAATGTTTAAATTGTTTTGGTATACAAATGTTTGAACACTTTCTTTTGAGCACTTTTTTAACATGCTTTGTCACATTTATACCGTACAGGTAACAGTGAGAGCCATTTTAAACCATCTATTCTCTAAAAAGTTTCTGTACTCAGTGCAGAATCGCCAGCTTAAGCAACGAGAGGGAGCTTAAACAAAGATTCGGGGGTCGACCTTTTTTCCAAGAACTGAGGATGGTGGTTTTTTCATTAGCGTGACGGGTCCATCGAGTAAATAACTCTCCGTGATACGTTTTGGTAAACGCTGTTAATTTCTTTTGGTATTGATTTGATTTAAACAGATGTGTAAATTGTAAAATTGCTTTTTTTTTGTTTGTTTGTTTTTTTTCCCTCATTACTTGGTGAATGTGGTCACCTAAAAACTCCTGTAAAATTTCAGATGCATTGTATCAGTAGTTTTCTTTTCAACCGACTGTAACCTTCCAACTGTAACCAGGACTTTGACTCGTTAGTCGCTACAGCTATTTATTTCCTCAGTGCATCTGAAATCTTTGTTTTCAACTGTTTGGGTTTTGTCATTTCTGGAGAGAGAGAAAAAACAGTGTAAAATGTTAAAGATTTTTCTTTCTTTTTTCCAATGTGTCTACCTGTTAGAAACTGTCACTAAACTTGTACTTAGCTAAGAGATTAATGCGCTTTATTCCCCTCACTCAAACTGTGTGTAACTCGGGGAGGGGGGGAGTTTTTCGAGTTGCTGTGCGGCTAGTTAGAATGTTTTGATTACTCCCTCAATCAAGCCACTTTGCTCGAGCCATGGAAGTGGCTGTAAAAGGGAAATCGCCTTCATATCTCCATTTATTCCCCCATAGCAGCGCTGGAGACAGAGGTGGCTTCAGTAAGCCTGGTGGTAAGTTATTGAGAATTACACTGGTTAGTCCTTTCAAAGCCTTAAAGTCTTTTTTTTGACAAAGATATGCTTCCATTATTGATGTGTGGTATGCAAAAGTTATCTTACATGAACACATCTGAGAATATTGGGGACTTTTCACTTGTCAATGCCTGAGACCATTTTCTTTGGGATACTTGGTATAATTCAGTCAGCGCTTCTGGTTTGACAACAAGTTGGACTGGTTAATGACAAATTTCTGCTCAAATGTGTTTATCACTGCTTTAACAAATCTGGTGAGCTGAATTTCTGGTTTACGGAGGATTTCTTACTGGTCTGAGAGGCTTATCAAATGACGCACAAATATTTACCAAAGGGTCGGACGTGTTCCATTTTCAAATCAAAAGATTGCACTTGGGAATTTTGTACCATACGGTGCCCTTTTTTTCAACTTCCCAATATGACTGATGTGTCTTTAAGGGAGTGTCTGGATTATCTTGTGTAGTACTCCTCAGGTGTTGTCTCCTCCACTTCAGTTCCACACACTCACTTCTCCCTTTCTGTTTCTCTCCACCCTGACTGATGGACGACAGGACCGATGGACGGCGGCGAGCGTGAAATGGGTGAGTGGGGAGCTGAAATCGGTCTCGTACGCCTGGGAATCTCTGGCGTTGGCTGCATCTCTGAAGCGATTGCGCTTGGCACCTTTTCAGGACGCCCAGAAGAGCAGGATGACTCGGAGAACAGCACCATTTACATCACAGGACTGACCGAGAAGGCCAACCTTGAGGAAATGGCAGAGTTCTTCAAACACGTTGGGCCCATCAGGGTGAGAAGAGCACACTGAAGGCCAATGGCGAGATTCCGTTCATTACACGGTGCCCATGATGTGTAAATGAACCTTTCACTCTCCGTCATCCAGATGAACCGCCGCCTTGGCCAGCCTGCGATCAACATATACACAGACAAGGACACGGGGAAGCCAAAGGGAGACGCCACTCTGTCCTATGAGGAGCCCATCTTTGCCAAAGCAGCTGTGGAACACTTTGATGGTAAACTCGACGTATAAAACCAGAAACCTTCCAGAGTTCCCAGTCGGATCTCCTGGTTGCATTGTTTTCAACCGTCCGATTGTGGTTGCAGGTAAAGAGTACCAAGGCCGGAGGCTTAAAGTTTCCATGGCACGCCGAAAGCCAATGATGGGTGGGATGAGAGGTGGCATGCCCATGAGAGATGGCATGATGGGCCGTGGTGGTGAGTGTTGTCCATTCCACACGTAGTTGGATTGACTAGGCGGAGTCTATTCAAACACCAAACGAATGAAAATGTTGGCTGCCTGATTTTCTTGTGATACTCTTACAAATGAGGCCCTTTTTTAAAAGATGCCGTTTTATTTTCCATGCACGGCTAGGTATGATGGGGGGCCGTGGAGGAGAACGTGGTGGGTTTGTTCCTCGTGGTGGCCCACGTGGAATGGGCAGAGGTGGGCCCACAGGAGGCAACATGCAGCAGAGAGCTGGAGACTGGGAATGCCCTAATCCGTATGTATCTCACAGTGTGTCTGTGTGTGTGTGTCCGTGTGTGTGTTTTGTCAGATGTTTGAATTTTTGTCCCTCTTGGTGTGTGTGTGTTCTCAGGGGTTGTGGCAACCAGAACTTTGCCTGGAGGATGGAGTGCAATCAGTGCAAAGCTCCCAAGCCAGAGGGACTCGGCGGCGGCCCACCGTTACCCTTCGGGGGAGACAGAGGCAGAGGTGGTATGGGAATGCGTGGAGGCAGGGGGATGGATCGCGGGGGACCCGCTGGAGCCGGCGGCCCAGGCGGTCCCGGAGGTTTTCGTGGAGGCTGGGGGGGCGACCGTGGCGGGTTCAGGGGACGCGGCGGCATGGACCGGGGAGGTTTCCGGGGAGCCGGGCGTGGAGGACCACCAATGGACCGCATGGGGGGCCGAGGTGGGAGAGGAATGGGCCCGCCAGGTGGCAAAATGGACATGAGGTGGGTCCACCGATCCCTCAGAAATAAATAAACAGGTCACTTCATGTTGCCCGCTGCCAAACTTTGCCGAGCAAAGAATCTGTAGTTCAGTGAGTGAACCAGACGGCGGGTTGATGTTAAGCTGTGTGTTTTTCCTTCAGGGACCATCGCCAAGAGCGCCGAGACCGCCCCTACTGAAGGAGAACTTCTTGATCGGTTCCTCTGGAATTTGATTTTTTTTTTAAAGAAGAATTTTTAATTTATGATTCCATATATTGATGGTTACACAACTGCTTTCATTCAACCTCTGCAGTTACATTTAACTTGTTTCTGTTTTTTTGTAATTTTAGTTTATTCATGTTTATGTTGCATCTTTTATTGTGCATGTTTTTGTTCCGTTTTTGCTTCTTTTTTTAAGAACGTGCAGACTAGGTTTGATGTTGTATTGTAAGATGCCAATTTTTTTCTTTCTTTTTCATTTCCTAACTCGATTGTCTCCTCCTTCCCATAACTTGACAATTGTATCGCAACAAACTTGAGAAATAAAATTGTGCTGATTTGATATATGAGCTGCGGGATTTCTCTTGCACTAAAAACAGGACAGGAGTCCTTCTCTGCGTGATTCGAGTCTCTTTCACATGAGTCAGTCAGCGGGCTGCTTGTTCTGCAGCACACACAGATGAAGCCCCCCCCCCAAGCCACATTCCTCTGACCTGTGGTGACTTTCATAAGCAAGAGAGCGCCGTTTCTCCTAAAGTTTCGGAGACCGGAGAGGAATGTTCTTGTTTTTGTTTCTTTTGTGTAACCCGGGAAAACTCATCTTCTGTCTATCCAATTGTACGAAACCGTTCAGAGTTTGGGTTTCAGTTGCTTCACATCACGTTTTGGTTTTTTTTTGACTGCACTTCTCAGAGATAAAACGCATCTGGAGGTCTCAACTTCACATGTACTAAATCCTTTGGCCACTAGGTGGTGCCATTCAGGTTCAAAAGGATGCAGCTCTGAAAATATGGCTTCATGGGCAGAACCAGATGAGAATTAAATAATCAACTTCTAATTCCAGTCTCACCATGAAATGGTTAATTTGTTTGACACTGTGCTGTAGTAATGGTGTAACTCTAAATGGTCAAAGTTGGAGTCAAAAAGCTTGATGTGATTTTGTCACCCATCAACTGCACCCGGTGCAAAGCTGGAGGTATATTTCACGGTTCTTTTAATCATCCCAAAGTTGACGATGTGGTCTCAGTTCCCTGAACATTACGGCCCGATTATAAGGCCAACAGGCTGCATCAAGCAGCGTTATTAGTCACAGTCGACTTTGGAAGGCATATTTTTACCATCTGTCAAACACATGTCCGTTAAAACTCTCTTACTGATTTTCTTTTCTTGAGTTTGCTTTTTAGCTTCATGGTTCGTAGGATTTTATGGTCCTTGTTTCGCTACGCTGACTGTGTTTATTCTGTTCTTTTATAAGAGTTGTGAACACAACTGCTTCCTTTTCACAGAAGATACTTTGAACCCTCCAGAAATTGCTTTAAAGCAACATAAAAACAAGACATGCTCATTCTGCTGTCTGACCTCAGTGAGGCAGGAAAAAAAAAGTCGTTTCTGTAATGTCAGTGAGAATATTAAAAGTTTTCATTTTCACTCATGGGTAACATCTGTGTGACTGATACTTGAGTGGGGGGGGCAGCTGACACTGTGAAGAACTTCTTGTGCCAGTTGTTCATGAGGATTAACAGAGTTCTTCACTCCGTCCCTCTCTCTCTCTCTTTACCGACAAAATAGCTGATTCATCCGGGCCCAGAAAATGATCTCATCAACCTCCCCACCCACCATCTCTCTCTCTCTCTCTCTCTCTCTCTCTCTGTGTCTTCTGCTCCCTCCCTTCTCGCTCTCTCGCTCTCTCCCTCCCCCTTCTTAAACTGACACATCCCTCTTTTTAAATAAAAACAAAGCCCTCCCTCTCTGCCGGAGCTTTGCTTGAATTCAAATGCTCACACATGAGGAGCGAACACGAGCCGTTCCACTGTATTAAGGGAAAAAAAACACGAGCAAGGACCTCACAAGTAAGTTCATCTGGGTACGAGTCAAATTTTCGACTACAACACAAGAAAATGAATGTAAATGCCTTCAATTGATCTTGTGAGCATAAGCCCACATCAAAAGACAAAACGGCACAAAGGATTAATAACAAATCCCAGCCACATGCCTCTCCGTTCGCTGGCAGGACGCCACAGTTATAGTCACCTAAAAGAACAAGTTTGGGGGGGGGCGTTGGACATTTTTCTTTCCTTTGAGAGAAAACCCTCCATCGTCGTTTTTCTCATGTAAAACACGGTGAGACTTCAGGCCGCCCGATGTCTCCTCCAGGAAATCGCATTCACAACTTCACCTTATTTCCCCCGCAACAGTTACAGAACTTGGAGGTCGTTTCGCTGTCTCTTCTTCACTTTGTGACAAACGATTCTTTTTCAGTCTTGGGTGAGGAGATCATGTGCTGGTGAATCAGTCGCTTTGTGCTGTGCCCTCATTACAGCCTGTTCAACAGGACAGCATCACACACTTCTCAGTAGATCTCGGCGCAAAACTTCATGCTCGTTCCGGCTGTACAGGTCCTGTTCTTACTCCGGGTTTTGTGTCCCAGATAGCAGGACGTTCACATCACCCTGTGGAGACCTTTTAATCATTGGGAAGTTTATACAGGCGGAGGGGAGGGGAGAGCTGCTGTCGCATGACACTTTACCAGCTTTAAGAGCGTCTATGCCTTGAGGCCGTTTGGTAAGATGGCTCAACAAAGACTTCATTCTTGAGGCGGACAATGAAAAACAGCCACGTCTCGAACCTTATTAAATAAAATCATTCTAAAATTAAACAGGGAAAAATGTGAGCGTCAGTTTCCGATGGAGTGGAGAGACCAAAACGCTGATGAAGAGAGTCAACCTCACCCTGAACACAACCAACACCAAATGTTACAGTGAAGCCAAACTCCAGGCCCACAGAAAGCGAGACCCTCAAAATAAAAGCATGAGGGAGTTTCCAAAAAATAAAACTATAATGTTGCTTTCTTTGAAATTTGCAACTGGGAGTGTGACAGCCTCAAAGCAGGTGATCTCGTGTGATTCTGGTTTAATACTACAGTTTGTTTTAGGTGAAGGGTTGGCGAAGCAAAGAACAAGTTTGAAGACAGGAAGGAGCGTAAGGAAAAGAAAAGGAGGGAAAACAGCTATTTGTTGTAAAGTTATTAAATGGTCTCGATGAGCAATCAAATTTCTATGAGCCAAACGCCCAAAACTGTGCACAAATCGGCTGTGTGACTGAGATCCAGATTGAAAACTACGTTTTCCAGCCTGAGGAGGCTTTGAAGAAGCAACATGAATGAAGACGCGAATTTAGGCGTCGAAGAATCCTTTGAATGGAGTCATTAAGCGATTCTCTGCTCTGTGATCTATTGTGACGATCTGAGATCCTCCCGAACACACGAGGATGTCGCTAATTAGCCCGTGTGGCGGAGCGCTGCGAGTTGGTGCACATGGGGTTAAGTTTTCCTCCTCCGCCGAGCGTTTATCCCTCATAATGGGATGTGCCACCGAGTCGCTCTGCTGCTCTAAGCTACAGCGGGTCAACATATTCAGCGCGGAGAGGCGGCGCGACATGGGCTGAGCCTGCCGGCAGGGTGGGTGGGGGGGACACGAGCGGAGGACTGCTCAGTGGTCGTGATTCCATCGATGAGGAGCCAGTCCGACCGACCGCGCGCCCGAGACGCAGACATGGTGACACGTGGATTATTGTGAGCGGGCGAGCGAACGGGGGGCCCCGCGGGCCGCCGGCTGGACTCGGCGCGCGTCGCAGGGGTGAGCGGGGAGGGGGGGGGGGCGGCGGCTCGGTGGTTTTTTGGGCCCCGGAGATGCGCTGGCTCGAGGAAACGGGCTCGGCAGACATCCGGAACACGCATCCTTGCGCCGCGGCCGCTCCGCATCCCGACATGCTCCCGACAAAAGCCTCAAGGAGCTCCCGTGAAAACCCGCGCATGCAAATCGGCATGGGTGCGCCAGCGCGGCTCTCTGGCTGTGTTTTGCGGACGAGGCTTCGGAGCGCGCTCGCGCCATGAGACGCACGGGAATCGTCAAATAGACTTTATTGATACACAATCCGACAATATGGCTGATCAGAGCAACATCCAGTCCGCCGCCTCCAAGAGCATCCGGCCCTTTAAATCCAGCGAGGAGTACCTGTACGCCATGAAGGAGGATCTGGCCGAATGGCTGAACACGCTCTACGATCTGGAGATCACTGCGGACACCTTCATGGACGGGCTGGAGACGGGCTGTGCCCTCTGTCGGCACGCCAACAACGTCAACCGCGCCGCGCAGGACTTCCAGCTGGAGTACCCGGAGGCGGCGCACTCCATGAAGGTGCCGTCCAAAGACGTGGTCTTCCAGTCGCGCAACGTCGTCCCCGGCTCCTTCCTGGCGCGGGATAACGTGTCCAATTTCATCAGCTGGTGCCGGCAGGAGCTGTGGATCAAGGACGTCCTCATGTTCGAGACCAACGACCTGGTGGAGCGCTGCAACGAGAAGAACTTCGTGCTGTGCCTCCTGGAGGTGGCGCGGCGCGGCGCCAAGTTCGGCATGCTGGCGCCGATGCTCATCCAGCTGGAGGAGGAGATCGAGGAGGAGATCCGGGATCAGGAGAGCCTGCGGATGGACGCCGGGACGCCGGCCGAGCAGAGCCCGCCCGGCAGGTGCTTCGGCCGCAAGGAGAGCAGTCAGAGCGCCGAGGACGAAGAGGAGCCCGAGCCGGAGCCCTTCGTCTGGCCGCAGAAGAGAGTTTTATGTGACATGCGAAATTTGGACGAGCTGGTGAGTTGACTGGAGCAACACAAGCCGCCGTAAAGCCTATTAGCTCACTGAAACCTCAATATTTATTGGAGCTTTTGGACTCTGTGGGATCAACTTAGTGTCATGATCCCACCACTCACTTCTCACACGCCCCCCCCCCCCCTCCCTCAACTCCCACCACATATCAACGTGAACACAGACCTCCAGGCTCCCCCCTCAGATAGATTCCTGCACATTCCCACAGGTTTGTGGCCCTCCGGCCTTGGTCGAATGTAAATATCGTCCAGTGAGCTGAGAGAGGCCCCCGTGGTCCTCGCAGAGACACAGAAAAGTGTCAAAAGTGAAGCTCGGCCTCTGAAACTAGCACGTCCGTGCTATGAAGAAGTCAGGCGCCGTATAGATTCCCTGCGGGGTGGGTGTGTCCAGGCATTTCTGCAGTCCTTTGGTTTAGAGCTGAACTGCTGCTCACCTGCGGCCCTGCTGAGAAAGACACAATCCCTGAGAGGTCACAGGTCAGCCCAGAGACATTTCTCTGCGCTGGTGCCAAGAGGCCGGCTCTGTCTTCGCCTCAGCGCGACACAGATTACATTTTGTGCGCGTTGACAGCCTTTTTCATTTAGCTTCGTCCATTAGGAATAATCAATACAACTCCCACAGGCGAGATGGATTACCTGTGTGGCGCTTTGGGCGCTCTTTGATTGATGTTATCAAAAAAAATGGAGCTCTCAGCAACGGTAGATTGTCTCCGTCTGGTAGAAAGCGGCCACGCGTGCCGTTTATCTTGTCGACCTGCGTGTGTGACCTTTGCCAGGACCTGCAGGACCCGAGCATGTGCGAGGCAGAGATCTGATTAGAACCCAGCTAACGAGCGGACAGCCGGCCCAGAGGAGCACATGCTTGTTGAGCTGCGAGCGACTGAGGTGGTGGGGGGTGAAGTTAATATTGTCGTGCCCGCGAGTAGAACAATGTCTGTCTTTGACGCCGATGATGTGAGGGGGGACAACAAAGAAGGGGTGGGGGGCGGGGGTGGCAGCCGACGGACGCGCTTGTCGGGCAACAGAGCCGAGCGGGTGGAGTGTGACCTCGGCGGGCAGAAATAGGAAGAGGAGGAGGAGGAGGAGGAGGATGTGTGGCGTCCTGGTCCAGACTGTCTGAGTCCACGCTCTCACTGAGCCGTCACCAGATTAATGCACGACGGCTTCATATCGGAGCTCCACGTCCAGCTCGCTGACACACACACAGTGCAGCGTTCAGACACTGACTTCACTCGATGACTGAGTGTCTCACTCAGCGTGTCGCGAATTAAAATCCACATTCGACATACTGAGCTGCATGTAAACGGCGCACAACAGGACACATCCTCGGCGTGGCGACACAATAGGCAACAACAATAAACAGCAGCCTCTCAGGGCCTCCGTTGTAGATGCACTTCCTGTTTCTTTGCCCATTTCTCAGTGTGAGATGCAGACTTTTAGAGGAGAGAGACGTACGTTCACTAAAAGACTTCTCTTCCGTTGCGCTGCTGTAAATACCTTCGCCAAGGAGTCCGTTTTCAAAAGTCACGCACTTATCCTTTCAGAGGTCTTTCGTATTTACACTGGTCGACGTTGCATCACTCTAAATTTGTGCAACTCTTGATGAATTGCTGTGCGGCGATCCTCAAAAGACAATACATAATTTATCAGCCTCCACATGCGCCGCCGTGCCGAACGCCAGACTGGTATTGATGGAACGTCGGCGGTCGTTTACTGGCTCGTTCTCGGCACAGATTTGCACGGCAGCCGCAGCTGATTGTGCACGCTGCGATCCGACAAACCTCCGTTTAGTCCTAATTTGTTCAGCGCTGGATAATGTCTACCTAGAAAACTCATTGCATAATCCGCTATCATAGAGCTTTAATCCGTTTCAGGCAAAAAAAACCACGTTATTTTGGGACGTTTCGAAGTCGAAATGGACCTGTTCATCTGTAATTATTCGTTAAGCAGGCCAAAAAAAATAGATTTTAGTCTCAAATTGAGTGCAACATCAATTCTTCATCACTTTTCTTTGATCATACAGTCTGGCATTCACTTCGCCAGCACCTCGCCGTGCAGTCAGATCCGCGCGGCGTGTTTTCATCTCTACCTTCTTCGGCGGCTGGACGACCACACTAATCTTCCTGTTGAGACAATACAAGTGGGGAGATAATAGGATTACGTGTCTTTATTCTAATGAGCGTAGCGTCGCGTACACACACACACACACGTACAGCGATGGCTCAAATTGCAGCTCCTTTTTTGGGAACTTTGCTCTGTGCGAAATATCGATGACTTGTCCTCGAAACCAGCAGAGTGACCGTGTGACTCCTGTTACAGACAGGTGATGCATCGCAGCGTCTACCTGCTCGCTGCAGCGGGTATAAGCTGTTGACTCTCGTGGTGGCAACACACCCTCGTGTAAACAGTCTCCACCTGGTGTGTTTTCCACTGAAGTGTGACTGTGTAGCTTCTTACTCATCCTGCAGCGGGACGGCTTTCCACACCGACGCTGAGGAAGTGACCGCAGCCGCCTCGCTTCCTCTATAAGTCTTTGACGCAGTCCCCAATTTGTTCCCTCTTCCTCCTCCCGGTTCCGGCCAGCAGCTGGCTCTCGCTGCTGTTTACATCGCACATCAAGTTTATCCTTTACATTAGGGGATTTTCTTTCGATACACCACGAGAGGGATTACGGCCCGGATCGAATGCGGATCTGTCCGTTTCTATATGCCGCGCTGAGCCGGAGGCACGGAAGCGCTGTCGCGGGCCTCCTCTGCGCGTGGCCTTTTCTCTCTTGTGTTTTCTACGTCCAGACATTAGTTCCAGGACTCAGTTTTGAAAACGCACCCTAGAATCCCACAATAGATCCACGATTAATGGCTGAACCGGCCCTGAGATGTGGCTGATTGTTCACCTATTTACTGCCTGCACAGACCTCTATGGGATGCAACAACAGAGGTGAAAAACAACAGAGAAGAAGAGCATCTTGGTCATTGTTGCCTTGGCTCTCCTTCTTCTTGCTCGCTCACATGAACTGGTTCATGTCTCTTCTCACCCCGGGCTTCAGCGTCCAGCCCTTGTTTATTTCATGTATGTGAGCCCTGGCTCCCCCATCCCCCATCGCCGTCTCCGCTGGAGATGATAAAGCAAAGAGTGGAGCCATGTGTCTTGTCGGTGGCACGGAGGGGAGGAAATGAATAGGCCGCCACTGTGGGCGGCGGGGCAATCAAAGGCTGACATCTCGATCTTTGGATGGAAACACCAGCGGGACAAAAGGGGCAAAGGGGGGGGGGCAACAGAGCGAGAGTGTGCGTTATTATGCCTGTATGGACACTCTGCTCCATTAACCTTATGGTTCAATTCATGCATTCAGGGAATAAAAAAAAAAAGAAGAGGGGAGTCGGCAGCAGATAGTGTGCCCAGAGTGACTTTACTGTACACTCTGTTAAACCTGACCGGAGTGGATGTGACTGTGGGAGGCAGAGCTACAGTGGAGAGAGTGAGAAGGAAAAGTAGGTCACCGTGCTTTGCGTCGGGTCACACTCGTACGCTTTGCTGAGAGAGCGCGGCAGCCTTCAGTGCTCCTGCCGCTCGCGCCGCATGCGTCCCTGTTTTCAGCCTCCCCGCGTTCTCAAGGTTGCTTCGCGCCATTGACGGTCGCGAGCGGCGCCCTTCCCCTCCGCCTCCCGCCTCCCTGTTTTCCATGCAGCAGTGTTCACGTGGAGAACAGCTGACTCCCTGCTTTTCCTCCCAATTCGCCCTCTCTTCTCAACGTTGGATTCTATCAGTCGCCCGTTTGCGTGACTGTTTCCCAACTGTCTGCTCGATCACGCGGAAACGCGTCCGTGCAGACGCTCCCGGTTATTCTCTGCACCTGCCCGCTGTCTCCCGACTCGGGTCTCAGGTGGAGACGCGACACAGATTCTCCGCGAAACCCGGCCGTCTCCGGCGGAGTGCCGGGCGCCGCCGCGCCTCATCGACGGCGAGGGGGCTAATGAGTCGGACAGCCGCCTCGCATCCCGCTTCCTCCGCTGAGCGATTACGCTGCTGTTGGTGCTGAAGCGTTCCACAACAGTCGATGTCCGTCGGTATGCTGACGTCGCTGCGGCTCCTGATGGGTTGTTTGACCTGTAGCCAGAAGATGGGCATCGATTTAAGGAGGACGAGGCTTCCTTGAAGCAGCGGATGACATTTGCAGGAGGGGGTGTGTGTCAAACACACACATAACTGTATAAACAAAACCAATCCCCTTTACATAAATTTATTTTTGTACTTGAATACAAAAGTGTTGCTTCAACGTTTAGTTTGTTTTCTAACCTGTACCGAGAAGACGGTTCGTTTAGTCTCTTTGAAGGGGGGTCTTATCTTCAAAGAGACCCTCCCTATGCTGCCTCGCATTGTCTGTTCATTTAGTCCACCCTGCATGATCGGACCCACTTAGCTGTGCACACACACGACACCAATTGTGGGCCTGTGAATGGTCCAAATTGTCCACCGCTCCGGACGTAATTGTGCGTTTAGCAGCTTTATGGCAGACGGGATAAAGGAATTTGCATAGCGGTTTGTTTTCTGCACCTGCACCCAACGACACCCCACCGAAAACAGGGTGATGTTATACAGAAGATGAACGAAGACAGTATTCACCATATTGAGGACAGTTACTGCGATGTTCAGTATCAGTAACGGTATTATCAGTGACGTTTTTCTCTCTGAAAATGACCGAAAAACCGGAGTTTGACGCCATCCACCAACAGTTCAACAACATGCTCATAAACTGGTGTATTTCTCGGTCTCCTCCTCTCGTTTTTGAGGCTTAAACTGTCACACCTGACCCGAGGCGCACCTTCAGCTCCTGTTTTTCTATCCTCTCCGTGCTGGTTGGGCCTGTTTAGACCAGCATGCGAGCAACCTGCTCATGGCCTCCAACTACTTGTTCCTCCACACGCTCCTGTGTTCAGACCCCGAGGCTACAGGTCCAGCATCATTAGAAAACATAATTATCCGCACACTCGCCACCTCCCGACGTTGTTCAAAACGATCCTCCGTGCTGAGGTGTGTTTATGAGCAACGGCGTCCACAGAGGGGCCGTTCAGACGGGCTGTCAGGCCCTCGCTCTCACCGGAGGACCGAGCCCGATATGTAGCTGTTTTCAGAGTGTGTTCACAAGCTCCAGGAATGTTTTCTCATGGGTGGTGGAGCAATAAGCCCTCAAGTTGCAGCGAAAAATCCCTGCCCTGCCAAACAGACGCCCCCTGTGGCCTGGTTTCCTCGTCTCTTCGTGCTTATCTGACGGCCGTCTTATCTGCCGAACTTCCCGGTGCCTGCAGATAAGCCAAAGAGACGAATCTGGATTTGTTATGTTACAAAAATCCCCCCCAAAAGTTGCTTTTATTTTCTTTCTAGAGCGAATCTCTGAACAGAACTATTGTGTCACCTCAGCCAGAGAAGTTAAATCATGGAAACGCCTCGTATAAATTCCTTTGAAATGACTTGTTGGGTTTTTATTGTTGCAGTTTAGCAATAAGAATCTCAGCACTCCCCGAAGGAACCAGTTACAGCAGGCAGCGCACCTTTGTTTAATGAGGGCCGTTGACTCACCAGGAGGACGCGTCGACAGCGAGGTGGACTTGGGCCTTTTGGGATCCAACCACAGTCACCAAACCAGAGTAACAACCTTATGACCATAAACAATAAACACGTGTCTGCGTGTGTTGCAGCGCGGATCAGGCATGCGCAGGTTTATCTCGGGAAACAAGCACGAGATTGAAAGCGTCTCCTCAGGATTTCAGCAGCAACTTTGTATTTTTTTTATTTAAAACAAAAGAAATCCAAAATATTTGCGCAGTTTTTTCTTTTGCTTAAGCTGAAAAGTTGAAATAAGACACCGAGTGAACACATTCACACCTTTTTTCTGCTGTATTTCTTTAATGCTGCAGTAGAGGATAAAGTGTCGTGTGGAACATTAAACCGAAATGTCTCCATCCCTCCTCCTCCTCTTCCTCCTCCTCCTCCTTCTCCCATTTCCTCTGTTCGTCCCCGGGGTCTCCGTGCTCCTCAGTGGTCCTCGGCCTATCTCCTCCATGAATGGCCCGTCAGATGTTTGCAGGTCAGGAAGGAAAAGAATGGAGAGATTGTCGACTCATGCCGAGCAGATATGACGCGATCCGGGCTCGGGGGGGGCGCTTCGTCAAAGAAATATGTGCCGTGCTGAAACACTGAAAGGACGCAACGCAGCTTCTTCTTTATTATCGCGTCGTTTCCCCCCGCTGAAAACACCTCTGCATTCCGATCTTTAGACGAGCTCGGATGGACTCTCAGTTTCAGGGCGTTCTGCGGGTGTCGCCGTCTCTCCCCGTCTCGTTCGCCGCCAACATCTGCAGCTCTTGCTGGAAGCGTCGCTCTCTTGTGACCAGCACGCATCCATAATTCATCCCTCAGATTTTCGCAGGGTTTTCAGCTCCACTTCCGCATGTTTCCTGCGTGACCTTCTCCCTCTCTGTCTCTCCGCCCCCCCCCCCCCTTTTTTTTTCTATCTCGCTCTGAGAGCGCGAGTGTGCTTCGGTTTCAGTGCAGATGTCATTGTTGACCCAGTGAAGACATGGGAAGCGCACACATTTCTAACAGCTCGGCAGAGCAAATACTTGTAATGCCAGAGCTCCTATTGATTTGGTGATTATTAAAACGTGTGTGTGTGTGCGTGTGTGTGTGTGTGTCCTGCTGTGTTTCATATGAACACAGTGTGTGAGTCTTCCACCTTCTCTCTGGAGGGAAGCTTATGACCTCAGCTCGCAAGCTGTGGGGGGAGAAAAGCTTCACTACAGCGAGACTGAAAGACGGCAAACTGTACAGTCAAAAAGGGAAGGGTACGCGCGTGTGCGTGTGTGTGTGTGCGTGTGTGTGTGTGTGTGTGTGTGTGTGTGTGTGTGTGTGTGTGTGTGTGTGTGTG
>JASSRZ010000011.1:10278974-10303068 GCA_032164315.1 Malacoctenus gilli
GGAATCTGTGTTCTATAAATGTTCACCAGCTGGCTGCTTTCAGCTGTTCTGTCAGGGATTTAGCAACTTTTATGGCACTGATTGGTTATTTTTTTATCACCTGTATCTGATGATGTCAGAGGTGGGTCTTTCATTTGACACCCTGTGTCCACAGCCCACCGGTACCACCAGGCTAAAGCCAGTGGACAGAGTCAGGGAGCCCAGAGCAAGTCCTCCAGCGCCCACTCCTCCCGCTCCACCAGCCCCGGTCCGCACTGGCGAAACGACGGCATCGCACCTTACAAGCCCCCCGACAGGCGCTCCCTGGAGCCCCTCGCCGCCCCCTGCGCCACCTCCTCATCCTCGTCCTCCTCGTCCTCCACGAGGCCGGGACGATCCCAGAACTCGGAGCTGGACGGAGCGGCGGCGCGGACTCTGCTTCCCCGGCCGCCGCGGGACCGCTCGGAGCCCCGCCACTTTAATCCTCTCAGGTGAGCGCGTGTGTCTGCGCAAGTGTGCGGATAAGTGTGATACCAAGATAAGTAATTAATCCCCCTCTACAACCCGGGCAAGACGCACTCAGCGTTTGCTGGTTGCTCTTTTGTGCACGCAGACCAACAAGCACACACACACACACACACACAAAAGTGAGGTATAAACACACAACAAATACCCATACCAGGAAGCCTCAGATTAAACGGGGAAGATTTATCTAATCTCAGGTGACATTGCCCTGATAAATCCATTTTACGCTGTTTGTCCACAGCTCCACCTACTGGCCACTTATCGACACAGCGACAAAGATGCACTCCTCTACTTTCTTCTCTCCACTTTTATTCAGTTAATTGGACTAGTGACGTCTGTGGTGGCGAGGAGAGGATTTCAGAGAGCCTTTCTTCTCCTGCCATGCGAGCAGATGGTCCGACTCAACGTGAAACCAGCGGCAAGCTACCTGTTGGGCCTCTGAGCAGCCACGTGCAAGAGGTCAAAATATAGTTCCAATCGCTGCACGTGGCGTTTCATAAAAGTTCCCCTCATGTTTCCCAGGAAGCCGGTGAAATGTTAACTTGGTCTCATACCTTTTCAATATGTGGGGCGCGAAGGCGCCATTGTTTAACACAATTAGGAGTTGAATGGTTG
This sequence comes from Malacoctenus gilli, assembly GCA_032164315.1. Lineage (NCBI taxonomy): Eukaryota > Metazoa > Chordata > Actinopteri > Blenniiformes > Labrisomidae > Malacoctenus > Malacoctenus gilli. Next base: position 10,280,094 of record JASSRZ010000011.1, read on the forward strand.
TTTACCTTGGCCGCCGGCCAATGTGTGCCTCATTTCTGCAGTGGGCCGGCGCTGATAGCAGACGTCAAGGCGGCAACTCAATTAACCCCCCCCGTGTGGGCGGGGCTTCCCCTTCCCAAGTGCGCCAGAGCAGATCAGACTAATCTCACAACTATCTCTTGACAACTGTTCACCGCGAACCAGGAAAGTAGGTCAACAGGTGGACGCCGCTCGGGCAGGCGCACTGCTGCGAAGGACGGCGCATCGAAGTTTAGAGGAAAACGATGGAGGTCTGGAGGTCCTGTGTGACAGAACGACAGGGGAAAAAGAGAAACAACTTTGCAAACCTAATAAAAAACTTGTAAAAGTCTGAAATTGTAGCTCAGGAGAGCTGGGGCCCTCAAAATATCATCTTGTGTCATGAAGAACTTGTATCCCTGCTCATTAGGAGATAAGTGGATTCAACATAAAAAGAGAAATGAAATTTTAGGGTTTTTTGGAGGCGGGGTGAAGTTATTTCATGTTGTTGCAACTTGTATCAGGTATACAAAATGTACAAAGTCTCCAAAAAACAAACATTGAACCTAATGTACTGTATGTTTGTATTTGTAGACGTTTTTCCTCTGCTTTGCCGTCTGTCAACGCAGCTGATTTGTTTAAGGTTTAAATAACTCACATTCAAATGACTTTTAGTTTTGCCTAACTAAATATCTTCAAACGTTTACATTTGCATTACTTTTAAATTTCATTATTAACCTTATTTTTTGGACATTGCTTGATCTGTCTGACGTTTTTTCGACAAATTACTACATCTGTCCTGGTTTCTATGTCCTTTTCGGAAGGTTGAAATACGGTTCCTAAAAAAATCCTTCGTAAACATCAGACCTGCAACATGTTAATCATAAGCGTCAGTCAAGAACGGCCTCCACTCCTTGTGTGTGACGCACTCTGTCAATAGGCACTCATCAAATCTCTCCAGGATTGTTTTTCCTCCTCCAACAGGAGCCCATGAGCTGATTATACACTTAAAGCTGATGGTCCCACTGGTGCGTGACAGTGCAGCGGTGTCTGGTTGAGAAAGGGCAGCAGTGTGTGTTGGGCTTGAAAATCTATGAGACCTCTAATCCGGCCCCCACTTGTTCTCATCTTGCCCATAATCCCCGTGGCTGCGGCTGCCCACTCTTCCAAGAAACCCATGAGCCTCGGGTCAGGGACGCTGTCTGCGTTGGGAAACTCACAAATCCTCCACTTTTGCAGGCTGCGTGTCTGCTCGTCACATGAAGGAAAATGAATCTCAGGACGACTCTGCTGTGTCCTGCCGCATCATCTGTGCAGCGACACGAGAAACGCTCTGTCTTACTTCTTGTGACTTCCTGTGCGTCTTTCCTCTCTTGCAGGAACAAGGAGACGATGATGCCATTGACAAGACGTCTGTCTGGAGACAGTGACTCCTCCACAGCCTCCTCTAAGGGAGGAGGGGGAGGAGGAGGAGGAGGAGGAGGAGGAGGGGGGCGGCACTCTCTCGGTGGTACCTCGCGCCGCTCCGGCGAAGAGGTGGTGCTGCTTGTCAATCGTAAAGAGGGGAAGCACATGATCGAAAGGCCCGGAGCGGGAAATCACACGCCGGCCCAGCGGCCCTCGGTGCCGCGCGCACGCAGCCAGTCGCGGGAACGCCCGGCGCTCGCTCCGTTACTCAAACCCAACCCGCCGCAAGGGTCCTCCGAGGGGGCGCGGCAACCGCGCACGGAGAGGGGCCGCTCGCTCGGAAACGAGGGTGGTCCGAGGAGGCTCCACGCGCCCCGTTCCCACAGCCAGAGTAAGATTTCCGGTCGGACCCGAGCCAGCGACGCCAGCCCGGGACCGCCGCTCCCCTTCAGAGACCCCCAGCCTCCGCAGTCGGACCGACGCGATGACCTTCGGGCCAAGCAAGTGACCCCGTCCTCCCCGAGAGTGGGCTGCGGCTTCAGCAAGAGGCAGTCGTCCTCCTGCTCCAACTCACCTGTGAAGGGAGTGCAGGGCAGCAACAGCAGCCCCAGCAAGAAGACTATAACCACCCCCAGACCCCCGGCCCCTCGCTCGCCCTCCACAGGAAAGGGCAGATTACTCCCACCTGTCAACTCAGGTGGGAGACGCTCACCACACTCGTCTCCCCGCAACTCCCACCATCACGCCGCCCGCTCCACTCGGCTGTCGCAGGGGCCTCGCTCCGCCGGGAGGGGCCACCACAGGAACTGGTCGGGCATGGGGCACCAGGAGTCCGAGGAGGAAGGGCTGGGCTTTGGCCCGCAGATGCTGCCCGCGGTAGACCCTCAGAGGGAGCAGGACCTGTATCGCAGCTTCGAGGCCGAGTTTTTGGCCAACACGCAGCAAGCGAGGGCACTGTCCGGTAGAATGGCCGGGGGAGCGACCCTGAAGGCAGCGGGGGTCCATCCGGTCACACTCACTGACCCCAACGATTCTGCTTACTCCTCCTCCAACTCCTCCAGCTCCTCTTTGAATGTCGGAGCAAAGAAAGGAGCACTGCCTGACCTCAGGGAATCGAAGAGAATGACCCCCCGTCCCTTCTCCCTGGAGGACCCCTTAAACCTGCTCTACGGACACGGTCAGGGAGAGCCGGAACACTGGGGGGATTGTGGACCAGGTCTCAAGAAGCTCCCAGCCATCTCCAGCTCCATGGAGGAGCGGGACCCGGCGTCGTCCCCGCCCGACGCACAGACGGACATGTTGATGAATCAGATCCCCGCGCAGCCTGCTGTCCACTGCAGCAACATGAATGGCGACCACGGGGGGTGTACCACGCGGGGACTCACAGCTCCGCAGGGCCAGCTCGGCTGGGCCGCGCAGACCGAAGGCGACGTCCCGCTGGGAAACCACCAGCCGGACTTACCTTACGACCTCGACAACTACGACGGAAGTGACGACCTGCCGCCCCCGGAGGCGTGTCCCTCGCCTGTGCCCCTCCCTCCTTCGGAGGACTGCTCCTTCCAGGATTCCTCCAGTGAGACCTCTTCCATGTGCTTCAGTTTAAGCGAATCGGGCTCCGAGTGCCCGCCGCCCACCGCCCCCCTGACCAACGGCGACGCCGACGGCGACGTCGTTCAGACGAGGAGAGGGCAGAAGAAGGCCAATAGGGCGGACCCCATGTCCAAGCACAAGCTGGGCGCCAGGTTCAGGCCTCGCATGGACAACAGGCCAGAAAACAGCCCGTCACGCATCCCCACACCGGTCAGCTACAGGGACCTGCAGGCCAACGACACTCGCTCCCCCTGCCACACCCCCCCTCTGTCCCCTCAAAACTCCCACGCAGGCCGCCCAGCCACATGCAAGGGCCTGCACCAGGCCTTCGCGGACATGATCCACCCGCAGCCTCGCTCACCAGCTATGGGCAACAAAGATCTGTCCTACACTGGACAATCAGGCAGTTTGGACACTGAAGCTTGGATGTAGCACATGACTGATGGGTGTAACGCAGAGGCTGTCATGGACTTGAACTACTGTGTAAAAATCAGACTTAAGACTTGGCTTCGGACTGTTTTTACTGCATGTCCAACACTCCTTTTGCTTTTTATTTTTCCTCCCATGACACAAATGGGCTCATTCACAGTTGCTTTTTTTTTGCACTCAAGCCAAATTATTTATTACCAAAGGAATGGTCTTTGTTGTACTGTCATTTTAGTGTGTGCATGAGGTTTCTTTTGCCAATTTTAAGGTGTATTTTTTTCCCTTTCTTCCAAGCAAGGCACTTGTCAGGTTCTCACGGTGGGTACGCACAGATACAGAGAGAGCATATGTGCTGCCATGTGCCCCTCTGAGGGGCATGGTGAAGTGCTAGGGATCTGAAGCTGCGACTCCTCCAGCCGGTGTCAACACGAAACCCTCCTGTGAGAGGAACTGGCTCCCCCTTGTGGTTTGCCACGGAATCTCTGCTTGCCTTGACAGTCACAAAACAGACTGACTGTGATATTTACAGTCTCACACAGCATACCCATATTTCCACCATACTTATAGGTAACATAGGCTAAGGTGCCCTCGTCAGTCCTCTCACTTTATGACCATGATGCACACTTAAGGTTTATGTACAGTTATCTCTGTGCTTCACACAATCGATCCATGTGGTCAAAACTGACCATCCGTTTTAGTCCGTTGCAGGTTTTTTCCATTGCTATAAAACTTGTCTGATTTTTCTACTTTTGAGTAGACAAAGTGTAAAATAACGGGGAACAGTGGCGGGTGCGTTTTGCCCGCGAAGCAGAAATGTTGAGAGCTCTTCCTCCGACAGAACCGTTCCCTGGAATACGACGCTCAGAATACACACAAGCAGCGGGTCCCATGTTGTGGAGAATGAATGTGTAAATACCTGTTGACCGGCTCATTGAGAGATGTGGGGTTTTTTTCTTTTGTATATATAAGACTCGGGTATACAGTTCAATGTACATATTCACTGTATTGAGTTCTGTGCTGCCTTAGCTATGCAATATTGGTGTTGGAAATGCCTTGACACTTCCCTTTGCCTTAAAATTTAGTCACATGTTAGTTTTTGAATGTTTTTGCTCAACATCTCTAAGATCTGGAGGGTAACACGACATTCCCGTGATGCGAAATATTTATGATTTAAAATAAAAGAGAATTGGAAGGTTCGGGACTGAATGTGCAAAAAGTGAGAAGAATTGCCAACTTTAGGAGTAAAAATGTTCAAGATATTATTATGGAAGACCATAATACCCCCCCCCCCTTGCACAAACTTTTTTCTGTTTTGTTTGGTTTTATTTTGTTACTAGAATCCAAAAGCCATAGATGATATGTTAGACAGATGAGTTTCAAATACGTGGCACAATCTATGGGGACATCTAGTGGCTCAAAAGTGACTTTTTTTCCCACGTTTTATAACCTCCCTTTATTTTGATAGGTTCAGAGGGTCATGTCGAAGGTGCCGATTGAAGCCAATAGAGCTCGAAACAGCGGCGCGGTATGGCGAAGGCTAATGGTTGAAAAGTCATTTTGGAGTGTGTGCATGTGTGAAAAAGGTGCATGAATAATAGATGCTGTAACTGGATATCGAAGTTTCCGTGTGAAGCTCGAGCGCGGTCGTCACCAGGACGAGAGGCCAGACTCAAGATCCGCAGCTTTACTGTGTATTGGACTTTGTACAATATATGTGAAAGTAGAACTAGTTGGACTGTGGTGCCCTGCAGAAACTCAACCTTCATTCAGACATCTCGCAGTGAAGAAAGAGGATTCGGTGGATGTTGGAAATGATATCGTTGGCTTGAGACCATTTTCCAGTCTTGGTCCTCTTTCGTGGAACGTGGCTGAAGAAAAGCTGGAATATTCCAGCCTGTCCATGAATTGAGGACTGAGCCACAGTCAGGTTTTGCTCATCTAATAACCTGACAAGTTGTAACCAACTTCAAGCTGGCAGTCATGCCGATACCGCAAAGAAACGAGACAAGAGGACAAAGACTGGAAGTGATCTCGCGACGACCTTTGAATTATTTCTAGGAAATCTGTGTTTTCTAAGACGTGTTAAGAATTTGATAGGTAAGACTGTGAGAACACAAAGACCAAAAATAAAAAACAAGTGAAATTGTTTCGAGAAAAAAAATAAACGTGTTTTGCAGGACATCACGAGGAAATGGGCCAAAATGAGGGAGTGTGTATATGTATGTGTACATACTGTATGAGAAAATGTACAGAATCAGAGTGAGGAGCAGAGTGTTGTTGGTTTAATTTATTTATTTATTCAATCAACTGTCAGTGGGCCTGAGTGACGTTCATGTCCCGAGAACTGTAAGTCAATTAGTGTTTAGATAAACTTCGATGAGTTAAGGCAATTAAGGATTTTTTGATTCTCTCAATAGTTCACTAGAGCAAATTTAAACCACGTAAATTCAGCCAGTTTAATCAAACAAATCAAACATTCTCCATCAACTTTCTGAGAGTTTGAATCAAAACTTTCTTCTCTGGCAGTTCGTCAGTATTGTTGAAGCTACATTGATTGACCGTGTAGCTCATTATCAGTTACACTTGTATAAACTGATTCGTACATGTTGGTCAAAATGCTTTTATTTTGAAATCGGTTGGAAGACTTTTGCATTGTGATCCGCTGGTGATCCAGAATCACCAGTAATGTAAACTGTGACTTCTTACAAAACATATTTGATGACGAGTCGTAACGAAGAGTGATTGTCTTCAAATAATTTGCTCTTTATTCCTGCACAATTCAGCAAATTCCACGACGACGGCGTCCCGTCTCCTTTGTCCCGCGATCAGCGAAATCTGAATGTTTGTGATCAGGCGATTTTCTTGCTTGCTAATGTCATTGTCACAAAACCTTCAGTCAAATGTACAGATTGCTTGACATTGTGGAATTTGTGTGTATGAAACAGCAATACTGCAACATTTCACTCTTTTTTGAAGTTGGAAAATACTGTCGAGTTGTTCTTGTAATAAATCTTTTCTTCTTGAAGTTGGACATTCATCCTTTTTATTTCACACGGCCACAGAAGCTGTTCAAAGCTGGTCTGGTTCAAATTTTGCACATTCAAGTTGAGATTTAAACCCATTTTTTTCTCTCTCACATCTTTTCTGTGCACTGAAAAGCTCCACAGGGTGTTTGAAATTTCTTGACAAGCATGTATTTCCTGTTTGGCTTATTCTGCCTTGTCATACAACCAATCATATCAATTACAGGGAGAATTTGGTGCAAGCGGAGTGGGTGTTTAATTATTTTCACTGAATGCTGGAGGCTTTAATATTGTGTTGTAATGAAAACACCCTGAAAGGGAGGCAGAGCCTCCCAGGGAGCTCCACAGAGTTTCAGGCTCAGTGAACAGAAGAGGCACAATATATTTATTTCTCTGAAAAAAAGTGTTTTCGTCTAAAAGAAGGGGGCAGAGTCTCAGAATTGTCAAACAACGGATCCAGTTCCTGGACCACCCTCATCTCGGTGGTGAGTACAAATGCTGAAAAAAAGGCAGTAAAAAGAGATTCATTGTGAAATAATTCCTTTGCTTCATTTAAATGACTCAGGCTTGCAGTATGCTATAGTTTGGTAAGTATAATTGCTTTTAGAAAGTATTGGCACTTCATTCATACTTTTCAGTTGCATTTTGTGAGGCGTTGCTCTAAATTAGATATAATCGGTGGGGTTAAAACTGGCATTTCTGGGCCTACCAAGTAATCGCCCTCACCAGTGAAGTTATTGAGCTACTTTTTACTGTCCTGCATCTCCGCGAGTGAAAGATGACTCCTCTCTCCGGTTCCTCTGTGCAAAGACGGAAGTAAACCAGGTGGGAGGGGACGAAGGCCATCGCGGCTCCTGCTTCGACTGTCACGGTAAGATGTTTGTTGGGGATTTTCTCTCTGGATCCGTTGTGCTACGAGGTTAATTTTAACTCCTGGAGGTACGTTAAGTCTCCGGCCAAGGTCTGAATTAGGCTTGCGGATTAAGAGCTTAACCATCCCCGCCGAAGGCTTCCCTAAACCCCCGCTTAGAAGGTCATGTCTCAGCCGTGCTAGCAGGCGAAGTGGCCACTGACAGGCACCGTGTTAGCTCCCAATTAGCCGTTAGCTGCACTTTCATTCATCCTCTCTAACCGCCGCAAACATGCAGGAATGGGCCAACCAGTTATGCGTGAGTAACGGCCCGGCCAGCGTCGTTGGCCACCCCGCGGTCCGCAACGATTCGCTGAACTTTGCGTCGGATTTTGCGGCATATTTTTGCGCTGCCATCCGTAAGCTCGAGCTCGCTGAGCTAACGTCACCGTAGCCTCGTGCTAACCAGCTAGCTGACCGTTTCTTTTTTTGGGCAGAGTTGGTCAAATAAGTTGGGGTCAGCTCGAGTCAATGTTTAACACGGTCTGTTTGCGAAACGCGCGAGAGAACCAATGCAGTTTGGGGTTTATTGTGATTCCGTGACGGTAGTTTAACGCCCAGAAGCGCCGCGTCGCGAGCTTCGTCTTGCGTCCTGTTTGGTTACCTTGTAGCTAGTTAGCAACCTGCGAGTTGTTGACAGTCGCCTTGAAACGCGATGAGTACTTGTGTGTATACTCGAACTAGTGTGTCGGTCATTGCCACGACTGGCGAGGCGACAGTGGTATCAGATAGGCCTCAGCCAAACGTCTCGTCCAATATGCGTTCACGTCACTTTTCAGATAGCGTATGTCTTCGCTGCGAGTTTCAGCCAGAACTATAACGTAGCTCGCAGCTGTTCTGTCGTTCTGTGTACTCTGAAGCATCCTGTGTTTGTTTAGTGATTTTATCTCACTATTCTGTTGTGACCTGGATTAAAATGCATGGGGCAAACGTGTCTGCAGCAACGTTGAACTGAATTAGTGGGCTGGGTTATTAAATGTAAATAGAAGTTAGTATAATGTTGACTAATTTTACACGTCTTAATGTTTTTGAACAAGTCCCAGGAGCTTTGTACTGGTCTGTCAACAAGTAAGCACCGTTCTTGTTCTGTGTGTGTGTATGAAAACATTGAGATGTTTGAATGGTTGTTTTTCTGACCAAAAGTGTAATTGTTGAAAGGAAGATAAAGTATTTTCTCTCTTCTCACAATCTGTTGTTGTCCGCTTCATCGGATGTCCATCACTTGTTCAGGAGAGAACAGGAATTCCTTTTATTTCCCTTGACTTGCACTTCTAGTATTTCCTGTTGCTCTTGTGAAGCCCCAAGTCAGCAAAAGGTTTTCATTCATATCTGTCCCGTTTCCTCTTGTTTTTTTGTTGTCGCAGGAGAATCGACAATTCGGGTCCAAGATGACAGACTCCAAGTACTTCACCACGACCAAAAAAGGTGCGAGTACTCCTCTTTAACTTCCTGAACAGCCACTAAATCTACATGTACAACAGCCTTGAGATGATTAAGATTTATCACTGCACATATAGGTGTTAAGTGTTGCTTTTTATAAAGCCACCTGTTAGAGTTATAGTTTTGTGGAGCGGTTTGCTGAAGGCTTGCTGAATGAAGCTGTACAGTTACCTAAAAAGTTGATCCAATATATGGAAAAAAAAAAAGGATGCATTTGACCTTCACTTCAATGACGTTTACACAGTTTAAGACTAAGCCAAAGAATAACTTAATGAACTTCAGGAAAGGGACTTCAAAAGTGCGTTATCTAATTTCCTTGACCCGGTGTCATTGCCAAGAACAACAGCTTGTGTTTTTGTTGGATTCGGTGTATTGACAGTTGGCCAGAGACAAAATTGTGCTGTTGTGCCTCTTGGTGCATGTGTGGCTCCTCTCACAGCTCCCAGAACTGTTGCTCTGAGAAAGCCCCAGAAATGTAAACGGATGTTAATGAGTGATGAAGCTAATGCTCCTTACGGGGGCCTAAGAGCGTGTTTCTGTCGAGCTCTGCTCCCACTGTGGATCTGCCTGATGTCAGCGTGTACAGTCTGTTGCCGAAATCTTGAAGGATATTGCGAGTGATTAAGGGTTTATGTTTGCTGGGAAACTCTGAAGTGGGTAGATTCAGATTTAAGTCCCAAAGTGACAGTGCACTCGCTGTGTATATTATTGTAATTTAATTTGTGTAAATATGCATATCTAGTGATTAGTCAGTGAAATGAACACAAAACACGACCGAGTCTCTTTTGAATTTCATGCAAAGCAACAAAATTGAGTAAACAAACGCAGAAGAAGCTCCTTTGTCGTGCTTCGTGAAGGATTCCCACAATGAGGTGCTGCATTAAGTGAACAGCTCTTGCAGGACATTTGTAGTTTTTTGTACTATAAACAAATAACAAGCTCGTGATACATGTATTCTTTGTTTGTAAAAACATGCATTTAGAAGCACTTTGAATAATTCAGCAAATGAACTGTCGGAGTAGCTGCAGCCACGTCTCTGTTCTTGGTGGAAAACTGGAGGTGTAGTTTGTTCTGCAGCACCAGCTTTATTGTGCCGCCTCGCACTCACATTGTGACGCTTCACTCAAAACTTTATACCCCCGCTGTACTGACGACCAACTCGACCCACTCATATCAGACACTGCGGAGGACTTTCCTTATTTACAAGCTGCTCTGGGGAGATGACTGTACGATGACTCTTCGCGTGTCCGTCGTCCAGTGTGAACATTGTGGGCACTGCTGCACATCTCCAGCTTCCCCCTCTCTACTTCCCAGAAGGATTACACAGCGAATGAGTTCTTGATTCTTTTCTCCGTGTTTGTGTGCAGGGGAGATTTTCGAGCTCAAGGCAGAGCTTAACAGTGACAAGAAAGAGAAGAAGAAGGAGGCCGTAAAGAAAGTCATTGCGTCCATGACAGTGGGCAAGGATGTCAGGTGAGCCCACAGATTTCCTGTCAGAATCTACTCCTTAAAACGATGCTTTGCGTTCAAATCAAGTGAAACCAAACTCATTTTCCCCTCTTTCAGCGCACTGTTTCCAGATGTTGTCAACTGCATGCAGACGGACAACCTGGAGCTGAAGAAGTTGGTCTACCTCTACCTGATGAACTATGCCAAGAGTCAGCCAGACATGGCCATCATGGCTGTTAACACCTTTGTGAAGGTGAAGAAAACATAATCACATGAAGCTCTTTGACCACAGCAATCTGTAGTCAAATGGAATAACCTGAATTGGTCACAATAAATCAATTGTAGTTTCATATTGACATTTTTCTAGTTTCCATCTTCCCAACTATTACATCAACAAATCTCTAATTTCTAAAGAACATTCCTTTGTGTCATCAAAGCAGATAAAAAATGCATTCATATGTAAAACGTGGAAACTCCCATATGAGCTGAATTTAGTGTTCTCCAGAATAATGGTCAAGGAGAAGTCTTAAAGTGCAGTTTTTCAAATTTTATTGCACATGTGGGAGGATAAATGAAGACCTCTATCGTTTAAATCCACTCATACGTGCGGCACTGTTCACAGCAGTGGGAGTCTCCTGCTGTTTTTAAAACTTCTGTGAGATAATAACTTCATCCTGAAGTAATATTCTGAGGTTCAATCAGTCATTTTTGGTGCTCGTGTATTTCTAAAAAAGTAATAAACTATAAAGATTTAGATTTTTTTTTTTTTTGTTCGACAGTTGTAAAACCTCAGTGTGGCTTTTTTTCCCCTCACATAATGCTTCTCAAATTGGGACAATCATCCAGTCTCTCTCAGTCCAAACGGAAATGAATGGAAAAACCCCTGTGACTCTTCTCAGGACTGTGAAGACCCCAACCCCCTGATCCGAGCCCTGGCTGTCCGCACCATGGGCTGCATTCGCGTGGACAAAATCACAGAGTACCTCTGTGAGCCGCTGAGAAAATGCCTGAAGGACGAAGACCCCTACGTGAGGAAGACGGCCGCTGTGTGCGTGGCGAAGCTCCATGATATCAACGCGCAGTTGGTGGAGGATCAAGGCTTCTTGGACACCCTTAAAGATCTGATCTCCGACTCTAACCCCATGGTAGGTCCGTCTCTGGCAGCACATCATTTGGTTATCGAGCCAGCTCGATTTCTCGCTCAGGGTGACACAGCTGGCCGCGGGCCATCGCTCTGTCTTCCACTGATAAGCTCCTTGCTGGCACAGAGGAGTTTAACATGATGCCAGGAGTGTCTTTTAGTACAACACCCTCTGCTTTATCTCGTGTATTTCTTGGCTGCCACTCGGTTGTTCTATCAGTCTTCATCCGTCCTCTTGTTTTCAGGTCGTCGCAAACGCGGTGGCGGCTCTGTCGGAGATCGCAGAGTCTCATCCCAACAGTAATCTCCTGGACCTGAACCCTCAGACCATAAACAAGCTGCTGACGGCGCTTAATGAGTGCACAGAGTGGGGGCAGATCTTTATTCTGGACTGTCTGGCCAATTACACACCTCGTGATGACCGTGAGTCCCAAAGGTAACCGTGTACTACAACTATAAACACGCCGTTTATTCCTCCTCCTTTCTGCCAGTTCGCACGTGTTCCCCTAAGACTTAGTTCGATATTTTTCACCCCCCCCCCCTCCTTCCATCAGCATCTGTGAGCGTGTGACCCCACGGCTCTCGCACGCCAACTCCGCAGTGGTGTTGTCGGCGGTTAAAGTTTTAATGAAGTTCATGGAGATGCTGCCCAAAGACTTGGACTATTACGGGACTCTGCTGAAGAAGCTGGCGCCCCCACTGGTCACCCTCCTTTCTGCTGAGCCCGAGTTGCAATACGTGGCTCTTCGTAACATCAATCTTATCGTCCAGAGGCGGTTAGTAAGAAAATGCTGCTTTTAATCAGTCATTTGAAGTCCTTCATCTTTGTATTAACACACCACGTTTGATCAAATTTCAGCCCAGAGATCCTGAAACATGAAATGAAGGTTTTCTTTGTCAAGTACAACGATCCGATCTATGTGAAACTGGAGAAGCTGGACATCATGATTCGCTTAGCGTCCCAAGCCAACATTGCTCAGGTGACACAGTGACATGCCATCATCTTAGTGCGCTGCTGAAACCCGATCGCATGACTGACGGTGACACCTGTCTCTGTGCAGGTGCTGGCTGAGCTGAAGGAGTACGCCACCGAAGTGGACGTGGACTTTGTGCGCAAAGCGGTCAGAGCCATCGGCCGCTGTGCCATCAAAGTAGAGGTGAGTGGAGGTTTACGAAACTGTCATCAGGTGCTGCTTTGCTCAAATATTTGTGTCTCATTTAGTCACATGGTAAAACTTTTATAGACGTTTATACAGTGCCCTTGTTTACCTTTTCTTGGACTCTGTCAATGATTAGAAGCCAGCAGTAAAACCCATTTTCCAACACAAGATGGCTCTGTCCTCATGGTGCTACAGAGTCTTTGATCCTAACACTAAAACACCTCAGTTTATTGCAGATTAGTCTTTGCCTGACTGAGACTGTATATAATTTTTTATGACTCATAATTTCATGAAAATATACTTTGTAAGTGTCACAGTAATCACACTCCTTCTGAAGTCATGTAGAAATGCATTGAGAACATGCTTGACCCCTCCTTGTTTCATCATTTCAATTTTGTGGATTTGTAACGAGACGTTCTTCACCATTTGTTAGCAATCAGCAGAACGCTGCGTCAGCACCCTGCTGGATCTCATCCAGACGAAGGTCAATTATGTGGTGCAGGAGGCCATCGTGGTAATCAAGGACATCTTCCGCAAGTATCCCAACAAGTAAGTTTTCTTTGACGCACGAGCGTCGCCATTCGTAATAAGAATTCATGATCTACTTTCAGCTTCAAAACTGATTGGATGCAGGCTGCTGAGTGTGTGTTTAACCTCATGAATAGGGTGCTTAGGAAAGTGGTTTTAGCTGCCATGTTGGCGTTCAGTCGTCAAAAATGAATCGGATGTTTGACATGTTTTAGATAATGAAAAATCTCTTGGACTCATGGCCAAAAAAGAACATCATTAAAAAAAAAAAAAGCAATAAAACGAATGCATAAATTTTCACATGCTTTGCACATCATCTCCATCTAAAATGGGATGTCCATAATCTCTGCTTCAGGTCCTAGTGGTACAAAGAGTTGTAATACTTACTCTTACTGCAGTACACAAGCAAACAAGCTTTACTTATTTTCGCCTGCGTGTTAATTCGTCATAGTTCAGCCTCATTTAACCACAATAAAACTCTTAGGAGTGAACATGCTTTCCTGATGGCACCCAGTAAAAAGCCGTGTTTATTCGATTGGAGCGGGACTTCTGCTGTGGATCCAGCAGAGTGCATTCACTGTGCCAGACGGAGACCTCTCCCACACAGCAGTAGGCCATCATCCCCGCGTCGTGAGGCTCCAAGGGATCCGCTCTTCAAGGCTTCCAGCACATTGCAGCTCTTGCGCTGGGATATGAGTCACAGCCCAGTTAGACTCCAGCCTTTTTCCTATTAATTAGACTTTTGGGGCTTGGCGTTTCCGATCTTAAACACGTCATGTAAATGAATTTTCTTATTGCCAAACGTTCTGGGCAGATCAGAGATTCATGAGCCGCTGCAGAAGCATTCTGGTCGGGTGTCGAACTCAAGAAGGATCCAAGGACCAAACGAGAGCCTACAGCGGAGTGAACAATAGATTTACATTTGTCAGGCAGCCAGAAAGCTTGACTCCAAAGTCATGTTTATGCTCTTGTTTTCTGCTTTAAGAGAGTGTGGCGATTGTTCCTCCATCAGTGTTGTCACCATATTTATGTCCTTGTCTTTCTTGGATAAAGATGGAAGAACCACATTTAAACCAAACCTCTGTGTCTTGCTCGATGCAACTACTTTGATTGAATTTGTTCGAGTCTCCTCGTGTGTCCAAGATTTGAGCGCCATCGTGTTGTTTTTGTGTGGCTGCTTTCAGGTACGAGAGCGTGATCGCCACGCTGTGCGAAAACCTGGACTCTCTGGATGAGCCAGAGGCGCGAGCTGCCATGATCTGGATTGTGGGAGAGTACGCCGAGCGCATCGATAACGCTGACGAGCTGTTGGAGAGCTTTTTGGAGGGTTTCCATGATGAAAGCACTCAGGTGCGTTTAACAAAGCTGCGGGGAGGTTGTTGTTTCAAAAAGTCCATATTTAATGATGGTCGGAGCAAGACTTTGCAGTTGGCACTCGGGAATAATTGAAACCATCGGTTCGCTCTGAATAAAGGAGGAGCTGAGCTGTTTACAATGACAGGCGTGCTGCAGAAGACTCGGCTTATTTCACTGTTTTAATGATTTCTAAAGGAGCAAATTATAAAATCAGAGGAGTGTAATATTTTGTTTGAGTGTGACTAATCATCTTTAATAAGACAATGTAATAACAGGAGGATTTTTATGTGTGGCTTGCTGCCACGATGCTTTATGGGGTTCCCTCAAGCTTTTGTGAGACATTTCCCTCTAAGTAATAGATCAAGTCCCTTTATCATTGCCCTGGAGATGCTTCTCTGGTCATAATCGGTGAGTTAGTGAGCCGAGAGACATGCATTATGCATGTTTAATAACAGCAGATTAGATTCATAGTGGGATATTTACTGTCTGCAGGTTGTGGCATTTGTGGGAAACCCAAACCGTGGGATTTTTAATCAGGTTTAATTGCTTTATGTTTATTGCTACTCAGTGCAGAGCTCAGCGTTAGAATGCCTTTGGCAGCGTTGTACTTGTGTTGCACTTTAAAGGCAGCGGCTGTGACCTCATTGTGTGTGCGTGCTCTGTGGCGTCCAGGTGCAGCTTCAGCTTCTCACCGCCATCGTCAAGTTGTTCCTGAAAAAGCCCACGGAGACGCAGGAGCTGGTGCAGCAGGTGTTGAGCCTCGCCACACAGGTGAGCCGAAAAAAAGCGCACAGATGTATCGGCTATAAATTTTATTTTTACTGGCTGCGTCTCTGTCTACAGATGTCTGATAATCCCCCCTTGTGTTGTCTGCTCCACCCAACCCGCCATCTGTATCGTCCCCCCTTTTAGAGTGTGCAATTTGTTCTCGTCAGACGGAGCCTCCCACATCCTTTTTTTTCCCATGGAGGTTTCTAATCTAATATTATTCTATTATTCATTCTAGGAACACTTTAGTATCGATGGTTTTATAAGGCTGGAACTCTCCGAGTAATGGCTCCGGTGATTCGAGCGTACTCCACTGTGCTCCAGCTAATTGTGTTTTAATGATTTTAGGTTGCGAGTTGATGAGCTCACTTTGGGGACAATCTTCTGTGAGCCCTGATAGTCAGCGATAGAAATAAAACACAGAAACGGAGGGCGTTCCTCTTTCTGTGCGTCTTCAAGAAAACAAGCAATGTCTCATAAAGGTGCTGTCTGATTGAATATGTTTGAGAAAAGAAGACTCTTTTAACATAGCGTCAACACACGTGATATCAAAAGTAATAAAGTTTAAACTTTTAACTCTTCACATACTCAAATTATCGGTATTATCACACTAATACTCTATTCTTGCTCAGGTTTTGAAGGCAGCAACAGACAAACTTTGTGCTCCTTCCTCGGCAAAAAGTTAAAACATAATCTATTCTTTATTTGCTGGACTTGTTTTAGAGCTTACTCAGTTTTGTTTAAACCATGGGAATGTGTTTCTTCCACACAAATAAGAGTGTGCAGTGTCGGGTCACCACATGCATTATCCAATTGTTGACAATCTCCAAAGGCGGAATCAGTTTTTGACCTTCTTTTTGAATCATTACAGATTTTCTCTCGGCAACGGCAAGATAAGAAAGAGAAAGAGAGTTCAACATGAAGTCTCTTTTTCTAATAAAATCCTCCAGAAATAACAGTCGTCATTCATCAGCCCGTCTCTCTCGGCAGGACTCGGATAACCCGGACCTCCGGGACCGGGGCTACATCTACTGGCGCCTGCTCTCCACGGACCCCGTGGCTGCGAAGGAGGTGGTTCTGGCTGAGAAGCCTCTGATCTCCGAGGAGACGGATCTGATTGAGCCCACACTGCTTGAGGAGCTTATCTGCCACATTGGCACTCTGGCCTCTGTCTACCACAAGCCTCCCAGTGCCTTTGTCGAGGGCAGCCGCGGCGTTCAGCACAAGAGACTCCCCGGCAGTGCTGGATCGTGAGTCACACGCTTATTTATTTATATATCTATTTATTTGTTGTTGAGACACTGCAGGCAGAGGGGGTTGTTTGTTGAGGTGGACCTTACTTCTCGACTCTGCTATTAAGCTCTCCGTCAAATCTGCTGACTAACTCTCAGCAGTTTGAGGCTGTGCAGCTGTTGTTCTTTGGTCCTATTCCTTCCAGGTACGACTCGTCAGAGGGAGTTATTTTCTTGGAGCACACAGAGCAGCAGGTTAATCAGGCTTATGTTGAAGTTAGCAGAAAAGCCTGGTTTGTTTGGGGGGGAGAACAAGACGTGAAATGTATGATTTTGAATGTTGTTCTTGTTTATTTTCTTGCAGTGGGGAAAGTGTTGAGAGCCCAGACGCGGGCTCAGCTGCTGCTGTCACTGATGCACCTCCAGCGGTCATCCCGTCCCAGGGAGATCTCCTGGGAGATCTTCTCAATCTGGACCTAACACCTCCCACCGCCACTGGGCCACCCCCAGCGGCTACCACTGGCATGCAGATGGGGGCCATGGACCTTCTTGGAGGAGGACTGGACAGCCTGGTAGGTGTCCTTCCTTCTGACGCTTCGGAGAAGCGGTTTTTTGAAGTTTCAAATGTGCCATCAATGTTTCTTCCCCCTTTTGACCCAGCCAACTTTTACTTTCAATCTATAGTTTCGGCTCTCTTCTGATGGTCATACTGTGAAAATACTTTTTTTTTTCCTTCTTTCTGGTAGTTTCACAATAATTCAAGATGTTCTAACGGCCTAAACATATGCGATCATTGTCGTGTGTGCAGAAGAAGCGTAAACGTGTGATGGGGCCTGATATACAGTTTACTTTTGTCTGCTTTCTTTGTCACTTGACTTTTGTATCTTCTTCCTTCACTCAATGCTGCACCTGCAGATGGGGGATGAGTCTGAGCCGGTAACTACATGGAGGGAGGGGGCACAACCTTTATCAATGAAACCAGGCTTTGATAGAAAACAACTACATTCACTGCTGTTGAAGGAATGTGTTCACACTGTGTTGATGTGGAAATCCAGATGATATTTTTGCCTTTTCTATTTCTTTTACAAGCTTTTCATGAGTCCTAGCAGCAGAAAACAGTGCTGCAATAAATCCAGAAGCTTCAGCCCAGGCTGAACAGTGAATAATGTGTTCGAAAAGTTTAACAGAAGTAGTAATGAGCTATATTAGTTTGTATTTATCAGTTTGTTACATGTTGTCCGTAGGACCAATGTATATTTGTGCTCTGAAACTCAAATTGTTCCTGTTTTTCTGCTACTTTTTAGCGCAGCGCCACCATAAGTGTGAACACATTCTCAGTGTCGTATTATTATTGCATCAGTCTGACATTTTCATCCATGAATTATCGTCTCTTATAGCGCCGATATGTGCGGCCAGCATGCCGTTTAAGTCTCTGAGTCCGTCTCTTATCTTTGGGCTCTGCGATGTCTGTCGTCTTTCAATCAGCCGCCCATTCCCTTGCGGACGGACACTCCTCAGTCACCTCAGCTCCCACCTCAGTCCCCTTCGCCCCCAGATTACAGCCCCACTGAGGTTGGTTCAGGGAAGGGGGACCGCGCTGGACCAGTAAAGGCCAGCTACAGCCCATTAGAACCCCCCCCCCCCCACCCTGTGCCATGTCGTACCACTGTGCCCTCTGAGTAGACCTCCCCAGCAGTGATTTATCCCTGTTCCCACTTTGTTTTGCACTCTTTTATTTTCCTGTTTCATGCTTATGAGATTTATTGCAACAGCCTTATTTGTTCCACTTGTGCTCTCGAGTAGTTTAGATCCAGTCTTGGTCACTGTGTCTCCTTCTTAGTCAGCACACAGTAGCAGATGTATATGTGGCGCACCACTGGATGACACCTGACTGGTTTTCCTGTTCCTAGTTAGTAGAACTTGTTCGTGCAGTTACGCTCACTGACTTGAAGGAGCGATCGTCTTGCACTGGTGTCTTCCTCTTGCTGTTAGCTGTGGATAGTTTAAAGCCCAAAGCAGTCACCCAACACAGGAGCGTTTTCTTTTTTTGGACCCTCACACCCCACATTTTATTGCCTTCACACCTCGGAGTATTGTGTAACTTTGCACCAACTGATCACATCCTTTTTTGTTTTCGTTCTTCCTCTCGCTCAGCTCGGAGGAGACCTCGGAGGAAGTCCTGCTGTAAGTGTGACTTTTTCCCGTTCTGAGCTTGATGAGTCGATAAAGGATTACAGCGAATCTCTCGGTCTAACATGCTGCCTGGTGACCCACAGATGGGAGCCGGATTCGGCGCCCCCCCAGCTACGATGCCGGCCTCTTTCCCTGCTCCAGTGAGCGGTGGGCTGGATGACCTGTTTGATCTGGGAGGTGGAGTAGGGATGCCTATGGGCTCCTACAGCCCCCCTAAAACGGTGAGTTCCAATGAAAACACAGGAAATGGCAGGAACTGATGGTCGCGGCTGGGAAGTCACTCGTCTGTTTCTCCTTAGGTTTGGCTTCCAGCCATGAAGGCCAAAGGTCTCGAGATTTCGGGCACTTTTGCCCGCCGTGCTGGGGTAATCCAGATGGAGATGACTCTGACCAATAAAGCGATGAGCGTCATGACTGATTTCGCCATCCAGTTTAACAGAAACAGGTGCGGCCGCCACTTTGAATCGACGACGGCTCAAAATTCTTTACGTAAACGTCGCAACTAAATGATGTCTTTCTTGGCGACGTCCCGCTACAGCTTTGGCCTCGCCCCGGCCGGTCCGCTCCAGGTTCTGACTCCTGTCAGTCCGAACCAGAGCATCGAGGTGAGCCTTCCTCTCAACACTGTGGGACCCGTCATGAAGATGGAGCCTCTCAACAATCTCCAGGTAACCTTTTCCCAACATT
This sequence comes from Malacoctenus gilli, assembly GCA_032164315.1. Lineage (NCBI taxonomy): Eukaryota > Metazoa > Chordata > Actinopteri > Blenniiformes > Labrisomidae > Malacoctenus > Malacoctenus gilli. The sequence goes on from JASSRZ010000011.1 coordinate 10,299,401, forward strand.
TTAAGTCCCTCGTCAAGACCCTGCAGACTGAGAATAATGGTCCAATAAGGCTTTCTGTCAGAGATGTGTTGTAATGCGTGTTGGGCGTTCATCATATGATCCCACCTTTATTTTTCTGTGCAGATTCCAAACCACTGAAGTATTTTAACTTTGTCATTTGTTGTTGTAAATCCACGAACATGACTCACTTGAGACACTGTCCTGGAAAAATACGACCATCTGTCTTCACCGATTAGTAATGCATCCTTTCTGTTATTCAGCTATACTGTTGAATTCCCACGCTGTGAATAAGACGGGATTAAAACATAAAACGGACTTCAGAAGCGTCGTAAATAAAGGAGAGAGCAGCGGAGGCTGGCTGGCTTTGATCAGGGTGGTTCTTTTAACTGGGCAGGATGGTGGACGGCCGCTGTGTGCAGCTGGACGGAGGAGATAAGAGTGTTAAGGGGGGAGCTCTAGGGAGGGGCGGGTGGTCATTAGTGGTCTCACAAAACATGACGCCTTTGTTTGTCATGGCCTCTGCGACCCTGTTAACCTTTACTGTGCTGCCTGAAGGCTGAGCTCTGACGGTCCGCGACAGATCTTCTACGGAGAGATTCCGCGTTACTCTTATCGCGATGAAACGAAGTTTGTTTGAGTTTATTTCTCTGGCACACTTGCTAATACTCTCAGCACACGTCAGCACTTTTAAGGGAAAGCGCTTCACCAAGTTTGCTGCAAGTTTTGCTGCCGTCAGGTCTTCTGTTCTGGAACAGCAGTTTGGGTGGAAGACTTAAAAGGGGTTTTCGCCACTTTCGACAATTAACATTCACATTTTGCTCTGTGAAATCTTTTAAAAAGTCAATTTTTTCCCATTGTTTCTTTGAGGCTAGCAAAATTGTTAAATGAATAAACTTCCAGCAAATAATGATGAAGTGAATGCACCGTTTAATGAAAGATTTTAGCATGAGAAGCACAAAAACATCCAACACACAAACACAAGTGGTACTTAAAATCAATCTCTGAGACCACCAGAAAAAACAATCTCTTACTGTACAAAATTGGTTCTTAGAGTAAAACTGTCTGACTGAGTGAATTCATAAAGGTGAACAGAGGAGAGGCGACGGCATCAGATTTGGTGTCACGGTCCCCTCGGCCAGCCGACCTCCTTCATGATGGAGTTCTTGGGTACGAATCTTGTAGCTTCAGGTTTGGTGTAGTTTGGGCAGGGCTGCACTGCAGACAGGAGGAAGATACCCACTTGATTTATTCATGAGTCATCCCTCTGCCATCCTCTGGCTGAACTCGCTCCCCTTCTCTCAGCCTGCTACTTGTTTCTTGGGTTGCTCCCTTTATGACACATTTGTTCTTGAGTTTCACTGTCCTGCGTTTGCGCCCGCGGGGTCTGTCGACTTTTAAAGTACCTGAAGGTGCGCAATCGGTTCAATCTTTTCATGTTTGTACAGACCTTCTGCTCGCTGCTATTTCGGGTTTTTTGACATTTTAGGGATTTTTTTTGTCTTTCACGTCTCCTTTTTTCATGACTTTATTTTCCGCCTCTGTCGGCTATTCTTATCACCTTCCATTTTTAGCGTTATTTTTATCGTTTCCTTGAAGTGTCTTCAAATGCTGCCTTCGGATAAATTTAGAGCTTCGGTGAGGAATGATGAATTTCTGTAAAACACCAGATTTTTACATCCGTGCTGTAAGACAATCGATGGGCACTGATGCAGTGCATACACATTAGGTGCGACTGTGATTTGCATCCGTTTCCAGGGAGTCCTCGCGGGAAAGAGTGGTGCATTTTTATGTAATCTAGTAGAAAGTATCCTGATTCTTGATAAGTACGGTCCTGATGGTGGTCGTAGGTTGTTTTTCTTGGCCTGGAGAGGCTCTCTCAGCATCCAATTATGACTGGGGGTCTCTGAGAGGAGAGGATTGTGTGCTTCCTTCAAGAGACTTGAAAACAGGACGAGTAGTGCACGGAGCACGTTCTGGCAGCACAGAAGTCTCCACACAGTCTGGAGATCAGCTTTGATCTTTGAAGAGGGGAAAAGTTGCTTCATGGGAGAGACAGAATTTGCTGAGCCGAGATCAAGACTCCAATCAGCAAAGGTTTTGTCGAAACGAGGCGATGTGTTTGTTTAACACTTTCTGACAGAGGAAACAAGGTCAGGTGGAGGTTGGCGTGTATCGGACTTTAACTTAGGACTTCTTGAGAAGGCCTTGCTGACCGTTGACTCCTCCAGGTACCAATGAGTGGCATGAACAGAAGGAAATGAATGAATCGCTGAGAGAGAACGATCGTGTAGAATAGACTTCGGTGACTGTTGGAGTCCTGCGGCGAGGATCAATTCAGTGTTTTTAAATGTAAAACTATCAAAATAACACTCGTTGATTTCTCTTGATCATGTGGTGGGGAAAAAAACCACCAGAGATTCATTGTGGCCTTCACAGGAATCCAAGCTGCTCAAGACTGATGTTGAGGGACTAACTCACAGTTCTATATGGTTCCGAGTCAGAGTTGCTGACTGAAACTCCAACAGCACCAAAACTTCTGAAATATAAGAAGCTATTTTAGCGTTGCCTCTTGTCAGCTGCCTTAAGGCCCTATTGGACGGTTAGGGAGACACTTGACGCCTTATAAAGGCCAGTCGTGTCTTAATGGCAGGGTGAGAAATGGCTTGAACAGACACAGTTCCCAGACATTCAGACGGCCATCGACGCTGTGAAGAATTGTTACTTTGCGATCAAATTGTCCAAGTTTGAGAAACGTCTTGGATTGAACGTGATGAAAGCTGAACACTATTCTCAGTCTGTAAAGCAGCCCTTTCACGTGTCTGATACGTGTGTTGGTGTAAAGAGTAAAATTCCCAGTAGACTTGAGCTTCCATGTTCAGTAAGCAGTGAATCAACCGGCCGTGCGCATCCTTGAAAAGCACTTGAAACGTAATTACTGATGTATTGCTTCTTGTTGTTCTCTTCTCCTCCTTGGATGCGATCGCCCTCGCAGGTGGCCGTTAAGAACAACATTGATGTGTTTTACTTCAGCTGTCCGTACCCCATCAGCATGCTGTTTGTGGAGGACGGCAAGATGGGTGAGTGCTTTCCCTGATAAAATATCCACTCTCTGCTCCAAAGTCTGAAAAGCCCCGGCTGACGTCGGGCGCAGACACGTACGTCATTCTTGCGCTTCAGGCTCATCATTGTGATGGTTGTGAGCGCGTGAAGTGTCGGGTGACGCTGCCCGCTTGCCTGAACCCGCTCGCACAGTTCCTGCTATAACACACAAGAGACTTCGAGTGCCCCCCCTCCCCCCACCCCCACCCCCTCTCTTTTGTTTGTGCGCTGGTGTATGATTTATGGTGTGAAAGCATGTTGGCATGTCTCCCTGTGGAGCCTTCTGATGGGGCGAGCAGCAGGACGGCTGCCAGAGGCTGCGAGCTAATGCTCCTGAGCCGGCGCCGCAGCAGGATCTCTTTGTCCAGAGTGAAATCGAACGACCTGCACACAACTCAATGTTTTTATTGCCTCAGAATGTGTATTAACCACTCATTCAAGTCGTGTTGTTGCTTTCATACCCATATCTCATTCTCTGATCACCCCCCCGCAGAGCGGCAAGTCTTCCTCGCCACCTGGAAAGACATTCCTAACGACAACGAGTCCCAGTTTCAGATTAAAGACTGCCA
>JASSRZ010000011.1:10311723-10342653 GCA_032164315.1 Malacoctenus gilli
CCCCCCCCCCCCCCCCCCCCCCCCCCCCCCCCCCCCCCCCCCCCCCCCCCCCCCCCCCCCCCCCCCCCCCCTCGCTCTGCTCTTTGTAATCATCGGTGACCTTTGAGGTGTTCAGAGCTCCACGCGGCGCTCTGATGTGGTCGTACGCCCTCGACAGCCTGTCCCAGCTTTGCATACAGATTCAGCCGGCTGTCAACCTTTATCTCTGAGTGTCTGAGCTTTAGCTCCTGTAGAGGCACCCCCCTCCCCCTTCTTCTTTTATTGTGTGTGTGTTTGTCTTTTTTTTTTTTTTTAATGTCCGTCCCGCTTTAGTGAAGCTTAAGTAGGATTTCCCCCCACATGACCCGTTCAGGAACACAAACGCCTCTCGCCTCTGATTTATTCCTCGGAGGGCTCAAAGGTTCCTCGCATTCAAAGAGTTTGCGCTCCCAATCTGCAAAGAAGCGCGGGAGTTTCTTCTACTGTGGCGCGATCCATAATATTGATCTTCTGTTGGGGGGGTGGAAAATAAGCAACCCCATAGGGGGCGCCACTTTACTGCATTTTGGTCTTTGGCTGTGACTTCCAAACGGTAGCGCACCATTTAACCCCACAAACTAACTTGACAGTCACGAGAAAGCAAATTTAATTTCATTTAAATAAAAAGTTAAAGACTTAAGTTCACTTAATCCACACAGAAATAAAGGGCAAAACCAAGGAAGTGGGTTTAATCACTAAAGTCGGGAAGAAAACAACTTGAAGCTCATAAAACGGCAGCGATTTGATACTTCTTGATAAGAAGCGAGACTTTTTAATTTAAAAAAATAAATCATTTCAAGTTCTTACTTTCAGGGCTGTGATTGGATTTTAGATTAGAAGAAAACACTTGGATCTTTGTGGTGTTTAACAGATTACATCTATCTCTCACTCATACAATTTTGTCCTGTGACATTTGTGATGTTAACGCAGGTTTAATCAAGCTCCTTCTTGGGTTCTATTGTCATTTGTTTTCGCTATTAGAGCAGCGACATCGTCTGACTGCTTGTTTATCTGCCTGACGGCTCACAGAGACGGGCTGGGCCTTCTCTGTCATGTTAAAACGTTGAATAAGGTAATCAAAGTGTTGGTACGCTTTGAAGTGGAGCTGGTTTAATCTACAACATAGTGCAGGGTGATCAGAAATGGTCTGTTTTTGTAGCTCGGACTGTGGAAATGTGTCTGAAACTGGAGATAGTGACGTTGGTGAAAACGTCCGCAGCAATTGCCGTGAAGTCCACAGCGCGTGATTCATGTGCCGTCCAGGCTTTGAAGGCGACATTAATGCACGGAGGAGCGCGAGGCCCGTCGTATGTGCTCGACTGAGAGGAAGCCCATAAATTCCAGTCACATGTGATCTGACGGCATAAATGAATCGATGACATTTCTGCAGCTTTGATGCTCGGCGTGTGACACGTCCATTCCCATGCATGCATTTGGGAGATTCCCAGCTCCTGTTACCTCCGAGTCGCACTTTATGATGGCTGACGCTTTGGAGGGAAGTTTCAAATAGATCTCCTGGGGGGGGGGGGTGTTTGTCGTGGGGCTCAAGCTGAGCTTAACAATGCAGCGTTCAGATGTGTCATCTAAACATTTTACACCTGGAAGAATGAATTTTATTGAAAAGTAACAAGGGGGGAATTAAACGCACCTCCTGGGAGCTGATTCTGAAGCCAGTTATGGCTCAGCCAGAGTCATCTTTCAACACAGCAGAAGCCGAGTTGCTCCCAATGTCACGTGAGAACCTTAAAAAGCAGCCGTCACTGCTGCTTTGTGAATTCATGAATGTGTGCGAGTGAGTGGGTGAACATGAGAACGAGCTTAATGTGCTACGGAAGTATGAGCAGCTCGGAGGCCTTTTACTGAGGGCAGCGGTGGTCCAGGGGTTCCCGGGGGTCACCTGTTTGAGCCCCAGGACTGCCCAGGAGTTAAGATGAGCTTAACATTGCGTGGTGGTGGTGGGCTGCCAGGGTGCAGAGGCGCACCCCCACTATTGATGGCCAATGGAGCCTCATGAGGGTCCTCCCCAACCCCCCCCCCCCTACTTGTATCAGCCCTCACTGATCTTTAAACAGCCCCGTGAAGTCTTTACGGAGAGAGCGCGGTTATAAAGCGGCGGAGCCTCCTCCGCTGTTGATGAGCTCCTCTCCAGTCACTCCGCAGCGCCATAAAGTGGGAGCTGCCTGTCCCTCCTGTTGTCCTCCGCGCGCTGCTGTCTCCAGCCGCGGTGATGGATGGCGCTCATTGCCTTTGCCCTGCCCGAGGACCCTGCGCGGTCATCAGTCACCTCGGAGGGGGCGACGCGCACGTCCCGCGCCGACTTCTCCGCGACCCCTCGCGCGGCGGAGATGATGCGTGGTACGTGGCCTGTTCCTGAGCCCTTGATTTCTCCCGCCTTATTTATTTATTTGCGGCGTATGGGAGCTCAAAGCGTTCACACGCCTTGCGCACGACATGATCCTATTGGATGAGCAGGGCAGGGGGATATTGCAATGTGAGAGGGAGAGAGAGAGAGAGAGAGAGAGAGAGGGTGAGAGAGACAGGGAGGGAGAGAGAGAGAGAGAGAGAGCTCCTGTCTCTCCAAAGGCAGACGCACAGCGCTCCTTAATAGACTCCAGATGCCTTCACAGAAAACGCGCGTCCGCAGGCTGTGTGGCTCGCGTCCTCTCCCTTGAACCGCCCGGCTGCCAACTCTTCGCCTCGGCCGTCGACAAACGGGAAGATTATGGGGCGCCGACCGATTGCGAAACACGTGGAAAGCGTATTTACGAGGCTGTCGGCGGTGCGCCCGTCCTCCCCGTGATGGAGGAGCGCGGCGGTGGTGCAGCAGCAGCAGCGCAGGAAATGAGTGAGAGGTGCGGAGGAGATAATCAATGAAGACGCCGAGAGCTCCTGCGCGCTCGGTCAAGGTCAGAGTCTAGCCCGGGAGAAGATTATGTCCGTGCGGGGAGCAGCAGGACGGACTCGGATGCTCGCTCTCCGGGGACGAGGTTTCCCGGGGATGTCCCCCGAAAGCCAAGAGTTGCTCTTCCTCGCGTTGGCTCGCGGAGGCAGCGAAGCCCCCTCCAGCGGTGTGATCATGTGCGAGCTTTATTTTTGACAATCTGCACAGCCGCGCGTCTCCCCCCCTCCCCGTTTTCGCCCCCCCCCCCCACCCCCGGGGATAAAGTTTCTCTGTTCTGCTCGACGGATGGATGATTTATTCGCCCCCTGAATCGCTTATTGGACGCAGTTGAACCCTGTTAAGGTGATTGAGGGGCTGCTGGTTAAAGGGGCAGCGGTGGATTGAATTCCGGCGGAGCAGCGGTTGCGGCGGCCGCGGCCAGCTGCGCTCTTTTTTTTCTTCTTCTCTGGACGCTCACATCTGGAGGGTGGTTGCCGTCGCTGTCCATGGTGCTGAACTCGTGCTCCAGGAATGGTGGAGACGCTGAGTATCGCAGTCATCGGTGCTCCCGGAGTGGGGAAAACTTCTATAATCCGCCAGTTCATCTATAACGACTTCTCGGAGGTGTACACGCCGACCAGGACGCGATATGTGTACAGACCCTCCGTCATCCTCAACGGCAACATGTACGAGCTGAAGGTGCTGGATGTCCCGCCGATCTCCTCTTTCCCGTCGAGCTCCAGCCAGGTATACTGCCTCCGTCTGCGGACTGCGAGCAGACGCGTTCCCTTCACAGGGGTCCCACGTCGGTCAGGCCGGGATGTGTACGGTGCGGTTTGGTGGTCTGCACTCGCAAACCTCACCGCGAGAAGTTCCTCGGTTCAAGAATTCAGTTCTTCTTCTGAGTTTAAATGTTCCTTCCCAGAGTCCAGAGACACGCGTGTCAGCTGGTTCGTAAACTGTTCGTGTGTGTGTGTGTGTGTGTTTGTGTGTGTGTCAGCTCCAGGTGTCCGCTGCCTTTGGCCCAGCATCAGCTGGGCTCCTTGAGTAAACCACCTACAAAAGGATGGATGGATTTAAACAAGCCCCCCCTTGCCCCCCCCCCCATCGCCTGAATCCCCTCTTCATTTATTTAATCCCTTTTTAATTTTTACAAGTGCCCGTCTGTTCGCCGCTGCCATTCCCTCCAAGCCAAAACCACCAATTTTATTTATTCCATCACTATCAGATGTCCCCAGTCTACTAGTTGCTATGGAGACCCGACCGACTTAAAGCCTCGGAGCTTCACTTTGACGTGGTAAAACTCTCCTCCTCTCTCAGCCCCCTCACAGGGAGGGGAATGCCAACTTGCGCGCTGTTGTTTGGTTAATCAGAAGAAGTCGTGCGGACCTCTGACGGCGCGGCGTTCGCCGTCTGACGCGATCGGGCTCGGCCGATGCCGGCGCTTTTTAACGACGCTGAATCTGCCTCCTGTGCTCGGGATCTAATGGGCTGGGCTCTGCCGCAGGCATGGCCGCAGCACCTGGTTCAACCGCCTCTTTAAAAATAGAAATGAGTGCCCTTTAAATTTGCAGCCACGGGTCACATGCCACACCTCATTAGGCAGACCCACATCTGATCACGGATCAGAGCTCCAAAGAAAGTGCGGCTCACAGATGCTCCAGGAATTCCAGGAAGCAGGCGGCAGGATTTTTGTTGAGCGGCATCACAAAACGCTGACAAAACAGTCGGCTGTCCTCTCTGGCGGCGGCATCAGGACCAAAACTGTGCAGAAACTCTGCCTCAACTCCTCTCCGGCGGAAGGGACGGCTGACGACGACCTTATTTCAAAGTTCGGCGAAAGCCAGCGTGAAGCATCAGCAGGCGGGATTAGTTCCACTTTATTCACTTTATGTCGTCTCGCTTGAGGTCCTGAACCTGAGCTTTGTGTTATTTCTCCCCGACAAAGACGTTTTCTGGAGAAAAAGTTGAAGGAATCCTTTCGAAAGGTTTCAATCTGACGGGTGAAGTCTCAGCTTACCTTTGTTTGAGCTTTCAGCTATATTTCTACACACAATGAGCTGCATGATTCACTCTCAGCACAGTCAGTTAATTTAGGAACAGATCTCAACTTGGGGGGGTGAAGTGGTCAGTGCTTTGGAACCAGTGAGTCCAAGTTTAGAGACTGGACGGGGCCTTTTGTGTGGCTTTTGCCTTTTCTCTCTGTCCCAGGTGGTCCAGTTTCCTCCCCACTGTCCAAAAACATGCACTGCAAGTTAATTGACTTTAAACTGTCGTGTTTTGTGCGTGCCTGCTTGTGTGCGTGTTGTCCCCTCGATCCTGTGAGGGATCCCTGGTGCACTCAGGGCTTCACTCAGCCAGCGGTACAAAAGATGAAAGATTCTCGCTGCGAGAGAATCGATTCAGAAGAGACGAGAACGCAATAAATCACTGACTCAAACAGAGAACGCCGCTGTTTAAATCTACTCTTGTCTTCTTTCCCCATAAGGTGCTGGATTGAGCGTGTTTCTCTGCCGGCTTCTGTCAGCTGCAGGTGTGTGTTTGACTCCGCCATCTGAGATCCGGGCGAATCCTCCGCGATAGAAATCTCCAAGGTCACCGGGCCGAGCCGTAGACCGGTGCAGCCCGGCGTTTTTCCCCTCCCTCGCCCGCCTCTGCTGTCACCGAGAGCCTTCCCGAGAACAGCTGCGCGCGCGAGGCGCCGCTGAGAAAATGAGCTCTCGGGCCGAGGAGGAGACAACAAAGGAGGAGTTTGATGGAGAGGCTCCTCAAAGTGTTTTTCGCGGTGTGCTGAGGAAGCGCGGCGTTCGACACGGAGCAAAACATCTGACGGGCAGGCTGAGCGGCCGGAGCCATCACGCTGTCAGCGTTACGCGGCGCTCGATGGCTGCGCTTTACATCTCACTGAGAGATGTTAAGAGGTCTGTAGGGTGCTTCATTGTTTCCCCTCCCCGACAGAGACCCTCCGTAGAAACATTGGCTTTGTCCAGCAAAATTAAAGAGCAAGGTGTGAGCGGAAAAGCAGGCGTAAGACGCATCTCGAGGGTTTAGGTGCGTGTGTGTGTGCTAAAAGTTGAGTCACATGAGAGCGCTCGTCAGCACACACCGCTTTCATCATCTGGTATCGTGACGTATCATCGTGTGAGAAACAGTTGGCGCTAATTTTAGAGTCGCCGGTGCATCGGGAGGTCTGCGTTCGGTCGAGCCTGGGAGGCTGTGCAGCCAGAGAAAACCATTAGCTGAGTGCAGCTCCAACACCTCCATCAGACAGATTTATGGCGACTCGCTTGCCGGGGAGCAACCGCACGCGGCCCGCTCTCCTCTTCGGGGCACGTCCAGCTCCCGCCAGAAGCCTGCGCGCTTGTTTTGTCTGGCCGTGCCGTCTGTTCCCAGTGAGAGCGCGAGATGAGACGCGGGGCCCTTGCTCCGCCTTCGTCCTCCGGCCGCAGAAACCTCACCCGGGATCCGGTGGCCCTAACGAGCGGCGAGCGGTCGCCAGCGCAAAGCGCGGTAACTCGCTGTACACAGCGAAATTGAATTACGGCGCCGTTCCCTCTTTAAAGCCCAGCGGGGGAACGAAAAAAAACCCGACGAAGGAGCGAGTCGGAATTTGCTGCAGTCAATTAGGAAGTTTGCGCGGGGGGTTTATCGGACGTGCTCGTAGTAAGGGGTGACCAAATGAGGTTGGATAACGTCCTCTGAAATTTGTGATGAATAAGCTGCAGAATGGAGTGAGTCAGAACGCCTCCATGCTGAGGCAGCTTGGCAATTTCTCATCAGTTCAGATTATATTTAAAGGAGGAGCAGAAGCGTTCTGGCAGGCGACTTGTGACCCCGTTTCAACCACACACACACACGCACGCACGCACACACACACGCACACACGCACACGGCCATTTCCATTCTTTCCAAAGCCGAAGACAGGCAAGACTTCCATTATTTTACTGCTGGGCTGCGCTGGTGTAATGATTTGTTTGCTTTGCCGTGTGCCTGGCTGTTGCTGATAGTATTGCATTTAGAGAGCATCTGTCACAGTGTGTCAATAGGATGTGATGACAGATGGATTTAAGCCCGACAGAAGATTCGGCCTGATTTTTTCTTGTTCTCTCTCTCTCTCTCTCGCTCTCTCTCTCGCTCTCTTTTTTTGTTGTTGTTGTTGCACTCGCCATAATGTATCTCCATGACTTCCTCCCACACAGAACGCTGCATCTCCCTCTGCTGCTCTCCCTGGACATCCTTCTCAGTTATCTCCGCCGATACTTTCCGCGATGCCAGCAGGAGAATGATTGCTTTTCATGTCGCACCGTGTGCGGCTCCGACTCTCCCGCTGGAACGACGTGTGAGGTGCACGTGTGAGATTTGCGAGCGGTCGCAGCGCAAAGAGCGTCGCGTGTTCGGCGTTGACATTTGGATTCAAGCTGAATGGAAATAGGGCAACTCAATAGAAGATTAGCATTTTGACCGAGCTCGTCCGATCGATTCTTGTGATTATATGTGAGAAAATAAAACAGAAAGTGTATTTATCTGCCTCTCGTGATGAGAAATGTTTGATAGCGTCAGCATTTCAACATGTCCTTTTAACGAGACGCTTGGTCGGTCACATATTGATAAGAGTCCATCGAGAAAATGGCTCTGCTATAGAGAATGGGACAGCAGACAGGTCACACCGAGTCGCTGAAGGGATCAGAAACCCCAGATCAGCAGTTTTTAACCTGCAAGAGGAGACCAATAGTGACGACACGCAGCGGTCGCTTATTGATGTATTGAAAGTGAAGACGGAAAGAATAAAAAATGGGAATCAACAGTCTCCTGCGGTTTAAACTCGCGGCTGTTCAGTCCAGTAAAGACCGTTTTCTGTCGTTTGCAGAAACGTACAAGGTCAGCGTTTTTCTTTCCTCGGTGACATAACAGCTTGAGATGTTTGGTTTGACCCTTTCCAACTTTTTCTTTGCTCGAAGAAAACACAAGAAGAGTTTGTTTCTGTGACGGCCGCAAAAGGTCGCGACCGCCCGCAGCCTCGGTTCAGCCGCCAGAGCGCGTCGGGCTCCTCGCCCTCCCATTGGTGGCTTTATTTCTGATGTCGGGCGCCTTGCCAAGTGTGTGAAGCGAGCGCGTGAAACGAACTGCGTTCGGTGCTTTCCGAGTGCTGAAGCGGTGAGAGTGCAAAGTGTCTTCTTATCATCTCATTTGGTGCCCGTGCAATCAGCATCTATTGTTATGTTACAAGTGAAGGTGGTCCGGGATGTGTTTCTGTGGGTGTGTCTTTGTCAACATCCAAATTCATCCCACTCTCCTGCTCCTCGTGTTACCAAATAACATCCTCCTCTCATTGGTCTTGATGCCACGTGTTGCATGAAAGAAAAAAAACGGAGCATTTTCGGCGGCGAGCCGTCTTTCCGTTGGACCGAGCGAAGTTCTTGGCTGTTGCTCTCCGTTCAAACAGGCTGCAGATTTTCCATCAATCTCCCCCAGACTGAAGGTCCCACTCTGAGACCACTCACTCTCAGCTGTCTCAACATGTGTCAAGCTCTTGTTAGCTCCTGCTTTAGAAATCAACAATTCATGGCGCCATTTCCCAGGAGGGGCCACGCTCGATCCCGTTAAGGCGTTGTGTTTTCCCTGTGTGTGTGAAACCAGCAGCACCAGCAGCAGCAGCAGCAGCAGCAGCAGCAGCGGGCTGTCTTCTCCATAAAATCTCCAACTAGAAGAGCAATAAAACCTACAGGTCTGAATGGTCTTCCCGGCATAAGTCATGCTTGAGTAATGGCGGTTTCGTTCCCAGGGGATGTAATAGATTTTAATTGCAAATCATCCAGCGTGGCTTACGTGTGACATGTCTCTAATTGCTCAGCACCCTTCCCCCACCAGGCTACACCGGCAGAGCCCCCCCACCCCCACCCCCACCACCTCCCCTGCACTCGAGTATTGATCCGTCCCAACCACTCATTAGCGTTAAGCTGCTTCCTCTAATATCAGGAGACACGACAGCTTTGTCATAGCCTGCTGAAAACTGACCACGGCCTGCGGTTGTCAGGGAAACGTGTTCTGTTTGGCTCTTGAGGAGCGAAGGATGAGATGCTCTTTTTTTTTTTTTTCTTTTTTTTACCTCCTGCTCTGTGGCACGAAGACCGACTGGAAGATGCAGACGTTGGCACCACACACACACACACACACACACACACACACACACACACACACACACACACTTCACATTCACGCTCCCACAAGCACACTCGCGCATCCTGCAAGCGCACACAAATAAACATGCCCACACATGCATTTTGCATTCGGTATCGGCTCATCAGCCGCGTGCTGGCGCGGCGTCTCGCCTTTATCGCCTCGTCCCGCCTGTGTTTTGTTGTTTCTTTTTCGCTTGTTTGGCTTTTTCAGAAGTAGTGTTGCTGCTTGTTTGGAGCCCCTCCTCCACGTTTAAAAACGGGACTCGGATGACAAAGAGATATGAGATGAGAACACAAGCTGCTATTTTTAGCCCGGGGGATGCAAGGCTGCGACTGAAGCCACCGCGTGCTTCTCATGTCGTCAGCCGCCGCAATTATCAGAAAAGGGTGAACTGTGATGAAATGCTTTTGGAGTATTCCTCGCGCGTTTAGCAAACGAATGGCAGTCATAGACTTTGAAATATCCTAAACGCAAACGTTTGCAACTTGTTGCTGGAAACTTGCAGGGAAAGAATCGTACTTTACGCCCGTTTTCACAGCACACTCTCCCCCCCTTATTCTTTCACTTTAGATGGCAGTGATCTTCCCTCCACATTTGTCTCCTCGCCTGATCGGCCTCATTATCTTCCCGCTGATGTGTGAGGCTGTTTCCTCCCCCCGCACACAAACATCCTCTTCCGAGCGAGATGAAGGCAAATTATTCCTCGGCGATGTGTCAGAATTATCGTTAGGACCGATCATCGCCTGTTCCCTGAGCCTCCCCCGTCACAAATTATCAGCCGATCTGCGTCGGGGCTGACGAGCAATGCGGTGCAGCAATTTGAGAAGCATATTTTCCACAACCTGGACAGCAGCGTAATTAAATTTTTCAGGTTCCTGTTTCGGGTCGCACAAGCTGTTGCAGGAGGTAAAAAAAATAATAATAATTTTAATACCATTTGGAAAATGAGTTCGCAAATCAATCAGCCTCGCACCTCCACACACAGGGGTCCTGAAATCTTGCACACTAATTAGGAGCATAAAAATTAAAGGGGGGGCATCACAATCGGCACTTTGATATGTGAATTTTTCCAAGCCGCGTGACACAACAAAGAGACCAGACGAGGCCAAGTCGTCTCTGCCCGGGGGTCAGGTGCAGCCGTCCAAAAGCATCGACTGCATCACGCGGAACAGCTTTGAAAATCATGGCAGCGCGGCACAAAGTGCGCTGCAGCAGGAGAGGCTGTGGTGGAAGGAAGCTCCCAGAATACACTGCAGCCAAACGATAGAGCGTGTTTTGAAAAGTGATTAAAAAGAATATGTTGCGCTGACAAGATCAAGAATTTATCAGCTCTGAATATGAGAGGCGGGACTCGGATAAAAAATGAATCGAATTAATGACAGCATTTCGAGTTAATTGATCGCGTTTATTCGCAAAGAAGCACTGGTTTTGAATTTAAAGTGACTCCAGCGGACGGATAAAATCTGTGAATCCAAACATGTTAAAGGAACAAAATCCTGTTTCCTTCTTAGTTCTTGCAAATTCCTGCATCGACAGCACAGTTTTTTTTGTAATGTTTTTAACAAAGAAACAGTTTCAAGCGCATTCAGGATGAATTATGACATGGTCAATAAAATACCATCGATTTGCTGCCGTGTGTTTAGCATCGAGGTGATACTGAAGTTATCTTTTTTTTTTTGCATACTTTGTATCACAGTAACAGTCTTTTTTAAGTCAAATATGTGCTCGTATTGTAATTCTCTGGAGAATCATCTGAATCCTTATTGAATTCCTCCTCTGTAACAAGTTGTTTTATCACACGTTTCTCTATATCGCTTGACAACGAGGCAGATGTCAAATTACAAGTGACTCGGTCTCCTGCTTCGGTGGTTTAAGAAGCTGAGTGAAAACAGGTTAATTCGGGGGAAATAGGATTTGAAGAAGGGAGGCCTCACACAGATCGAACAGCTTGATTCAGGCTGAAAGGCTGCGGAGAGGCAAATATAAATAATTTAAGTAATTTCCAACGCTAATTATTGAAATGTTAATCTAATTGAGCTTCAGCATGGCGGGGACAACTTAAGCGTGCATAAATTACAATAACGTGTTTGGAGCTAAACGGAATAATTGGTTTGACATTTTGCTTGCTGAGCATGAGACCGGTTCGTTTCCCCGGGCGGTGACGTGGGTGTCGAACCCGCGGCCTGCAGCAGACGCGCTCCCAGTTTGAAGGTGGTCGCCTTTATTACTCTGATTACCGCGGGACCCGCTCGGGACGCCGCCTTCTCGGCGTGCGGAGACTTCCGCGGTACAGCTCCGGGGCTGATTTCGAGCGCGAGTTTCCAGTCACCAGCCGAGGCAATAAAGCCACTGTCCATGTGTGGCACGATAATTGCGAGCATTAATTTTAATCAGCCGGTCTGGCCGTGAAAGTCTGGGCAGCGTTGGCAGAGGGAGGTCGTTGCCTGACGGTCGAAATCACAATTACAATCAGGATTGTTAGACAGTCTGTTGGTCGCCGCTTCCTCGTCTGTGGTGCAATCATCGCATCCTCAGCCAGTCCTTCAAAACCCCTCGTCGCCGGGCGCTTGCGTCTCCGTGCGTTTGCGTCTCCGTGCCTTGCTCTGAGGTCAGCCCTTCAGCGCCCGGTCACGCCATCCGTCTTCCTCCCATTTGTCCTCCAAATGCCGCTGAGTGCAGGCTCCGGGCGGCTCCGTCCTCGTGTGGCCGGTTCCCGGTGGGGTCCTTGAGATGGGTCGCTTTGGTCTCCTCTGGTGCGTGACTTCAGCTTGGCAGCCTGAGCGGCGAGTCTCTGTTTGTCTGACGGCCTCTGAGGCCTCGCTCGGAAACATGTTGTCAAGCTTCTCATCCGTCCAACGCCCGTCTCCTCGGTGCCCAATGGCCCATTGGTTTCTGTGATCGTGGTGAAGGATATAGGGAGCGAGATGGTCCGCAAGTATGTCCGCTGGGGGGGGATTTTATCAGCGGGGGCTTCATCTTTTAGCTCTGTTCCATCAGGCTCTGTTCTGTGTGTCCCTGCTGTAATGTTCAGTATCATCAGGCCTCGGTCTTGTCTGTTCTAATATTCGAATTCACGACAGAGCCAGGCTCACATACTCCCCTCTAATAAGCTTGATGGTGTAATGTTTCACTTCAATTTCCCTTCATTCACTCATGCACAATACTGCTTTTCCCAGCAGCTCTATATTAATTTCCAAACACGGAGTTAACGGAGGAGAACAAAGAGTTTTGAATCTTCTCATCTCGTTTTTTTCCAAACTAGAAAATCATGTTTATTTGAGTGTGTACTCAACTACTCGCTCATCCTTGACGTTGAGGTTGGTCCATGTCGAAAGCGAATTGTGTCGCGGCGCCGTGCCTCAAATTAGTGCCGCGTTGTGGTTTCCTGCACGGTTTATCGCCCCCCGTTTGCATGAAACGTCATATCACCGTGAACCGAATTGAACTGACTTCCTGACCGCCTCCGACTCGGACCGTTCATTAGCCGAGCGCAGGACCAGCCAGAGGTTATGTTGACACCCTGTTTCTGTCCATCCTCTGATCTGCTGCTGCCTTTTTTAATCTCCTCAGCTTTGTCTCAGGCCTGCGTTTGTTTCCTCATTTCCCGCCACATATCTGCTGTATTCACCCCCACAGAGCCCCCCCCCCCTCGTGTTTTCTTTTCGCCTGTCAGATGAAATGTTTATGAAAATCCTTGCATGCTGTCCGACACGCTGAGGGTCGGTGGTAGCCGTCTTTTATTGAAAAAGAAATGTTTTCTGCTTAGGTGCACACCCGTGTGCGCCGCTTTAATTACACTTCAAGCTCATTACTGTCAAACAAATGTGGTGGTTTGTCACGGCGTGCCAGCGCTGCCTGACACAGCTTCTTCCAGGCAGAAGGGAAAGTTAAACAGTGGCGCGTGCTCCTTCTTTTTCCTTCCTCTGTGTGCTCGCTTATCTCCAACCTCTGTCATTGTCCTTGAACATGTGTAGCTAGGAGACGGCGCTCCGCTCTCTGCCGTGTGGTCACCGTGCTTTACGAGTTTGTTCCACGCCCAGAGAGTCGCACAGCCTTGGAAATGTACTGACTTTGCGCGTTTTTCACACCGGAGGCAAGAAGCCACGACACGCTGCCGAAATCCGTCAGGGTAACTGCCGGAGCGCATGTCACGCGGCGCTCCGCTCGCTGCTCTTCGCCGTCTCTCTGATGCATTGTACACAAGTGGCTCTGCGAGGCGCTTTCAGCTACATGTTTACGTGAACAGGCGAATAAGCTTGTTTAGAAAATGATGTGACTTTTGTGGGTGAAAGTGGGGCGAAGGACCACATCCTCACCTGACGGCAACCCTGTCAGACGGGCTCAGGAGTGAGATGGCAGTTTGCTGTTGTCGCTGACCTTCACTCACGTAATGTTTCTGTCCCACTCAGGAGTCAAACACACTGTGAGACAGCTGCCATGAAAGGAACCCGCACACCTTTGTGTGTGAGTTTATTAGTGAATTTATGTTTCACCGTCTTGGTGTCTTGATCGAGGGGGGGGGTGTCAAGCCAGCAGACCTTCAGCAAGACCACCTTCGGCTGAGTCCACAGTTGCCCCTTCGTCATCGCTTCTATGTTTTATTCATGTGTGATAAAATGTTGCAGGCACAGCCGTCTGTGAATGATCTGTTCCAGTTCGGACTGGAAAAATGATATTTAGTGACTCAGTGTTCATGGGAGCACTTTTGGTGATTTGGTTCTAATAACTGATAACTAAGGAAAGTAGAAAGAAGAAAAAAAACACGAGTTTGGTAAATATTTTGTTTGAATGTTTGATCTGAAAATGTTGAGACAAGAAAATGAGCGTGTGAAGTTCACAACAAAATGCTGGAGGAAACCCTGAATCTTGAGTTGTGACAGATTTCCAACGAATTTTTGGACGACTGCGATTTGTTTGGAAATGACTTCTCGCATGTGAATCAACAAACAGCTACGCCAGCCTAAGAGCAGCAAAGCAGAGCCAGAGTATAAAAAGATGCTTGCCTTTATCAACACGATCATTTGATACTTTTCAGTGCTTTAAAGGTACCGTGTGTGCCATTCCCGCAATGCCTCCTTGGTCCACTAGGTGGCAGTGATGAAATGCTGCAGTAAACGGGCTGTTAAATCTGTTTTTTCCATATGTGCAGACACCTGCAGATATTTATGTTGTTCTCTCTCTCTCTGTGTTTGTGCTTCAGGAATGGCTGGATTTGCGCTGCAGGGGCGTCCGCAACGCCAACGCTTACATCCTGGTGTACGACATCTGTTGCGTGGAGAGCTTTGAATACGTCAAAATGATCAGACAGCAGATCGTCGAGAACAGGTACGACCGCACGCTCGCTCCGAGCAGCCCCGACAGATCCTCCACACGCGAGCGGCCGGTTTGCAGCTCGAGAATCCTCTCCGCTTCTACTTCATGAACTCGCCCTGTCGCCATGTCTGCAGACAACGTGCAATTTCACACCCCGCCACGGAGCCTCACAATTACATGAAGCTGACAGTGATGTGTGGTCGGCTTGTGGCGGCACCTCCCGACTCGACGTATTTCTTCCTGCATCCTGGCAGGTTTACTAATGACACTCGGTTGTGGCGTTGCGGCACAAAGGCCGACTGAGGTGCGACAGGCGATTCAACGATTTCATAGGTGATATTTCTCCAGCAGGAGGCTCGGCAATGTGAAGGTCTCCCGAATCCTCGTGTACCTGTAAGCCAAAAGGTCTGAACACGATTGTGGTGTAAAAAAAAAGGATAAAACTCGGCGGATGAAAAAGCCTCACCTGCTCTATCATCCCTCCTGATGCCACGCATGCATATATTTGCATATAGAAAGGTGCATTGAGTGCCCTGATTTGTTTGGGGTGTTGTACATGACCAAACTGCCACAGCACAGTTCACCCGGTTGTATGCAGCTTACAGAGTGAGCATGAATGTCTGTAGCCCAAGACAGAAAGTCATTATCACCAGCGGCTGAGGAGGAAAAAAGGTGCATGCAGGTAGAATAGAAAACAGGGGAAATGTGTCATCGTCGCTGACGTTTAAAGTGAAAAGGACTAAAGTGGCGTGGAGCAGATGGAGCAGAGGAAACATTAATAATTGGAGGGTTTTCCCTTCTTCACGCGTCAGCTGAAATGAAACAACCAATCCAACTGACGTGAGACACAACAACCTTGTGTCTGTTGCATCTTGCGACGTTCCACCGTCACTCTGTCGCTGTTTTCCCCCTATCCTCACAAACGCGTTCATCTGCTCTCACAAGTACTGTGCAATTCATTGATACTCAAGTCTGTTGCAGTCGTCCTTGTAAGTATGTATTTTTAAACCTTAGTTCTATGTGCACAACCTGCAAAAAAGGAGGAAAAGTGGGACGGTTGCTGTGATGTGGTTTTCAGTTTGAGCTTTTAAGAGCTTCGCCTACAGGCCTAAATACTGTACTGTACGTCTCCGCTCTCTGTTGTTCTCTCTGCCAAGCTGCCCGTCTATCCGACATATCAGATGTGCAAATATGCATGAGGATGCACGTCTTTGTCAGAGGATGAAGCGGCGAGGAAAGGCAAGAGCCCTTTTATTCATTATAAGAGGAGAAGATGAATTGTTAACGCAGCACTTTTTAACAATTTATACCACTGCTTTGCCTCAGCTGACACTGAACTCTGCAAGTCAGCAGATGTCTCGTGCTTACACGCTTCGCCGCGCTCCAAGCTTTTGTGACGTACCTGGTTTAGTCATCCTCAACGACTCCACTAATTTTTTTCCTGTCAGTTTTCACTTGAGTGATTTATTTCTCTGAGTCTCTGTGAACTAAGAAACCATCTAATTGCTCAACTATTTATATGATCCATTCCAGTATTTTTCTCCCCAAACTGCCTTTTCCTCCCTGCTGCAGTTTGCTCGCTTTAAATTCTCAGAGGCAGTTAAGGTTTTTCGAGCCTCCTCCAATAAGATACCGATTGATGAGGATGGCCTTGTTTCATTTACTCTACAGGAGTACAGATTATGATTCATGAAGCAGGAATGTCTGTTCTCGCCTCTGGTTTTCCATACATTTTCTCTCTCAAGAACATCGCACGCCAGTCTCGGTGCGGTGGGAGGCCCCTCGAGCCTGCGAGCTCTAATCCTCCAGTCCGCCCCCGCACGCCTCAGAGGCAGGGAGGAACCACGCAGACGCAACCGCTGCGACAAAGCCCCAAGATGATCGGCGTGCGCTCTCTGAAAATTAACCTGTTCTGTTGGGCCCCGCTCCCGCAGGGAAGGCAGCAGCAGCGAGGTACCGATCCTGGTGGTGGGCAACAAGAGGGATCTGCAGAGACAGCGCTTCATGCCCCGCAGGGCCGTGTCGGTCCTCGTCAAGAAGACCTGGAAGTGCGGCTACGTGGAGTGCTCGGCCAAGTTCAACTGGCACGTGGTCTTGCTCTTCAAGGAGCTGCTGGGCATCGCCGTGGCGCGGGGCATGCGCCAGAACCACACCTCCATCCGTCTGCAGGGGGCACTACAGAGGAACCGCTGCACCATCATGTGACCCTGAGAGCTCCCTCCACCCCTCCGAACGGCAGTGGAGACAAAAAAAAGGACTTTTTTTATCTAAATGGCTGGAAAAATACCCTGTGGCCTCCTGCTTTACTGAGCTGATTTTTCATAATGAGGTTTATTAGTCTCTTGCGCTGTAAAAGACACTGAAATTTCACACACGGTCGTCCGACCCCCCTTTTCCCAATCAGATTCTGCCAGTCGGGCGGGAACCGGGAAGGCGGTAAAGGAGAAAGCAGGTGAAAAAAAACCCCAATAGGATTAACATAGCACAGTTCTTTTTTTTTTTTTCTTTTTCTCTCACATCAACCCGACAGTTAACCATTTCAGGCTGTGCTTCCGAAAATAACACAGCAGGTCTGTAGCTGGACTCAATAGGAAGGTAGCTGTGTGTGAGACTCGAAAACGGAGAGGCAGCAATATCATGGAGTCTTCCTTTTGAATTTGTCTCGTTTCACGAAGGCCGAGAGGAGATACGAGTGCAGCGGTTCGCTGCAGAGGAGTACGAAAAAGAGGAGAAATATTAACATCTGAAGAGATTATCTCAAAATGTACATAGCTAGATATGATTAGATGGTGTGTACTTTTAGATTCTGAGACGTAGCCTGCCTTTTTTTTCTCCGTTCCCTGTCCCTACGACGAGTTCGGCCGACAGTGAAAGCTGTTTGTTCGGGCGAAGGGTGTTTTAAGGTTGTCTTGCAGCAGAAAAATGCTGCAGTCCCTTATCATGATGTACTGTAGGACTTTAATCTGCTCCCTCCCCTCACTCAGTGTCTGTTTCTGATGAATACATTAAATCCAGGGAACCGGGGACCTGCAGGAGGTTGCAGAACCCTAAACGAGAGCCCGTGCACGCATTGTGGCTGTTTGTGTGAGAGTGTGGGTGTGTGTGCGCGTGAGTGTGTGTGTGAGGGAGAGCGAGAGAGAGTGAGAGAGACCGAGAGAGAGAGAGAGAGAGAGAGAGAGAGAGGGAGGCAGGTCTGATAGCTGACATTCAGGCAAGCAAAGGACACACACGCAGCAAGATAAGAGGCAGATGTTAAAGCTTTGGATTAGAAAGGAGCAATAAAATCCCACCACTGGGTTTTCCTAACTAACTATATGTATCACAGTATTACAGTATTACACTGAAGCAGCCTCACGTGCAGTAGATGTAATGCCCTCACACTCAGATCCCCCTGCAGAGTATAAGGAAGCTGAGCTCAATGACTTGCACAAAAACGACTCATGACTACGTCACGGACACAAACGGCTCATCTAGCAAGCTTTCATATCAGTACGTGGACTCTATCTAATTGGTAATGTTGTGAGATTGACAGTTGTTTCTTGTTCGATGAAGCCCAGGTAGGTACTTAGTGAAAACGGCTGCACTGAAAGCGAGCAGACCTATTGTACATAAGAGTGATTCATAGAGTTATTGACTTGCATGCTTTTGTTGGTAGAACCAACAGGTCAGGGTTAAATTGCACTGATGTGAAAATGTGATATTGTGTTTCATTTATTTTTTTGTAACAACTGTTAATTTCTTTTCCTTCTTCCTGCTGCTGCTGTGACGAGCAGCTGAGTGGAGTGAATGTGGTCGTTTTTCACTGGCATGTGAGAGCACAAGCTCATGATCCCCTCTCCAAGATGTAGTGTTGGACCCTCAATCAGGGCTGCTGGCTGTGGTATCTTTTTCTTGTTTTGTTTTGTTTGTTTTTCCAGTGACGAAAAAAAAAGAAGAAATATGAGAAATATGTAGCAGAGATTCATTAGGAAGCAACTGTGTGTAGCATGAGTTCTCATCGGTTTGTTTGTGTGCGCATTTTCCAATAAAAAGGGCTACAGTTTTTTATCAGATACCCGACCTGCCTTTCTTTATTAACAATCAGTGACTATTGTCAGTGTTGTCATGACACGTGATGCGATCTTAAATACCTTTAAGGCTGGCCAGTTTATACCGCGACACCATGTTTAGATCATTTTGACACTGTTGCCATCTTGTGGTAAAAAGATGTTATCAGTAGCCAAATCAGAGGCCGGCCTCCCAATGTACACACTTAACACCCTCTGATGATTATTGTTTACTTGAAATGTGGCTCAAACGACAAGTGTAGATAATCGTCCGGACGGGATCTCCCCTGTGCTTCGACTGACCCGCTTTCATTTACAGTGGCAGCCTGATAATGGTGGCGTTCACTGAGGAAACTAATGGATTAATTAACCCAGTAATTATCTCAGCACCGCCTGTGGTCCTGCTGCCTGTGCAGCCTGACTGTGAGCTGGGTCAGAAATGTGATTTATCATGGCTATCTTTTACATTGTTCCTTCGCTGGTGCGAGTGACAGTCAGTTTTAAAAGGACAATCTAACTCTGAGGCTTCAGTATAAAACACAGGGACCTACTACACAATTATCTTTACTGTACATACATATAGTTTTAACAAATATTACTTTTATTCAATAGTTTTTGAAGTTTGCCTGTCCTTTTGATCATTTTAGAGACTTTAAATTCCTTTTATATGACATTAATTAAGAAATCTGACTTTCTTTCACATAATTTTGCCTCAACCCTGAATGCAAGCTGATTATAATCCCAGGAACAAACACGCAGACGACAGGCGCTGTCTTAGTGTACCAGACAAAGCATTTCTTGATGAATGGGCATCAAAAGATGAAAAAAGATAGATGAGCAAACAAAAACAATAGGAAAGAAAACTCTAAAACAGTGAGCTCCGACTATAAAGAAGAGACATCTAATTAAATTATGTGTTTGGCAGAAAAATGTAACCAGGAAACACTAAGTTTGATTGACAGCAGAATTCATTCAAGGAAAAAGGAAACTAAGTGCGCACCATTATCAGTTACTGTTTAACGAGCATAATATGTCTACAGTGTGAGGTATCTCAGCCGGAATTAATACCATTAATGTCTAACTCGACTAAATGAGGCAGAGAAGCCGTGGGCACGGCAACAGCGCCATAAAGTCGCGTGGCTCCTCCTGTGATTGGTCCACGCGCGTCCGTGTCCCTCAGGTGTCAGCTCACCTGAGCGCCATGAGGAGCGGGAAGCGCCTTCAAACCGCATGTCAAATGTTTAGGAATGTTTCAATAACACGGTCACGTGACGCGGGTCCCTGACATAGACCCGAGTTAATAGAGCAGCCATCCCCATTCAGCCCGGTCTAGGTGAATGAGCGACCACCGAGTCGCACCCTCCTGACGTATGTTGACCCGAACCACAGGACACCTTTTTGATGGGAAGTCTAAATACTTTGTTGGGAGTTTGACTGGAGTACCCGCGCTCTGTTTGAGGTGTTTCCTCTCTATCCGGCGCAGCTCTGTGCTCTGAATCCTCTGCAGTCTGCATCAGCAAAGTGTCTTGGCATCACTTCTCGTCCTTCCTCCGGTGTCCATTCCGCCGTCATGTGAACGGGGTTCGCGGTGGTTTCTCCCGCCCGAGACCCGCCGGACCCCTCCTCCACCCGACCTCCTTCGTCAGCGCCGACGTCCTCGCCCCGGTGGTGTCCCTGTCTCCGCTGCCGCCGCCCCCCACGGTTTATCCTGCACCCCGTTCGGCGCGCGGCGGAGCGGAGGATGAGCGAGCAAGGGAAGGGCTCGGCGTCCGCCTCTGCCGCGGCCCCGGCACCGGGGTCGGACACTTACAAAGGCTGGCTGTTCAAATGGACCAACTATTTGAAGGGCTACCAGCGGCGGTGGTTCGTCCTCAGCAATGGCCTGCTCTCCTATTACAGGTAAACCCTCCGACGCGACGGGGTCGTCGCTCCGAATAAGCGCCACTTGAGTCCTCGGAGACTCGTCGCATCATTACAGCTGGCTGCCTCAGCTGGCTGCTAGCAGCGGGCTAGCGCTAGCGGTCTAACGGACACTCATCTCTAGTGTTCACTTGACGTTGACAGCCGCGAAACGTTTCACTCTCACTGGGGGCAGACAGAGCGCAGACACCTGCGCAGGCAGACAGACAGACGCGCGCACGCACGCAGCTGTTCGGGTCGCAACTTTTACTCGGAACAAGTGGAGGGATGGTGGGAGTTACGCGGACGTTAGCTAGCAAACGGAGCTAGCTCGCGCGCGCCTGCTGTCACGAGCTGTCAGGAGGCTGGAGATCCAGCTGTCCGCCCCTCGCTGACACACCGCAGCCCAGCTGCGCTTCTAACGGGCGGCCGTCGGACCCTGGGTCCGACTCAAGCTCTCCGTTGCAGTGTCACCACGCCACGCACGTTTCTATTACTCCACAAAGTGCAGACACATTCCGGGCTGCTCGGTGTAAAGCGATAGGCTGCGAGAGGTGGTCGCTGTCGTTATCACTCCGTCGTCACTCTGATCACACGGCGGCTAACTGTGAGCTAACGGCAGCCTCGCAGCAGCCTAATAACACCTGTGGCTCAGGTGCGGCTTCGCTGAGGGAGTCCCGTTTCATTAGCCGAAGGGAGTTCGATGAATGAAGTCCACGAGCGTGGGTGACAAAAATGTCGGTGCTACTGTTACCTCAAGAGTACCGAGAGCTGCGACGCGCGTCTGTCTGAGGAGACCATAAAGATACAATAGCAGCTTGGATTTCACTTCTGCTTGGAAGTGGTTTATTTTACACATTCGGTTCCCTTTCTAATCATCTCTCTTCAGGCAACACTGCTCACAAACACTAAATCACACAATTTTCTCATGCTAAATAGTGTCTCTTGTTTATTTCTTGAAAAAACAGTTGATTAAGGCTTTACAAATGTTTAATATGTTGTTGACATCGTTTATTGACTAAGTGTTTTCATGTAGATAAACCCTGTAAAATTCAGCCTGAGCCACAGTTGAAGACCTCCATTCAGTCCCCACTTCTGTATTTTAAAATCACATGACTTATCTACTTTTATGATGATCTTCTACTTTTACTTCATTTACATCATGCAGTATATCACTAAAGCAGTCTTGCTTTCACACACACCGATGATTACAGTTGTCATGGTCGGTGCTGCCACTCTCTTGGGAGTATTTGTGGAGCAGTGATGAAACTTCAGTCCATGAAAAGAAGACAGGGCATCAAACTGACTTCAATCTGCAACTGCTTGTTTCCTTAAAAAATAAACCTGAACCACTGTTTGTTGCCACGCCGCCGCAGTATGTTCTGTGCCAGTTCCCAGGTTAGTTTTACTTTCACAGATTTGAAGAAGCTCTGTTCGAACTCCAGAGGGTCATTTCTGTTATTTTGTTCTCCAACTTTGCCCGACTGATTTTCATTTCCACCACAAACAACTGAAGTGTAAAAAAACTTCCGCACGCAACTCTCCGAGTCTTCCTTTCTGATGCTAATGATCCTGTTCATTGCTTTTTTTTTGCTTTTTTGCATGAAAATCCATTCTTCTCGCTGCCACATGACTTTGGTTCGCCGTCGCTGAAATCCTCTGTTTTTCTCCACCCCGACATTCACACACTGAGTAATCAAAGCCTATTTTGATAACAGCCTCAGTGCTTGTATTTTCTAAGAACATAAGGTTAATGAACAGAGTAACATCGAAAAAGAGAGACGGAGTATCTGCAGCGATAGTTCTTCACCCAGTCTGACCCGTTTTCCTCCTAAATTGAATCCACAGCACGTTGACAGTGCGGTAGTTAATCTTCCTCCACTATAACGGGGCCGTAAGTCAAAGCTGTGACAGCGAAGTTTAAATGTCTTTACAAATCAGACATAAAGGATATATTGTTAACATAGACTGTAATTGCATAGGAGTGACAGATTAATGTGACACTAAGATGACCCCCCCTCAAAGATAATTGTGCTTTTTAAATGCCTGTTTAAATGTCAGGATGAAGGTTTGAGCCTGGCTTCCTCTGACTCCAGGGGAGGGTTTGAGTCATGATGACTCCCTGCAGCAAAAAGAGTCATAAATGTGAATTTATTTTTAATTTAAAAATTAATGACATAACATTTTTTCAGAAGTCACTATAAAAAAAAGCTGCTTCGGCCCATTTTTATCCCATCTTAATTCTTTGCCACTCCATCCAATGGAGCCGCAGTTTCTCAAGCAGCCTGGGCGTCTTTTGTTGTCAGCAAATAGTTATTAGACAGAGAGGCTCAGTAGCCAAAGCCCCACTCACTGCCCGCGCTGGTGGTGAAAGGAAAGACGCCTGTTGCCTCCCTCCTCTATTAATAGTCCATTATGCTGTAAGGTGACTGCTGTCCCTGAAGTAAAGGTAGCCTGTCGACATCCGAGCGCAGGGGCAGCGAAGCGCACAAGTTGTCCCCTCCGCTGATGTCTTCCTGGCAGACCCTATTGTGTGCATCTGACTTCGGTCTTTGTGGGCACCTCCTCCGGCTGACTGTCTTTGTTTCCAGCGCGACTGAAGGGAAGCAGTCAGACAAAAGTATTTAAATTTAAATCTTTGTCTGTGAAGTGATGATTGTACATCTCGGATGTATAATTTGTGCGAAACGCATTTCTTTATATCAGCTGAAAAGAGGAAACACCATTGAAATAGGCTTCCTCGGAATATCCGCTCAACTAATCAAGGTTAAATTTAGATTCGATCATTGAAAACAGCCACTTTGCAATGAACTAAATGGGTTTTTATTGGTTCTTAAAAAAGTCATTGTCAAGACACAATTTAAGTGATTGATAAGGTAAATTAAACATGTTTCTTCAGATCAACATTCACCATGTCATAAGCACAATTACCTCAAACATGGAAAGATGCACGTTAATCGTCAGACATCTTACATCACATCATTTTCCATTATTCAATGATCAGTTGGTTGTTGAGCAGTCGTCTGTGTTTATTCGCCCTTTCTCAAAGGCCACCTCATATCTCCATCGATGGCGACTGACGTGACGGCAAGATGTCCGCTCAATAAGCCCAGGACGGCTTTTTCCTCTGAACTAAAATTGAGGAGCCGGTGGTGGATGATAATCAATGGCTCCACTCTGTTTCCATGGGATGACACACTCAGCACTTGTGCCTGTTAATAACGGTAATGAGTCCTAGAGATTCAACAGTGCATTTTGTTATTGATTACTTTTGGCTCTGACACTGCAAGTCAGGCTGTCTTTTATCCACCATCAGCTCTGTGTGCAGTCCTCTTTGGCTAAAATCTCCAACGAGCTTCGTTGTGCTGCTCGTGATGCGTCACTAAGAGTGATTTTCTTCTCTCTCTCTGAACTTCTATCATTTTTAATTTGTTAATTGACTTTTACTCCCAGTTTTAATACTCTCAGCACTGCTTATTCACCTCTTAAAGCAAATCCTGCTCGGTGCGCTCGGAAAGATTACATGGCATTAAAGCTTTGAGTGTTATTGGAGCTGCCATATCAGTGAATCCAACCTTGTCTTTTATAGTAGACTGTCCCCCTCCACCTCTCGTCCTCGGCTGAAGGAAAGTAACTAGATAGGATCAATTTGAGTGCTCACTGGGGGGGTTCAGCAGCGTCTGCCTCCGTCTGGGGAGTCGGGTTGTGGTGTTGCTCGCACACTCAGCTCTTGGGTGCAGGGAGGTGGAGAGCGGTGAGCGAGCCAACCTGGGGGCTCAGCTGCAGGGTAGAGGCTGGCCTGAATCCTGTCCACTAGGCTGGCACATCAGCGGAGTGACTGGACCAAGAGAGGTGGCTGCTGTGATCTAATCTCGTTAATGGGCTTTTCTCTGGTCTTAGCGCCCGGGCTGAGTGTCTCGGTGTGCGGGTGGTCTTTGTCTTTTCATATGAAGGTGAGAGCAGGAGAGGAGAGCAGGGCCACTGTCTCATCTCCTCAGTGTTTCAGCCATCCAGCAGCTCACCCTGTGCTGACCATGTTGCAGTTGTCACTGCTTTGGTTTTCCTGTCTCGTGCTTTTCTTTTCTATCTTAAGCAACAACATGCTCCCCGGTGTTTCTCTGGCTCTCACCCTCCATGCCTTGTGATATCGCAACCCACAGCCACAACAAAACCTACCTGCACTGTCACCCTCGGGGGTTCTGACTCCTCTTTCCGCTGCCTGTCTCGTCGCCACGCTTGCGGCCGTTCTGTTCTGTGTTGTTCACTGGTTGTTGTTCTGTCATTACATGCTCCAGATCGGTGGATTTGTGTTTTATGAGGATGTGTGCACAGGGAACTGACAGGTAAAACACTGCAATTTTCACCTGGCTCAGCGCAACATGCAGGATCCCTCTCATGCCCCCTCAGCTGCCCCCTCTCCCCCCCCATTCATCTTTGCCTCCTTCTCTACTGGTGCCCAATGCCCTCTGTGGTGCTTATCTCTAGTTCCCAGCTTTTTTTTAGCTTCCTTCGCTGTGGTTTTGCGGCCTTTGCATGGCCTCGTCTCCCCACAGAACAGGAGCGATCTGCGTGGATTTCGTCTTACTCATCAGCAGCACACTCAGTTTTTGCTGACCCACTTACTCGCAGGACTCCGCAGCTGAGCTCGGCCGGCTGAGGCCGAAAGCAGGGCGGCGCAGGATCCCTGCCCGGCGCCCGCGCAGCTCCGCATGGCCCCGTCGCGGTGTTGTCCGCGCAACCGATGTGGCCCCGAGTTGCCAGCACAGGAGCGGCACACTGAAGCACTTGTTCTGCTTTGGCATCATAACAAGACTCCAGTTCAGCCAGCAGAAGCATTGTGAGGGAAGTCACTGCCTGGCAGGACGTATAAATACACTTCAACCTCTGACTTAATAAGATGGCAACCACCTTGTTAGTGTCAGCTGAGAGGGGAGCTGGTGGAGAGCTTGGAGCAGCAGAGAGGCAGCTGCTTGTGGCAGTGAGGGCTCGCAGAGGACGGATGAATGGATGTTCGCACCCTCTGATAAATCCTCATCATTGCATGGCTGCATGCTCCAGAGAGGCTGTTTCCCAGGGTGTGGATGGGAAGCATGTGACACAGAGCGCGGCGGCTGTTTCGCTGGAAGCGACCCCCCCTGCACAGGAGCACGGTGGCCGAGCATATGATTTTGCTGATTAGTCGCTCCTTTCCGGTTGAGGCTTGTCGATCAGCAAAACCAGCCATCTGTGGCGCTCTCCAAGAGACGTGATGGTCCATTCCTGCCCTGCAGCTTAGCTCGGCTAACCGTGACGAAATGTCAGGAAGTCCACTCACCACCACGGATCTTCAGTTGAGAAAGAAACATTTTAAACAAGACAGATTTCATAAAACTGATGACGAGTTTAACCACTTTTGATAGTCACATAGCTGCAGTTTGGATTATGTGTTGACACAAACACTGTCGAATATGTTCAAATCTTCACTCGTGCCCATATTTCCTACCTCTAATACAACAACTTTGAGAACAAAATGTTCTCTGCCTGTCTGAAAGATTCATCCCTCTAACAAGTGCTGTGACGCACGGATAACCAGAGTTATTCGCTGCACCTTTTCAGTGGCCATAATGTTTTGGCTGATCGGTGTGCACGCTTAAATACCCACAAAAGTTGTTCCATCAATACAAACCGTCTTCAAGACTGTTAAAATGACAAACCCAACATATAAATCCTCTAAAGTGGACCAGAAAAAAGTCAAGTCTCAGCTGATTACACAGTTTAAACTGTCACTCGTCGTTCTTAACCATAAAACTGTCCACATTTCTACCTTTAACAGCTGCACTTTGCACTGCTTTCTTGCTGAAGTTATGTGACGATGGAAGAAGAGACTCTTAAACAAGTTCACTGTACGAGCGAGCATGAAAAACATTCAAAATGTGAGATCGCAATGGACGTTTTTTAATGTGGCTTTTGGCAAAATGAGCAACTTCGTAAAGGCTGAATTTAGTGGAAATTTAAGAAAATATCCCATTTTCAATGACTAATGTGATAACTGACAAAATGGTTCGAAATGTTTGCTTCATTTCAAAAATTGCTGTCGAAATAATCAGAAAATATGATAACTTTATGTCGTGCAGGGAAAATAACAGTATTAGACGCAGAACATCCAGTGTATGGATTGTTTTAGGTCGTGTGCACGTCCAAAGCTGAGTTTCCCTTCTCTCTGCTTTCATCTCCTGCCCTGCTGCTTTGGCTCCGATTCCCTACGATCACTCTGTTTTGTTTTTTTTTTACCTCTCACACACTGTTCCCTCTTTGTTCACGCTGTTATTCATTGTTTGGTCGTGTCCGCTACAGAGGCTTGCAGCCAGACAATGGCCTTGTTATCCAAACTCCTGTGGCCCACTGAATGAGCAACAGTTGGTCGGAGTGGCGAGCGCCCGGATACCCACAATGCATCCAACTCTCAGCAGGGGCATGCTGGCTGCGCCGGGTGGAGTTGGAACTTCCCTGTTTGTTTCTCAGTCGCGAGCACAGGTTTAGGTGTGATGCTTCAGCGCCGGTGCGTCCAGGGAAACGGGTACCTCCACCGCTGCTTGGCTTTCGCAAGTGACTGACCTGATCAGTATGGCAGCTCCATACCGCGCCGACTCTCCTGCTTATGCCTCATTGGCTCATTTGCCTTGCTGAAGTTTATAAATAATTTGCAACTCTTTACGTTTGAATGAAAGGTTTGTAGGACAAGTTCTGTAGGGGGGGGGTGCCAAATATAACTGCTGTCCCAGTGCAGAGTCTTCAGCTTTTCTTTGTCTGGTGTCTCTTTTCTTTCTTTTTGTTTTCTTTTGCAGGACACAGGCAGAGATGGCCCACACGTGCCGCGGGACGATCAATCTGGCCACGGCGCACATCGACACGGAGGACGCGTGCAACATCGTGCTGAGCAGCGGCGGGCGCACTTACCATCTGAAGGCGAGCACGGAAGTGGAGCGGCAGAGATGGGTCACCGCCCTGGAGTTAGCCAAAGCTAAAGCCATCCGCATGATGAACGATCAGTCGGGTAAGAGCTGCTTTGGCCAATTCCTACATGTATGGAAAGGGCAAGCTGATGCGGTTTGTTTTTTTTCTTAAGGTGCAAACTTCAAACGCATAAAGCTCTAAGTCATATAGGTCACGATTGGTTAAAAGGTACATCGATAAATATTCTTAGTTTCATATCCGGCTGACTTTATTGGATCTATTTTTCCTCCTTTTTTTCCTGCCGCCTCCGGTCTTCTTTTATCACCCGTTTGATATTCAGCACAGCTGCTGTTTGAACTGGCGCCCTCCTTTTTAATGTTAGTCACATTCCATTGTGAGCCAGGAGAGGGCAGCGCTGTCTGTTCAGTCACGTTGGGAAACAAACGGGCCTATGCTAATGGCAGTGTGAGAACTGAGCTTTCATTCAGCCTCCTCCTGACAGCAGAACACTCTCCTTTTTCCAACGGGACTCCTTCTTGTATGGCTGTATTAGCTGCAGCTGGTCAAAAGGCTGTGGGAAAAGCCTGGGAGGACTGCTTTTCCTCACGTTTCACCCTGGCGTCATCCCAGAGCTTTTCTGCCCCACTCTTTCACAGACGGGGGGGTCTGCAGAGACTGGCTAAATATGCCTCTGGCCTCCATTTGAAAGTCAAATCACTAAATATAGTCTGGAAGGGGGACTACACGAGTGCGTCTCGGCTCGTCGTTTCCAAAAAGCAGCGAAGGGATGCTGGTCTGTTTGTACTTGGAAAAGCGTGACTGTCAATTCTACAGTACTTGGTTATTGCGTCGGTCTGTGTCTGACGATGCTTTTTTGAGTGGACACCTCAGCTGATGTCCTGCTGAAGCTTTTGGGTCACTACAGATGTTTGAAAGTAAAGTTTCAGTTTAGTGGATTTGTTATAGATACAAAACGACAGCAAGGTGTTTTTTTTGGCTGGTGTCTATTGATGTGTTTGCTCTTTTCAAGCAGGACTGCTGAGTGTTTCAAAATGCGTGCACTCGTACACACTATGTACACTTGTTTCCAAGAATTCTGGTCCTTCCACTTGAACTCTGGTGAATGGGGTGTTTTTACACATGCTGGTCACTCACTCAGCAGTTTTACTTTGTCCTTTTATTCTCTGTGAACCTGTAAAATGTTAAAAAATAAAAGGCTCATAGC
This sequence comes from Malacoctenus gilli, assembly GCA_032164315.1. Taxonomy (NCBI): domain Eukaryota; kingdom Metazoa; phylum Chordata; class Actinopteri; order Blenniiformes; family Labrisomidae; genus Malacoctenus; species Malacoctenus gilli. The sequence goes on from JASSRZ010000011.1 coordinate 10,340,219, forward strand.
AGTAAGAACATGTCGTCATACCAATGGTGTAATTTTAGGGGTGGACGGTAGGGACCTGTCCCTACCAATATTCGTGTACAAAAGAAAAACTTAAAATATTGTGAAGACTCGCGCTTCCGAATGTTGTGTTCAAGTTGCTTTTGTAAGAAGTCCTGCCAATAGAAATTGCAATCACTCATTTAAGCAGCCATGCCATAACATTTTATTATGGTCACTAAAAACATGTGAACTTTTAGATGTGCTCCTCTGAAGGACTTTTGTGTCCCTACCGAAGTCAAGCTCAAACTTGCGCCATCGTGTCATATAGACAAGCACAGAGACACTGACAAGAACAGAGTCCAGCTACAGGATTGCTGAATCCTACATTTCCGATCATGCGACTCGACAGCGTCTTTCAGTTCAAACTTGCGTCCGACTTCTCTCACGAGTGAGAGTGAATATGTGGATGTTTTAAACTTTACACAAAGAATGTCAATCGAAGCTACTTTAACTGTCAGATCCTTTGTTTGGAATCCGTGTTTGTGGAATAAAAGGTAATTTCTTGCCATTCATTCGACTTCAGCTTAGTGTCTGAAAACGCTTTAAAGCCGAAAGACAGAAAACACATGTGTCTTTGCGGCATCGCAACATTTCCTTTCCGCAGCTAATCTATCTGTGGGAGGAGGATTTAACCAAGCGTGAGAAAAGGGGACGCTGTGTGAGTGTTTCTTCGGGATATTAGATATCCACTAATACAGCTGCTATAAAGAGCAATGCCTTAATCCCGCAGTGCTTATCTAAATTCAATTTGTCGTCAGTTTTACATTGGGGCTCTTTAGGAGCATCTTACTCTTTGTCCTTGGTGTTGGTGGACAAACGTGGCTCGGTGGCGAGATGCTTGCATTCATTAACCCGCCCTCCCCTCTCACTCTGTAGAACAAAGAGCTCCCATCGATCTCCTCTGGACAAGCCCGAATAAATCTGGTGCATGTGGTATTTGCCAATAAGTAACACCTCAGTATCAATGACAGATCTCATTGTTCCAGTCCCGTCCTGTGTGCTTTTATACTTCTTCTGTCATTGTCCGTCTTTAGGTGGAAACTCTGTACAGATGAGCACAGCTGTGAATCAATCACAACTGGTGTCACATCTTTAGACTCTGATTTAACCGCTCTTTGTGGGTGAATTGAAGGTCTTCTTGAGTGTGTTTATTGTTTTCTTTGAGGATCCAGGTTGAATTTGTAAGAGCCAGGCTTTTATTGACTGACATGAACTGTACATTCACCAGGTGGCAGTGTTTCCTCTCTCTTCAGCTGCCCCCCTCTCTTGGGTTTTTGGCCCGCCCTGTTTTTTTTTTGCAATGGCATGTTAGAGTTGGACCTCAGCCCCGTCGAATCTAAACACATATGCTGGAAATACAACGTTATTTAAAAGTAGAACAAGTGAACGGTTCTTCCAAGAAACTGGAACGATTTGGGGGGGAAATCGGTCCTCAAGTCTGGATCCCGTCACCCACTGGAAGCTTCCCTCTCTGGGTTGTGCTGGGTTCAAACAGATACATTGGAGGCAGGCAGGCAGCAGCATCACCTGACGCTGATGTGCCCAGCATCCATGCTTTTTTGTTGTGCTGAATTTTTGATCAGCAGTGCATTCATTTGCATCTTCATTAAATCTGAAAGTCAATCTGACAGCTTTTTTTTCATGCTTGTTTAAACCAGCTCTGCTCACAGCCACTATTTACTTACAGGGGTTTAATCTTTTCCCCACATTGAAAGTCTTTTTGTTGTTTTTCAACCTGATAAACGAGCATTTAGAGGCAATACTCTGTCCATGGTCCTGAAATATGCAGAACAGCAGAGATGATGGAGTGAGAGGAGATTAGAATCGCCTCTTTGAGCATGATTTATTTCCCATTTTTCCCACTGCTCTCTACCTCTCTCCCTGGCGCTTGGTCCCCTCCACTTGTTTCCCCCCTCCCATACATTCTGGCTGACACTCGTGCTTCCTCTCCTCTCCTCCACTCTCCCTCTCCCTTTGCTGTCTGTATTTCCCGCCCCCTCCCTCTCTCGCTCTCTCTCTCTCCCTCCATTTCCCCTTCTCCCCCCCTCTCTCTTTCACTCTCCCTCTCTCTCTCTCTCTCTCTCTCTCTTGCTCTCTCTGTCTCTCTCTCGCGGTAAGCCATTTACTCCGCTTTCCTTCCAGCGGGGTTTAGTCCGAAGTGGAATGACCTTCTTCTTCGTCCAACTCTCCTCTTTTGCTTTAAAACATTAATATCGTCCTGCAAAGTCCGGGCAGGAAAAGAGACGCACAAAAGGATAAAGCACAGGCTCTCTTCTGTAAGTACTCAGCCGTTGGCTGCATTTGTGTTGTGCTCAGGAATGTGTGTGTGTGTGTGTGTGTGTGTGTGTGTGTGTGTGTGTGTGTGTGTGTGTGTCCTGTGGGACCATTAAGTGTTG
>JASSRZ010000011.1:10342753-10364824 GCA_032164315.1 Malacoctenus gilli
TGTGTGTGTGTGTGTGTGTGTGTGTGTGTGTGTGTGTGTGTGTGTGTGTGTGTGTCCTGTGGGACCATTAAGTGTTGCCATGATAAATTTATCATATCCGTCGGTTCAGCAGGATGTGCTGTCAGTGTCTTTTCTCGGGTAATCACCAGTTCGAAAACGCATTTAAAGCTGAAACTATTGAACATTTTAAATGAGAGGAGACATGTGAAAGGTGTTATGTAAGAATCACCGGTCTGAATAAGTGACCAGTATTGGTAAATTATTTCTTTCCAGCATTTAGGTTGTTTGAGGTGAACGAGTCTCTCGGGGATGTTTCGGTTTTATCACAACTGCCAACGTGACAAATACTGAACACCATCCACAGCTTCAAATGAATAGGCTGTCACAAACAATTCTGCAATATTCATGTTTCATAAAGTCAGCTATGACTTTTTGGAAAACTGATCATAACTACAATAATGATCAGTTTATAAGCAAACAGTACCTTAAATTCGTTCACAGCTGCCAAAAGCTCTGAATGTCTGTAACTTTGATGTCGTGTAACCTCCTCCCATATTCATGAGTTATCAGCATTCCCTCACTTGCCGTGAGAGCTGTCCTTTGTGGTGTCCTGCTTTCGGAGCTCGTGGAAGGATGTAATGAAATGACAGATGGTATGCTTATCATCTCTCATCAATTAGTTCTGCTGCGGCTGTGCGTTGGATCGCTTGTCCTTGTTTGTCTTGGATGTAGAAGCACGTGCCGGCGGAGGTCGATTTTGCGCGATGGGCTCGGTCCTCGCTGGCAACTGGAAGACAAAGAGATCACAGTCGTGTAACATAACAAACGTGCCTGAAGCCGGGGCTCCTGACAGAGATCCCCCCCCCCACACACACACACACGCGTGCTGTGGCTGTCCAAGTAGTTACCCAGCCAAAAATGATGCTCGCTGAGCTCCACTGGCTCATTTTTTCCCTCCTAGTTTTCACATATTTGGTTCCTTTCGATCTGCCCTGTAATTGCTGGTGAAAAGAAATGTGGCTGTGAAATTGAGCGCTCGCTGACTTTGCTGTGCACATAACCTCCCTGGATTCACACTTCCTCCATGTTGTTGGTCATGCTGAAACAGTGATCTGGGTGTTATAAGCCACCAGCTGTGTATCGCAGTGCTCTGACTGTGTCCATACAATGTAAACTGAAGCTTATGAAATCCATTTGCTTCACAAAGTAAACCTTCCTTAAGCACCTCTTTATATCCTGACCGACGTCTTTGACACCGTGTTTTGCAAAATATCTCCTTTTACCAAATGAAACTTGGCTTGGCATTGTGCTGACATGCTGAAGGAAGCTTTCTTGAACAAACATATGGCTTTGGGCCTTCTCCTGTGGATGGATCATAAACAAACAGGCACAAACACCTTCTTCCTGCTATTATTCAGCACAAGTGGTTTGAGGTTGGACAGGAAAGCCTTTTTACTGTCAACTTAAGAGCTTAAATCCTCCTTGTGTTTCACACTGAATTCCAGTTGTACATATGCATTGAGCTCCACTCACACACATGCTGTAAAAAGTGTTTTTTTTCTTGTAATGTGAGGTTTTCGATAATTTATCTTGTTTATTTAATAGTTTTTCCAGCTTTTGACACTCGTACTTTAGTCGTACCTCAGTTTGTTTGCTAAAAACAGTTTTGTTAAATACATTTTCGTGCTTAATTTCTGAAGCTCCTTCAGTGCTGATGTGGTTGCAGTTATCTGCTGATTATGAGTTATAGTTCTTACTTCGAAACATGTTTGTAAACAGCATAACTTTGAGGTTGGTTCTACTTTCTCTTTCTTCTCTCTTCTGTGTTCTCTTTCTCTGTCGACCACCTGGCTGTATCGCTGCCCTCCACAGCTTGCACCGGCCTATCTGCTTGTCACTTATTTTGATGTATTGCTGTTTAATCGGTGCTAGTTCATTAAACATATTCTCATAGGCTGGGGTGAATGGAATAATGGACCTGACAGAGCATTACATGATATTATTCATGACTCCATACAGTCGTTTGACAGAGAAGGAGCTCCGTATTGTGTTATCAGCGAATCCCCTCAGTATCATTGGTATTATTATCGTGTCCTTGGTTTCTAACAGGATTCGTCGGCTCCGTGTGGCTCCGAGTGTGTGAACTGACCTGCGACGTGCTGCATGAAGCCTGAATTCACGATAAAGCTCACATTGTGTCCCAGTCAGGCTCTCATTTTGCTCTCCATCACAAACTTTCTATAGCTTTTTCTGCTTTCTCAGCACCGAGGAAAACTTGGGGAAACTGCGCACGCCGATTTAGGCAGGTCATTAAAACGTGAATTATCGAGACATTGTTCGAGGTGGTCAGCTCGGACAATGGTGGGTTCAGAGGTGTGGATCAGAAATGGATTTCCATTTTCCTACTTTCCAATCCCATTCAAGTTTCGTTTCAGTGATTATTTTTCACCATTCTTTCTCCGCTGGCCTTTTGTGGTTGCTTGGCTTATTCCTCTGAGGCTTTTTGTTCCCTGAAATTGATAAATTTCAGCCTGATGAAGAGGAACATAAGAGCAACGCGTATGATGAGTGGATGAGACAAAAAACTGTTCTGTCTTGTTTTTAGATCACAGATATCACTTTTTATGTTCATATTTTGATCTGGTGTGTTTTGCTTGGTCAAAGCCTGTAAAATTACACGTGATATGAAAAAAGCCTTCACAGCAGCTTCAAACTGTTTCCGTCTGGCTGTTTTGGTTCGTCTGACCTTTATTCTGTTAAAGTGTACACGCAAGACATTCGACGGATCTCGCTGAACTGAAACCGCTCTTCTAATGAGCTGTGGCTCAAATACTGCTTGTTCGGCAGCTCCGGTGCTGCAGCCATGGAAACATCGGTCAAGGCTTCATGCTTTTAAAGGGTTTCTCCCCCCCCCACTCCTTGTACTTTTGCTGAATGTAAGGTTTGCATATGTTTCAAATGAATGGTTGTTTGTGCTAAATCAGGTCTGGGAAACTGAGGCTGATCGAGTGAAGCCATTGTTCGTTAAAATCATAAACACTCTTACACAAGGTTTGTATTCCGGTTTGAAATCCAAGACCATCTCGATTTGCATGTGAATGAACTTTATTTTTAACTTTATTCAACTTACCTGCTTGGAGACGTGTTCCCAGAGTCTGAAGGCTCCTCACACAGAAGCGTTGCGCCAAGCCGACACTCACGGGCCCGTGAAAAGAGCTTCCTGAGTTTATTTGTCAGTGATGATTGTGTGCCGGTAGGATTGGATGATTCATTACTCCGGCGTATTGAGAGCGAGCTGTAATTTCTCCGTGCTGCGTGGGCTGTTCCTATGAAGTGTCTGTTTGCAATTACTAAATCATCAAGCTGAAGCACGGTCCTCCTGCTTTGACCCAGCGCGAGGCACGCACACAGGAAGCAATTACTCTTAACTCTTACGTTTGTGGTTAATTAAAGATCTTCTACCTCCTCTGGAGAAGCGGGCTATTAACGCCACGGGAGTGTCGGTGCATTAGGGGACCTCAGCTTTGGCTTGAGTTTCACTTCAGTCATCTTCTGCATTTCTGCTCCTGACTTGAAAGTACTCCTTCTTCAGTGCCCGAGTATCTGAAACAATGCAGATCGATACCATTTATCTAACTGCTGCTGATGTTCTCATGTTATAAATGGCCTCAAATTCAGACGGCGACTTCTGAAATGCCATCTTCAAAGTGCTTTTCTTTTTTTCCTCGTGATGAAACAAGCGATAGACTGGTTTTAATGAGCTTCATGCACTCGGGCTGTGGAGGCTGTGTGCATGTGCGTGCGTGTGTGAGCGTACGTGCGCGTGTGCTTGGTCTCCAGCGCTGTAATGGTGTAAATTGGGATAATGAGGCTGTTTTTCATGCTCTTTGAACAGCATCTTTCTCTTTAGTTTGTCTTTCAGGCAGTTTGACCTTCGACTGTCTCGCTTCCTCTTCGAAATAAACAAGGAATCTTGCAGTTGAATTTCTGTCCAACTTGGAAATTTTGTTAGGAGATAATTGTGTGTTTGGAACCTCCTGGGTTTTAGATTGCACAGCTTTATTTACTCTATATTTGTTATTTGTTCTTGATCTTGTCTATGGAGCTCATCCTCCTGTTGACTGAGTGAGTCCCAAACAGCTGCTTGAGTATTGTGACGACAGTTTCATAACACACTGATACTTTTGCTTTTATTGCATGACACCAGTTACAGTTAAACCAATGCATTTGAGATAAAATAAAGCTCTCAAAGGGCTGATCCTACAATCTCAGTTGGACTGTGAGATTTGTCTGGTTTTGCATGGTTAAACTAGTGGGGGAAAAAAGAAAGGATGAAGGTCAAGTCTGAAATTAATCGTGGGTTGATGCTTCATTGCCCCTTCGAACATGCCCCGGGACTCTCAGGCGACATATTTATTTACAGTCCAACAGTCTCTCTACCTCGTCAGCACTTCTCTCACCTCATTACAGCCTGCAGCGGTCCTCCCCTGTTACCTGTTCCTGCTGTTATTAGATAGATCCACGGAGTCGCTGTGGCTCTGATGATCGGGGTTTCATGTGACTCAGTCGCATTGTTTTTAATCAACAGAGTAACTCGACATCGGCCCTGACTGAGAGCAGTGATGTCCGCTGCCGTGCTCTAAAACGACACGATGAAGAACATCATGTGCCCCGAATGACTGCTTGGATTTTTATAGAGCACGAGGTCGTCAATGCCAGTTTGATTTCTTTGAACCAAATGGATTTAATTAAAATAGTGGCACAAAAAATTCAAACTTCTCCAGTAAAACACATCCAATGGAACGTTTCCTTTATGAACTGATGCTAAAATCAACGTGAGCCATTTATTTTCATCTTAAATCACTTTAAAACATTTTCCCCTGAAAGGCAAAAATGTGCATTTTCAGAGCTTTCGGTCGTTGAATATAACACAGTTTAAATGTTATGAATGTCTGATAAACTACACTCGTTTTGTAAAGAGATGTGGCTGATACAGTCAGTTTTTATGTTCCAGTTGTATATTTTAAATGTGCACACGCAACATCAAGCTGCGTTCTACAAGAAAATCCTTCTTCTTGTAATGTTGTCTGGCTCTGCCCACATTCTGCCTATTTGTGATGAGAAAACAATAGATGACATAATGTCTGTTTTAGGAGGTGTCCACATCATGCGGAAAATGTGGTATTTTTACTCAGTATAAGAAGGTACAATCTCCAATAAATGTAATAATCCAATAATATTAAAAATGCAATAAAACTGCAGAGATAGATGTCGAGTGAGCATGAGCATTCGTATCTTCGCAGTGAGTTTCAGGGAAGTAAGAAGTAACTAAGGTTTAATGATTTCAGCTGGAGGGGAAAAACATGTTGAGTTACACAGTTCAGGGTCAACAACAGTTTGTGAGCAAGATGCGATTCTGCTGGAACAAAATGAACCATGTGAGGACTGAGTGGCGGGTGCTGTCTGCGGCAGGTGTAACCTGTGTTTTTCCAGGATGCCATGTTAACTGTAGAGGAGGGAAATGGGTTCAGGTGGCCAAGGTGACCTTGATCCGTAGCACAGTGTGATATACGAACACACTGACGGTGGGATTGAAATGAGGACCTCCGGAGTTGAGGATCCGGCTCCTGCGGCAACTTTGACCCCAGCTGAGAGGTCAGAAGTTGAGTCGCCGATCAGTGGTTGGGTGATCATCACCATTATTCTATCCTGGCTCAGTAATAACACCTAAATCAACCGGAGAGGAAACCTAAATCTCACAAAAATCTGACCTCATCGCCTTCCTCTAGCGCACCTCTCTGAGTTGATCTGTTCCTTCCTTCTATCTGACCATTTGTGGACGGACAGACGTTACCTAATGCCAGCTCAGCCTTTGGGTTTCTCTGTAAATTGTTGACTTTCCCCGTTTGGAGAGGCAGCAGCGTTTCCTGGTCTTTGCTCTATAAATGACTGCTGACTGCTAAATCCTATCCGCTCTCGACTTTACTCCCTCCCTCCCTCCCTCTCCTTTCACTCTGCACCGCACTGAGAGGCGCATGTGGAGGAGAATTGTAAATGTGTCCTGCTTTGTGAATGTGTGTATGCAGAGTGCTTGTGTGTGTTTTTTTGGGAGCCATGGAAGCATTGCAAGAGGGAAGATAGGAATTACAAGAGGGGGGCGACGGCACCGCTCCCCCCCCCCCAGGCGCTGCATGTCTGTGTACAGGACGTGCGTGAGTATGCACGTATGTGTGTGCACGCTGCGATGCTGCTGCTGAACAGGGAAAGTCGCTGTCTTAGCCCCCCCCTCGCCGGGATTATGTAGCGGCCCAGGGCAGCGCTGCGTCTCGGGGAGCGGCGGAGTGGGATCGGGCCTGCGAAGAGTGGGATGAAGGGCCGGAGCTGCTGGGAGTCGGGGACGGTCCGCTCCCTCTGCAACTCGGGCTGCCTGAGTAAACTCAACCAGGGTCAGTACAGCTCCGGCGGAAAAACTGCAGCGCGGGAGCGCGGAGCTGTCACACTCCTCTCCATCTGTCCAGCGACAAGCGCTCCCTCATCCTGCCATCTCCTCCTTATCGCACGTCGGAGAGGTAGCTGTCATCCCTCCATTCGTCTCCCTCTCCCCGGCATCTGTCATCTCTCGCCATGGAAGCTCACATTTCTGCTGCCTTCATCACTGCAGAGCGGGAAGGGGGAAAAAAAACCTGCGGTCTGGCATCTTCCTCGTGCTCTTTGCTGCATGCACTCTGCTTCCCCTCTTTCCCCTCTTCCTCCGGGTGCTGCTCTCGCTCCGACTCATTCCCTGTCCTCTGCTGCGCCTGCTCCACCTTGCATTTGCATATGGATGAGATGGATCCTGCCAGGCCGACGCGTTGTGTTGGCAAAGCCTATGTGTGTATGCACGTTATTAGTGGAGAGTTCATTGCACCATTAGGGGACTGTAAAATGGGCTGTGCTGTAAATCCCTGGGTCCTAGCACCTGCGAGTTATCCAGTCATCAGGAGGAATAATAGCCAAAGATAAATACTGTTGTTTTTGTTTTGTTTCACTGCCAGCCAGTTACAGTACATATTATTGTGTGAGACATGTTGACCAAGTGGTTTAGGACTCTGTACAGGACAGATCAATGGTCTATTACTGCTCACGGCAGGTTGATGGCATCCAGTAAAGTTTGCTCCATGTTTTTTCTCGGTCTGATCACACCGTTACCAATTCAGCTACTGTGATCAATGTGAGCTATTACCGTTCTCTTTGTTTTTCCACTCAGTCTTTCAGCGCTCTCTCTCCATCCATCGTATCCTCACTCGTGGCAAAGTTGGACAATGTGGATTTGAACAGCTGTGCTCTTGAGCCCCGGGCTCTCGCTCTCCTCACGTTGCCTGTTTGTTCACTGAAATGAAGTTGGCATAGGTAGTTTCAGCGCATGTGGCTTTTGGCTTTACTGTAGTATCTTTGTGTGTGTGCACGCGCGCGCGCGTTGGGATGAAGCTACAGAAACATATAGAGTCTGAGCATCGATCCACAGGTAAGAATCTGCCCTCCGACTCAGCAAGGCTACATCATGAAACTCATAAAAACTTTGGAGCCAGATGGAAGAGGAAAATTGCAATTCTTCCTTTTGCCTTTTTTTTCTCCCCGAAGGTGTATACTGGTTATTATCAGTGTGCTTTTTTTCCAATAGTTACTGAGTAGATACAGAGCGTTCCCTTCAATCTTGAAACAGAAATACTGCTCACGCTGCCACAAATGTGGCTTTCAGATGTTCCATGATAACAGGAAAAAATACAGACCTCTTTCACATCAGCGCTTACATCAGCATTGGAAACATTCATGAACTTTCACTCAACTTTTATAATTACAAAGGAATGCTGAGCCAAAGCAACATACAGAAGTCCGAGCATCCCAACGGCTGTCATTATAACATCGATGGACGAGTCATCCGTCACTTGAACAAACATGTTTTTTGCGGTTATAATCAAAATTCAAAATTAGTTCTGGCACCCATTGCACATCACATCATAGGCTTTTTTTTCAAATGGCAAAAATGAGTCAAAGTAAATAGTTTTACCGCATGCTCTGGAAGGATTATTTCTTAAGGATTAAGCTTTATTAAATCAGTTCTTAAGTAGTACACGAGTACCAGTAAATGTGTCTAAATGCTGTTCATTTAAGACTGAAATTAAAACAGCTCTTTTATATTTTGTCCCTGATTGTTCAAAGTCTGAATTGGAGTATAGTCATTGCTGCAATTTTTCCACATATATAAATAAATAAGAATGAAAGGCTTTTATCTCAAACCGTCTCTGCAGGCATTGTGATGCAGAGATAACAACACCTAATCGGGTCTATAAACTAAGCATGAATTAATAAGCATATGGAGCCTGCATCGGCACGAAGCTCAGCGGAGACCTGTTTTTTGATGCGTACAGTAGTTCAATGCAAATTGCTCTGAGTCTGGTGACCACAGTCATGCTGAGGCCTGAAGCCGGTGGAAACCTTACAGCAAATTGGAGAGCTCGGTGTTGCAGCCACTCCTGAGCGCAGCAACAAACAGAGCAGCCCGGATAATGAGATCCCTTCCAGTGTCCGAACTTAGCATAGCAGGAGAACTCTGGAAAAAAAGACACACACACACACACACACACACACACACACACACACACACACACACACACACAGTGCTCGCACGCACACAGTGAACACACACACACGCACACACACACGCTCAACACTCACATCCAGTTGACAGCTGTCGTCACTGGCTTGAAGCAGCGCTTTGGTTTCAGGCTGGAATTGGGATCTGTGTGAAAATGAGGCTGCATATCAAAGATATGAGAGGAAAAGTACACTCCTTTTTCTATGAGTTATATCTATATGTATATTAGTGTGTTTAAGTGTACTGAATTTTGTCAAGAGTGTAAAAGTTGATGTAGATCTTTCAGTCTACTTGCCTAAAAATGATATTAAGAGCCCACATAAAGTAAGCAACCTTTCCAGGCTTTATTTCCTCAAAGGAAGTGCTGTATTTCTGTATCTTATGCATCGCGGCGGTCTAGTGATAAAGCAGCCCTCCACAATAAAAGCCTGTCTTTGCATATCTTTGACTCTGATCAAGTGAAATGTTCGCTGCTCAGTGAACTGAAGCAGCTGTGACGGGCAGATTTATTTTGAGTACCTTGTTAACGTGTTCACTACCATGTGAGATTCCACATCCACCTGTTAATCATTTCTTCCTGAAGCACGTCTCTGCCTTTGCTCTGCGATCGCTCCTGCAGCGAGAGGGAAAACTGAAGGTTGGTTTTAACACTCTCATCAGACACAAAAACAGCCGCTACGCATTTTAAATGCATTTCATTACGCGGGGTCACAGCTCAGGGTCGCCCTCAGTGCAGAGCCCTGCGGAGCACTGAGGTGGCTGTGCTGTCATTTTTAATTCTTCAAATATTTATGCACATAACTTAAGAGCACTTAAGCGATACCTCTGTGACGGTTACCTTAATGGCTTGTTCTCTTCTCGCTCTGGGATCTGAACCGCAACTGTGACGGATCAAAGTTTATCCGCAGTGCGCTGAACTCAGCCTGATCTGCGTCCGTCCTCCAAGACAAAAGGCCGAGACCACCACGACTCCGCTTTGTTGTGGGGCCATTTTGGTGGGGGGGTTTTTCCCCCCATGAGCTCACCTTTAAGAAAGACATAACAACACATGTTGGTAAAGCGATTCGCACACAGTGAGAGCGTCCCAGTTGCTGTCTGTGGCCGCTCGGAAACTCGATGCTCAGCTGCTGCTCTTCATCTGTCTTCGTTGTTTGCTGCTCTCTGAGAGCTTTCGATTGGATACACTGGCAGCGCTGCGGCGCTTTGGGGACAGTGATGGCTTGCGCTGCACAGTTTCCTCATTTGCTTGTGGAGAGCTGAGCGCCATGCGACGGGGTTTAACCTGCTGCCTCCTCGCTCCGGCTCCTCATGATGTATCTCAGGGGAGGGGGCCGGAGCCAGTTTAGCAATTACTGGCCGGGATTACGGTGCCTTCCTCTGGGATGCATCTTTGCTCTTCATCCGGCCCGTTCTGTCTTCTGTTTCTGATCCGCTCCTCATTTCTTCAGTTTTCCTTTGCGCTCCATCAAAGCAGTCATCGCTCTTGTTTGTTTTGCTACATGTGCCGGGAGATAAAAGCCTTTCCCTGATATTCATTCACAATGGAAGCTGAATAAAACTCATATTGAGATAATTGTCTTAATTTGGCTTAAATACAGACATAAATTAGAAATTCTTTGTAACATTTACTAAAATTGCTATAATAAACTAGCAGCTTTTTCTGTTCATAGCATCTTGATGGCATAAGGGGGGTCATTTTAAAAGTATATTATATATAATAAAATAACTATTTTTTAAATTAAAAATAGGATGTTTTGTAAAGGTTCATGCTGTTTTTTTACATCTAGTTTTTGTTCAAAGTTTGCCTGAAAAACATTCCAGGTTGCGTGACACTCGTGTCCCCTCTAATTAGGCCTGCAAGTATATTCAAATACCAGCTGTAATCCAGAGGGGCTGTACGTTTCCCCCCCTGCGCTTTGCTGCCACGGGGTGACGTCTTGTCAGCCGCGGGCTTGACAGCAGTGATCTGACAGCCTGCCCTCAGGGACCAGCCGAGAGACGAGCCCTGACAATGAGATCTCAGGCTCCCGCTCAGCCAATTACATACTTCCTCCGCCTGTTCTCCTGCTTTTGCACCCTTCACAGGCCTTCTCGCTCAACACGTCTGAGATGGACAGCAAGGAAGACGTGAAGGACACGTGTTTACTTCCTGAAATGTTGAGAACCAGAGTCGTGACCCTCAACTTTGTATCACAGTCTTCCTTCAAAGCAGATATTCGCCCCCAAGAATTATTTTATTTCGAGCAAAAGGTGTCTGGACGGAAAAGAAGAAGCGGACACTCATCGGCGTTGATGTGAGGTGTTCTTTAAGGTGGCGCGCTGTGGGGGAAGGGGGCCGGTAGCTCGCCCTTGAGGCATGACTTGCGTGGTAATGGGTTCCTGGCCTTGCCTCGCAGCGTCGACTTTGCTGCAAGAAGCCATCCATCTGAATGCGCTGTTGGAGGGAAGAGGCCACAGATGCAGGGAGGTGGACTGGGCTGCGACAGCGATGCACAGACGCTTAGGATTCAGTTTTTATTCCAGGACTGAGTGAAATTCAGCAGGCGGCTTCGGTTTACGTTCGGTAATTAAACTTACTGGCTGTCCTATCGATGCTCATATCTGCAGCACGCTGAAAAAGACAGCAGAAATTCGACGTTGGAAGTCCCAGCTCCTCTTTGGACTTTCAGGCTGTAAACACTCATGAGCCTGAAGCCTCAGCTTCAGCTCCCAGTCTGTTTATCGGCGACTCTGTAATAAGAATTAGTTTTACAGACGTCGTGCTCCAAGCAGACGAGCTTCTCTGCTAACAGGCCTTTCGTAAACGTGGCTGTTTATTTTTAAGTGCCGTCACTTACGGCGGCTGGACAATTGGCAGAATGAGGGTGAATAATACGAGCGCAGCTTTTCTGCTGCTTTGGCACAGACTTTATGTACTTTTGTGTTAGTTTTCTATTCAAATGTGTGTATAGTTACTATAAACAACATTCACAGCCATTCAGAGAAACGTACTGCTGTAAATGTAGCGTGTGGTCTGCACTCATCTCTCGTAATGAACCTGCTATATCATTTCACACTATTATATTTAAATTCATGTTCTTGTTTATTTCTACTCAGATTACATACAATGCAGTGCGTTGCCAACAAAGGGTTGTTCTAACGAGCTTTAAGCAGAATTCCCAGCTGTACTTTTCGCCTTTAAATGATTTCCTCTTTAGATTATCCTCTCTAAGAATAAACCTCAGAGCTCACAAAGGGTTCATGAGATGGAATACCCGCTTTCATTACAAAGGCTCATTGTAGAGTTACAGGGTGTCTGTTTTGTATGTTATTTTTCAACTTGCTGCTTTCTGCATTTCAGATTTTTCCAGTTTGCGGGATGCTGAGTCTCCTGTTTGCTCTGATTGGCAACTTACAACAGTGCTTCTTCTGTTTTAGGTGAAGACAAATTGTCGCACTAATTAGCCGGACTTCATGAGAGTCAATCAAAAAGTTTGAGTGTTTATCGCAAGTTTGAAGTTTTCCTTATTCTAGGAAATTAACATCAGAACACTTCATTTTTATTACCCCCAGGACATGATGATATTGTTGCTGTTATTGCCTCAAAATCCTATGAAAATGAAAGTAAATGCGTCAGCTCTGACTTTCTTTAGATGGGCTTGTGAAGACTGTGAAATCGAGATAGTTTTCCTGCGACTCAGAAACACTGCGTGTGGGAAAAACTGTAAACATGTCATGTTATTTGTCCAGCTAACCGATGTCGTGTGAGAAACATTCAAACATTGAAACTCAACTAAGTTATCAGCCGAAACTGGTCCTGCTGTAGTCATGCTTTATCAATCCAGGGCTGATTTCATTATCCTTCCCAGCGGCCTCTGAACTCTCTCTGCTTTATTCTGCTCGTCTCGCTGCTTCTCCTGCTTTCTGTTTGTGTAGTCGTCACACTCCTTATCTCCACTGACCGTCTCTCTTTCCAGAGAAGCTTGATTGAAATCGGTGTATTCTGAGTCATCTCCATGTCTGCTCATGTCTAGATGCTGAGTTTTCTTTTCGTCATCCAGGTTTTTTTCTCTGGGTCTGATTGTGGGCTGTCGAGCTGCAGGGAGCTCGTTTCTCGACTTCTGGATTACCAAACAGTTTTGCCGAGAGCTTGTTTAACATGTTTACTGAGTAACTCTGGCAGGAGAACTCGCTGGCCTGTGTGTGCGTCTTACTTGCTGAACTTTTGTTACCTTTGGGGTGAAAATGGATCCCCAGGAATGCAAACATGGTGAGAGACTTGTTATTCTTTCCGTGTCGTTTTC
Organism: Malacoctenus gilli; assembly: GCA_032164315.1. Lineage (NCBI taxonomy): Eukaryota > Metazoa > Chordata > Actinopteri > Blenniiformes > Labrisomidae > Malacoctenus > Malacoctenus gilli. Next base: position 10,355,672 of record JASSRZ010000011.1, read on the forward strand.
TGCTCCTCTTTCTCTCTCTCTCTCTCCTGCCGCAGGATTTCATTTTGCATTGCCGCCGTCGACGTATTGACACCAACAATTTTCTGTTATAATTATGATTTCGGAGTGTAGGCAGTGCTGCTGACACCGTATTCATCTGCCAGCTCTGCTTCATTGGCGCTCGGAGTGAAGAGATGTGAGTAGTGCTAAATAGCAGAAATGCCAGAGACGTGTTTTGACACAGATTGAGAGCCAATGGAGTGGCTCGCTGAAGCTCCAGTCAGTTGTGCTTTTTTATCTCTCTGCTGTCGCTCATATTCGTCCGTTGCTAGTTTGAACAGAGTTACAGAAGTCAGAGACACAAAGTGTAGCTGGATTGTGGGAATTTGGTGATGAGCAAGAATGTTGAAAATACAAACCTAACTTCTGAAACCTCTAAAGAACCTGGAAACTTGAGTGTGGCCCACCAAGATCCAAGCTGCTGTTTGATGTTGTTTATTTGTGAGTTTTTTTCACCAAATAACTGATGCCTGATAAAAGGCAAATGGTTACAGGCTTAAAAATTTGAATCACATTCCAATGGAGACAAGAGAGTACTTGTAATTTGTAATGCACTCTGTAGATACTGCAGTTTAAATCAACACTGGAACTCCTTTGTTAACATGTTGACAATATCCAGCCTTCATTCTGCTTTTTAAAACATCTTGGAAGGTAATTTCTCCTCCAAACTCAATTTCTCCGGTTGCAGCGGACTGACCTCCCTCCCTCCTTCCCTCACAGTTTCTAGGGCCATAAAGCAAAAAAAGCAAGTCTTGTGATTGGGTCACAGGGTGGGGACTGTAGCTTGCAACACTTTTCACATTAGATTCAATTACACGAAAAAGGCAATAAAGAAATTAGGTAGTGCCTCAGGAACATAAGCATGCCAGAAACTCTTGTCATCAAAAGGACAAAGGAGGTCGGCCGAGCGAAGCGTACATTCAGCCATGATGAGTTAAACGCTGGGGGAAACCGTCTCCAGTGTGTTTTGGTATGAATCACGCTTCTCCATCCTTAAAATGTGGCTGAGCCTAGTATTCCTCATCGTTGTTCTCCGCTGCGCCGGGCAAAAAGGTCCTGGTTCGATCTGAACGCAGTCCGTGACGAAGGCCTTAAACTGTCAGGCGGCCAGCGTCCCCAGGCAGGGACCCATGTTGTACTTGCGTCGTGTAAACACGCCTGACAGAGGTGATACTCTTCTCCGCTGCAAGGTCGCAACCAGCTGCCATGTTCTCGGGAGAAAGTGATGCTGGCGTGCGAGCCGTGCTGCGTCAGCCCCCCACCCCCACCCCCGCCCAGCTACGTAACAGACCCTTTCAGTGTGACACAGCGTCGTCCTCATGCTGCACCATGGCAGGCCGACCAGCCGCACTCTGTAGACATTAGAGCATTACAGGGTCAGCAAGGTGAGAGAGAGCCCCCCCCCTTCCCCCGAGCCGCACCCTGACCCTCACTACTCGCCACATTGAGATAAAGAGCGCCTTCCTCTTTGCCTGCATTTTTGTTCTCTTCCTCCACGTTCTTCTCTTCCTCCTCCTCCTTCTCGTTCCCTCCTTGTCATCTGTTTTTCCAGCCGTAGCGGCAGCAGTAATTTCATATGTGGTGCTTTGGTGTGCTTGTTTTCATGTTGCAGCTTTTCAACATGCCATTATGTGTCGGGAACATGGATGACGGCTCTGAAAGGGGTCCTTCTGATTTATGCCCACCATATGGGCCTGTTTGTTTTCATTAAAACGGCAGTGTGTAACGCAGAGGCTTTTACAGCCGGCGAGCAGAATATTCTTGAACGCAGAGCTCGCTCGGCGTGCTGCATAAGCACGGTGTCATTGTGACCGGGGACTCTCACTGGGTGTCATAACACCTTCCTCTGTTGTTTTCTGCCTTTTTTTTTATCAGCTTCAGAATAAAAGCTCGAACGCGCAAAGTACATTTCTCTGTGTCTGCTGTTCACGTGTACAGCCGCTTCATTTCTGTGGTGGCAGCTCTGTTCTTTTTGGATTTGTTCCTCGCGTGGTGTCACTCTGCTGTTTATGGACATGGGTCTTACCCTGGTATATTTCCGTCTGTGTGTGTGTGTGCGTGTGCGTTCCTGCTCACAGCGTATGTGTGTAACATAGAGCTGACATTGCAGCACTGTTCTCGTACGTTCCGTTTAACCTTGAGTAACCTCACTTTAGCGATATCACAGGCAGCTGCGGCAGCAAAGTCCCATGGGAATTAAAATGCCCGATACAACCCAGGTCGGATAAGCAGCCGAGGATTTCCACCGTTACATCGGCCATTTTTTTCGTGCGTCATTGTCTCATTGGTTCTTTTATGGATCAAAACGGAGTATCTTGTGACCGTAACATCAATTCCACTCACTCATAATTCCCATTTTTCACTTTTTAGCTCTGTTCTCTCATCACAGTCTGTGACATTTTCTGTATCTGTGCTCTAATTAAATTTGAATTGTTTTTATGGGTTGTTTGTAATTCGCAGCTCCTAGAACATGTTTACAAAGATTCAAATATGTGTTATTGACAATTTTAACTGTTTTTCCAAATCAGGTCATGTGATTTGATGTGTAAAATTTCCCTAAATGCAACTTTAACCATTTTAATCCTTTTTCCTCCTCATGTTTTGCTCCTATGAAATACTGAATATTTGAAATATTTTTCAAACTTTAACAAAAACTGTCTATTTGCAGTCTTTTTGAAAGTCATTTGTATACAGTATACTTTATTAAAAGTATATTAAGAATCAAAATATTAGGTGCCTTGAGATTTCTGCCCCTAATTTTGTACCAAGCAAGCTTTACTCTGTGATTTCGTGTCATTTGGACCTCCGGTCAAACCCTGAAGTGAAAGACAGAGAACCAGTGTTTAAAGCAGGCTAAGATTAGTTGATTGTGACCGTTGTTTCTTTTGTCTTCCAGATGATTCGGGCGACGAGGAGCCCACGTCCCAGTCTGACCGCAGTGAGATCCAGGGCACCCTGAAGATCCTCGTCAGCAAGCTCGATGACCTCAGCACGTGCAACGACCTGATCGCCAAGCACGGGGCGGCCCTGCAGCGGTCCCTGAGTGAACTCGAGGGCCTCAAAGTCCCCGTGGAGGGAGGAGAGAAGATCAAGGCGGTCAACGAGCGAGCCACCCTCTTCCGCATCACTTCCAATGCTATGATCAATGTGAGTGGTCGGGCCTGAGCGGGCCGCCAAACACAACGGCGAGCGGCGAGCAGCTCGCGATCCGTGTCCCGCATCCTTCAGCGTGATCGGTGTGACAGGAATGCCAGTCATCTATAATGTCCCGGTTACTGGGCGACGAGAGATGAGATCACTTCACAGTGAGGCATGTTAAAATGAGAGTCACTGGGCTGCAGGTTTGGGCAGGCCGCTTCACACTCCACCAGGTCCTGTTAAATCTACTCAAACGTGGCTGTCTGTCCTCACAAGAGTCCTTAGAACTCATTTTAGAAACTATAAGATAGTTTTCACTAAAAATAACCAAATAAATCAAGTTGTCTGACTCGATACAAACATTTTTTTTTAAACTACTGGTACTGTAAAATAGCTTTGAAGCTTTTTAGTTTCTGCAACGAGATATTCAACAGCCAACAACAGAAGCAACAACACAAGTCTGTCATATTTTCACAGGCAAACGTTTGGTTTGCTGGCAACCCTGAGCGTCCCAAATGCTCGACTGCAGATGGCAGCACTCCAGCGTGCTCAGTGGTGAATACCGCAAGCTTTACTATATGTTGGTAGTAGATGAGAGTTCAGGGAGGACCGAGGTCTTGGAGGATTGATACCAGATATGACGGTGGGTGGGGGTGACAGGAATAGTGCCTGTTACCCCCACCACCACCACCCCGCCTCCTTCTGGTCGGCCTCGCTGCTCGGTGAGGAATGTCAGAGCCTTCTAGACTGCAGTTCCACAGACAGACAGACAGACAGACCTGCTGTGATTAAAGACAGGCAATCACACAAGGTTTGTCTTTCCTCCTCCTTTTCTCTCCGTGGGTTTGATCTCAGGTTTGTTTTGGTCTGTAATGCATGTTTGACAAGTAGCCAGCTTGGTGGTTGTATCATTTGTGTGTATTGTTGGTGAATACCAGCAGACACAGTCTGGTTCAGCCTGCGTTTGTTCCGTCCTAGATTTGATTGTATCAGGCGCTCCAAGACTTAAGGAGACATTCATAAAACAGTTTAGTGACAGGAAAAGTTTTCATGTTTTCCTGCACTAAAATCATTTGGAAAGTATAGTTGTAATGATGAACTCCTTGTCATATTTTCTTGAATAATTGGTGCAGGAAAGTGAAACTTACCGGACAAGCAGTAAAAGGGACCCTTTGGATTCTCTAACTCATTAAAGTGCCAAGAATGTGCTTTTAATGAGAAAGAAATGCTGCTGCAGAGTCCCCTGTTGTATTTTTTCCCCCACTCTGGTAGATGACGCTCGTCAAGCAGAAAATAGTACAGAATGTGCAATTTAGCTCCTGGATAGTTGTGTAGAAAATAATGGGCGGTAACTACACCAAAAGCTTTCTATTTACAGCGTAGTCTGTCGTTCAGACCACTTTTCATGTTGTTGGAAATAGTGTTGCAGAGGGTCCAAAGAAGAGCTCAGTCACACTTGAACTTGATGTGGCTCAGCGGCTGGATTCACTGAAGGGTTTCAGTTTCTTTCACATTGGAGCAGGTTCGCTCTGCTTCATTGATCTCACACGTCTGATGATCAAATCGAAGGCAGTAAAGTTCATCAAGACTCAACTTCCAGACTTCTATCCTTTCTATTAAAATGAGCTAGTTTATCTTTCACTCCTCCTCCTCCCTCTCAGGTCCACACATCCCCACTTCTTCTGGATTCATTGTTTCTTGCAAAGGAAGTAATTTTTAATTTTACTTTATCGATACATCTGGTGTCAAAAAACACCGGATAAATGTGTACAAGTAAGAAGGTGGTTACCTACTTTGCATAAAAAGTGAACCTCACCGAGTAAACTCTAAAATCACAGTCTTCAACAGTTTTTCTTATGCTAAGTGGAAAAAAATGTCAGTTTCAAATATCAAATACTTCCTCCCCGAAAACAAGCGAAGCCAACAAATCACATTTTGTTGATTGGTGCAAGTTATTTGCTTTCACTTTGAAAAGTTAAAGCGTTTCATTTCAGCAAATGATTATTTTTTGCGATTATTCTTTGGAGGGTTTTTATGTTACCATTTCGATTGATATTCCCACTGTCTACTTTTCGTCACCATTCATGTTGTCACTCCATGTAAAAAGAGAAGGGAAGCGTTGGTGCTGGAGGCCATAATGAGAAAGACACATCCTGGCGAGGGGTGAAGGGTGCACTGTCGTTCGTTCACCGGTTACCCTTCTCAAATGTGCTTTGGACTCTGGTGGCACTTTTTTTTTTCCCTCCATGCGTGCAGTCAAAGGGTGCGAAGCCCCCACCTGATTAAGTTTGGTTCAAAACCTCGTGGATCTACTTTCGAGTTCACTTTTTCTTCTCACCACTTCACTCATTCTTGCAGCTTTCACTATTACTCATAGTTTAAAACCATTGACTGGTGCTGTCACATCTTCCTCACATACCCCCCCCATCCCCCCCGCCTGCTCATTCACTTCATTTAGCCTTTATCAACCCCATTCTGTCAACACAGGAAGTCACATGCAGTCTGCGTTTGTACTGGAGAGTCAGCAATTAAAAAGTGGAACCGTTATGTTTTCTCTATCGCGCGCCCGGGTTTCACAGCACTATTATGTCTGAGGAAGTCGACCACAACGTCACATGCACGAGTGACATTTAAGCTGAAGCTCAGTCATTGACGTTCAGAGTTTGTACCAGTCTGCTGAAGGTAAGGCACTGATTGGAGGCTGCTTTGCTTTTCATTCTGAACTGTTTGATGGATGCTACAAAACTTTTTCGTCAAATGTTTGAAGTTTATGATTCTGAATTTTTTAGAAAAGCAAAAACAACTGAAATATCTCCTCAGTTTTGCATTCTCATGTTAAAAACGCTGTTAGCCTGCGCTGCATTTAAAAACGAGCACGTCACGAGAACACAAGATATCTTACCTGTTTTATTTAGCAGGTCAGTAATTGGCAATAAAAATGTTCACCTGTCTTATTTATATTCTCTGACTCAATTTGAAAAATATTGATTCAACGTAGAAGTGTGGGTTAAAACTGTAAAATCAATTATTTAAAAACGATTAATTAATTTAAGTATTGCCTGCCAGTGACCGATGGCCTTATTCTGCCTCATACCAAATTGTGACTGCATCGTTATTAAAATACAGCTCACACCAGATTTAACACCGTTTTCTACAAACTAACATTATAATTGCATGTTCGAGTTAAAATTATGTGTTATTAACTACATAAAGATAACACTGCTGCTACTCGGAACAGTTTATATAAAGTAATCCTACACGTGACTGCTTTACATACAAAAATTTACTCTGATTTTTAATGTTTTGGCCGCACAATATGACTTTAATGATTGAGAGTGTAGAATAATGTAGTGTAGTATGAAAACAGTGACCATAACACTCATACAAAGCCAGAAAGTCTCCAATATATCATGATGAAATTGTCTTTTTTAGGAGCATTTGATATTAGCTTCCTAGATTGTGGACAGCCTCTCTGGACAGTGATGTGAGTTTTTTCAACTTTCTGTTTCTTACTTGAAGAAAAATCTCATTTAAAGCGATAATTCTAAACTGAATTTTTCTCCAGTTTCTTAAATCGTTACACATTTTCGGTGTTGACTGTAGCATTTGTTTTAGAGGAGACAGAAATATGCGTAAATTGTGTGCAGATACAACGACTGATCAGGTGTCTCCACATCCTTGTTTCTCTTCCTGCTTCCCGCCTGTTCGACTGTTCAGCCTGGCTGCTCCCTCACACGAAGCGAACCCAGAGTAGTTGAGCTTACTGACACATTTGTCCCTCCAGCGTTCTGCCTTCAGCAACAACTTTATCAAAGCGGCTTCAGCTCGCTCTCAGCAGCCCCTCCGGCTGCGGGGCCGAACAACAATTCCTTCAAATAACCACAGAGCTCGGCTGCAGTCTCCCAACAATTGTCCAGAAACTTCCTGGATTCCTTCCTGCTGACAGCTCGGTGACCGTCACATGACACATTTGTCATGTATGTCGCCTGGGGAGGGACATTATTCAAGTTCATTGACTCCCGAGGTCATTATGAGGCAAAGCTGTCAGACACATGAGGCTTGGCCAGCAAGTGCTGACGTGCAATCTGTGTGTGATCAGAAGTAACCTCTGTGTCTCAGCAGGAAATGCTGAACAGCAACAACGATGCCCTTTCTCCACTCGGCTGTGGTCTGCACTGCAGTCGGAGCTGGAAACTGTCGTTCATCAGCAGCTCACGCTTTTCTTTGTGGCTTTAGTTTTCACTGAGGGGCACTCAGCGCAGCAGGGGGGGCCCCATAACGACCCAGGAAACAGTCAATTAACATATTGATGCTTGCAACGCTGGTGATAAGCAGCCTTGATTACAGTGATTGACACGATTTTCTTCCAACCAATTTTCTCTCTCTCACAGTGACACCTGCCACCAGGAAAAAAAACACGTTCTCAAGTCTCATTTGTTTTATTTTAATGATGTTTCAAAGTGAAAACGCAAATTTTTAGGTCTTAACACGTTGTCTGACTCACAGATTTAGTCTTATTTCAGTTTAAGCCTTTTTTTTCTACTGTTTGTGGAAGGTTATTTGAGGTAGAAGTGGTTTGTGTGGAAACTGGTTGAAAAAAGGATGGAATAAATCTCAGGAATGATCTTGGAAAACATGGACGTTTCTCGAATGAATCAAGTCAAAGAAAGCTCCTCATTATTTTTATTTTGAAGGCGCCTGCTTCTGTATGTTGGTGAGAATGTGTGTTCCTGCAGGTGTGGCTTGACTGCAATGATTTGGCTCATTAAAGAGAGGGTCCAGAGTTTTTCTTGGACGATGTACATTTTTCACCATCGATACCGTCTCTGTAACAGAACTTAAACTTTCTCTGCTCTCTGTGTGATTCTGTATTTCTCTACGTTGTGTTCCCCCCCGAAAGGCGTGTCGAGACTTCTTGGACCTAGCCGAGACACACAGTCGGAGATGGCAGCGGGCGCTGCAGTATGAGCGGGAGCAGCGCACCCACCTCGAGGAGACCATTGAGCAGCTAGCCAAGCAGCATAACAGCCTGGAGCGTGCGTGGAGGGAAGCGCCCACGCTTGTTTCCAGCACACCCAGTGCCCCCACCACCAACAAGGGTGAGACCGCCTGTCTGAGCGTTACTCGCCGCTCTGGACCGCGTTCCACCGGCGAGGAAAAAAGTCGCGTGCGACCTCATGCTCGATATTATAGTCTCTGCTCGTGGAAATTCTTAAGCTGTGTCAGCAGGTTTGGATCATACTGTAGTTAAGTTAGCGATGATAACTACTTGAACAACTGTTGATCATGTGGTGTCACATGTCAGTGTGTGTATCCAACATACATCCAAGAATACCTCACTGAGACCCTTTAGGAATGAACCCATTTCAGCCTCACACTGACCCTTTCTCTTGATCTCAACGCTTCACTTTCAGCCGTTTCAGTGGCTGATTAGAAGTCACATTTGCCAGTCGAAAGGCAGCTTTGTTCATGTTACTCGTAAACTTAACTGGTGCAGCCAAGACGCATCGCTTGGAAAAATGGTTTATGTCACTTCTGAGACAAATCTCTAAATGGACAAAAGTATTCAGATGCCTCAGAGTTATACTGAGCTTTTTATTACAGTAGACACACTCGATATGGAGTTTTCCCCATTTTCACAATAAAAGCAGCTTCCTTTCGCTTTTTGAAGACTTTGCAGGAGACTCAGAAGTGTTTCTGTGGGAATCTCTGCTCTGTCTTTTCTGTCGAGCATTTATAAGGTCAGATACTGATCGACAACAAAGTCTGAGTCGCACTCTCAGTTCCAGTTTATCTCAAAGGTACACAACGGTGGTTCTCACACTTTTCTGTGTCACGATGGGAAGTCTGATTTTGGACAAAGTGTTTTGGAGCGCGTTAACTGGTCCTCCTCGATTTGATTGTGCTCCGCCACACAAGGCAGCATCCATAAAAACACATTCATGAGATCAAGTACCATCAGTGTCTGACCTCATA
>JASSRZ010000011.1:10371378-10392667 GCA_032164315.1 Malacoctenus gilli
ACACACACACACACACACACACACACACACACACACACACACACACACACACACACACACACACACACACACCATCTTCTGTCTCCTGTGTGCTCTGCCTTTATGTGGGAACTGCATGATACCCCCCTCTCATGTCAGCTGCTCCGAATAACGACTCAGGAAAAAAAAACAGCACTTTTTCCTGCATACATGTGACATCACCATCCAAACCTGGCCTCAGTCGAGCCTCCATGTAACTACTATGAGTTCTTTGAACGTCCACGTTCCTTCCGTGTCCTGCGGTGAAGCCACATTCACCAGCGATTCATCCGACATTCTTCAGCACTTTTCTGGTGCACCGAACCAACACGTTGTAGCTTTGTGACGAGATTCAAATGTTCGCCGTGGCTGTGTTCACACTTAAGGAGGACTTCCTGTATGCCTTTTTTTAATCACTTATTTCCGAAGTAAACTGTAGATTCAAGCGCTCATCACGCCCTGCGTTTGGTTCTAAAAGATCTTTGTGGTCATGCTGTAAAGCAGTGCACCAAGACCGTATAGTGTGTCAGCTTCACTTCAATATTCATGCATTCACAGCTGCATCATGCAGTGTCACAGTAGCTTATTTCTGTGGGATGAATCCTGTCAAGTGTGGACACGCCTGTGAGCCGGCCAACGATCCAGTGTCCTGAGTTCGAATCGTTATCAATCTGCTGATACGAACACATCAGAAAACTGCAGCTTCTCCCTTGTTTTGTTTGGTTTGCTTTTTTTTTTTAGGAATAAGGCTCATTATTCAGTTCAGGGCGTTTGAAAACGACTCTAATTTTTCTTCCTCACCACAATCGATTGTGGCTTTTACATCTCATGATAACGTGCTCGTCTAATTTTTATCGATGACTTTGATTTCGACTTTACAGCTCACCTCACATTTGGAACGACCCCAAATGATTGATTGCTCTCCATATACTCGTTTGTATGAAGTGAATGAACTGCTGAGCGACTGTGGCTTCCACCGGCCGGCGATGAACGGAAGGCGGCTGACTAACACCCGCGCTTCTGCCTGCAGGGAGAGAATACGAAGGCTACCAGCCGCTGTGGTTTCACCAGAGGAGGGACTCGATCACCGGCGAGACAAACTTTGTGTACAAGGGCGGTTACTGGGAGACGAAGGACAGACAGGACTGGAGCATGTGTCCTGACATCTTCTAAGCCGGGGACCTGTGCTGGGATCACGCGCCACCTCGTGGGACAGGATTCTGCTCGGCCTCTGCTCCCCCCAGCAAGGGAGCGTCAGCTGGCTCAGGAGCACCATGTGGACCTTTGCGAGCACGAGAATGTGTACGTTTTCACACACTCTCGAATTACACTGTACCTCCAAATGTACACGTTTTTTTTCCTAATTGGGGGGGGGGGGGGCGTTTCCCGAGTAGACCTCATTGACACTGTACTCGAACAGCAGTGGAATCACGTGTGGCTGTGAGCGAACGGAGTTGTGACACCACACAATAAAGGCACCTGCACAGTCCTGATGCCCCGGTGCTCTGTGAATGCTACCCACAATGCACTTTTTTTCTGCGACAGAGTTTTTGCCAATTGGATCGAAGCCTATACGGAAGCTGCTCATATTTATAGATGGATGAAAATCATTGAGGAAAAACATCAACACAACAGCCACAAAATACGCTCCGCAGTATCTCAGCTGTTGCGAGACAAGAGTCCTCAGTTTAATCCAGCACAATTGAGTTTCATTTAGATTTACAGATTGAGTCCTAAATCAACTCCCATCATTTTGTCATGGAAATGATATCAAGTGCTTATTATTGGCTCAGTTTGAGAGCACTCGGGATTTGGGTATCTGTAAATCTCTCAGTTTAACTGGAGACTCAAAATGTGGAACAGAAAAGACATTCGGTGAAGTGAAATTAAGCCCAGCAATATATTGTGAATTGCAAAAAATATAGAGATATATAACGATGACAATGAGATGTTATTCACTGTACAGTTTATTTCAAAAGCAGTTTTTTTCTAACTGTTTTCTTGATATTTTTGAACGGACTGAGCTGAATGACATCAGTCTGTTACAGAACCTTTGTAAAAGTGGATTCAGACCTCAAAACCCCCCAAAAACTGAAGAAATACACAATTGTCTTTTCACAATTCAAATTTATGCTTTCACTGATTTCAGGCCGTGTTGAATCCAGTTTAACATGTTGAGTCTCCACAAAAAATGAGCGAAGCTTGATTGGGCGAACAAACAAAACTCTCGTGTGTCTCAGAATTTATTTGAAGTGTTGAAATATGAAGCAGGACAGAATCTATTTTACTCTGTGTGAATGTTTTTTCCTCCACGTACCTCCAAATAGTTTATTGAATAGCTGGTCTATGTAGAGGTGACGCGACGGCTCGTATGAAGATGATTCGCCTCCGAGCTTCAGTGCACCTCAGTCACCCGAACACGCTTCGGACATCTCTCCCATTCGTGATCCTGATCAGCGGAAACTCGACGGTAGTAGTTTGGTCCTTTAGTTGTGACGCGTTAGTGCAAATGCAGCATCCCACCATTAAGACTTCAGTGCATCCATATCTAATAGAAACCTCCACTGAAGACCTGAATACGCACTTTTCACTGTGGTTGACTAGCGGTTAGTACATATCTGTGTGTTGATGTTGAGAAACCTTCTCCCTGTACTTTACCTTATCCTCTGGTGCTCTCCCATAGCAACACATACTGTAACCCTTGGTGGCTGTTTTGACTCACTTCATCCTCGGTGACGGTTCAGAGACGGCGCGTGGTCACTGAGACGCCCGGTCGTCACCACCCAGCCCACGCGCCAGATCCACGGCCTCCATCACTCACTAGTTTGTAGCGCTACCGTTTCCCCGGGGATTCTTACTGTATTTGAGGCTGGAGCGGACCCCCTGAGGATTAGGGGGTGGGGGGCCTTCAGCTGACAGGAGGTCAGAGGTCACAGAAAGCAGACGAGGCTGGTTCCTGTGTGCTTTCCACTGTGCAGTCAGCTGTGGCCACAGAGAAGACCGCTCCAGCGCTCGCTCGCCGCCGCCGCTCATTCGCCGTTTGTGGACACGCTGATCTGGATCGGCTCACAAAGGTATCCCGAGTCTTTTGCCTTTAACTGACTGAATAAGGGAACGAGTCCCCTGACCTGTGCACTACAAGTCTACGGTGACAAGAGTTTTAAAAAACCGGTTAGTATTTTTTTGTAATTATTGTTAGGAATGTAGAAATCATGGCTGGAGGTATTGTATTTGCCATCCAGCCTGTTTGTGTGAATATTTTGTGATAAAACAATGATATTGTAAAATGGCGAGTAATTATACTAATATGCGTATTGAATTATCTGTGCAGCAGAGCTCAGAACTGAACAAGGACGGGAGGAGCCTGAAGGATTTGCTGTGAAGTGAAGTTTTGATGTGGACTGGTTGAAAGTTAACCTTTGATTTGGTCCAAAAAAAATGTTTTAGCACATAACAAACAATTAAATTTTCTAGAGTCCTTCTCGATTGGTCTGTCGGCCATGAAGATGTAAAAATGCACTGGGCCAAAACGAGAAAATCCTGCTCCGGAACATGTTTATCTGTGAGATTCTTTCTCAGTGAATCGATGCTTTGATAATGAAATAATAACAATTAATGTACATTTTTTGCACAAAACAAAAAAAATCCCCCCCCCACTAACATAAACAGTTTAATATATTTTGAATTTGTTGTCGTTTGAGTCGTTTAAACATTTAATCCAGAAAAGAAATCATTCGTCACTCCTGGAAACGACCATTTTTGTGAGGATGAGATGCGGCGTCCTCGTTTGCAGTGAATGCTACAGACAGCAGCTAAGTTCAGCTCAGATACGGAGGCATGATGAAGCCCAGTTTTTGCCCAAAGCTTTAAAACAAAAACGACACACTTATTAGTTCTGAGTTTTTGCTTGAAGATTGAAGGCGACCCTCAGGTGCATGCTGTTTGGTCTAGAAACTGAGAAATGATATATTTGTTATCTTTTTTAACATTACAGCTGCTGTTCGCTGAATGTTTTTAACGTCGGACACAACTGGACTCGTTGTCCGTGCGAAGCGAAGCAGCTGCTGGCTGTAGACCGATGGGGGAAAAAAATAACCAGGGGGTGGAATCAAGTTTTCGGGGCTTCGTTTCAGTCTCCAGATTTGGAGCCATGTCAGAGTTCACTCTGTTGCTTTGCACCTCCTGAGCTGCCTCCTGCAGGTTCGCCCGAAGAAGGAGCTGCTGCATATCACACGTCGCGTGTAAAAAAAACCGGCCGCGGTCACAGCTGAAAGATGAAGAAAGTGCAAAAATCGATGTGAGGTTTTCCTTTCTGAGTTCCGCTAGAGATTTACTTTAATATATTGTGTTGTTTGAGATGATTTTATATTTTGAGAAGACATATTCTATTTTGAATGATAACGGAGAGCTCGTTCTATGTTTTAATCAGAATAACGTACTTGATAGTGACTTGCCTACTGACGCCGACCCGCCCGGGGTCCGTGCCGCGTTCGGACAGCTGTAGCAATAACACAGGGGGAGGTGGATCCGTTGTTGTTGCTTCCAAACCGAGCAGCTGTCTGCTGAAAGGAGAGAAGAAGAAGAAGAAGAAAAAAAAAAAACAACCAAAGTGTGAGTGGAGAGTCAACTGTAGACTAAAACAACTCTTCATCTGCCTTCCCCGTCTCAGAGGGTTTTAATTTGAGGCCTCATCTCATTGTTCCTCTCGTCCTTTAATCCACGCTGCTGCGACTCTCGGCTTTAATTATCACGCTTTTAATTCTTGTTTTCTTCCTTCTTCATGGGTGCCATCACTCTTACGTTCGTGTTCTCATACCGTCTGTGTGCGTAATGAGCCTGAAGCGTGTGCACGAGCGGCACATGTTTCCTCCTCGTCGGATGCAGCTCAGTTTTGAGGCGGAGGTGGAAAAACGGTGACGCTTTTAACTTGCCTTGTTTGAACTGAACCTGCTCCTCGTTCGACTGTGACACGTGGCTCTGTTGTGAGGTCGTGGCGGTGGAAGTTAGGGTGGGACAGACATCACGACAGCGGCCTGGTGCAGGAGGTCAGGTGACCGACCCGCCTTGACTTCTGCTCTTACTCCCCAAATACACGCCGGTGTATTTTGGTGTAACTTCCTGTTACACTGAGGTTTGTTTTTTGTTTTTTTTGGGGTCTTTTCTTTTTAAAATTGTCTATTTTCCTCCTAATTTATATTTGCATAACATTGTCTTTGGACAACAAAGACACCATAATGAAAAAAAAGATGATAATAAAGTTGTTATTGTTGACACTGGACTTATCTCTGTGTATTTCTTTTCAAAACATGAGCTCGGAAATTATTGTCTGTATTGTGTCACATCTGTTTTATCCATGTGGTGCCTGTGATGGTGTTTAAAGGAATAGGCCACCCTGAGATGAAATTTTGTCTATTAACATACTCCCCTGAGTTGGATAAGTGAACAAAAGTGGTCCGTATCCAGAAGCGCAGGGTTAGATGACACCGGTTAGCCAGTGTTCACAAAATAGTCGTAAATGAACTCGAGAATTTTCCTAATTTCATCGTTTGAACTGTACATACAAATATCAATGCCAGTATTAGGAAAGGTTTGCTTTGGACAGACAAAGTCTTGGGACTATATTGGTTGCAAAACTTCAGTAAATCCTGCTAAATTGGCTTCTATCATCTCGGTTGTCATTTTGTTGAATGCCTGTCTGTCCTGAGGATCCCCAGCAAAACTGAACTGGCAAGGGAAAATCCACAGTTCTTTAATTAATATTGCGTGTAGGGATTTCTGTTCCCTGTGAGTCACAGTCAAGATTTTCCCTTATGCCAGGAAATACAAACAAGTGCAATGTATGAGAATTGCTATACTAAATTGGCAGCAGATGTTCAACATCAATATTTACAGCACATAAACCGCACCGTCATTGAATTATTAGCCACAGAAACACGAAGCGTCACTCCGTTACATTTTCTTCCGACAAAAAAACCCACACAGAATGTTTTAAATCGGGACTCAATAGCGCTTTAGCGCTATGACCGGCGCGTCAAGCTCTGCGCCTGCGCGGAGCAAGTCCGCGCGTGGAGGGTTTCCTGCTGTTGACCGTTTCCGCAGCAACACGAGGCTCCTGTCAATCAGCACCGGCAGCAGCAGCAGAGGTTTACACTTCAAGCAAGAGAGACAAGCTTCAACTCCCGGTGAGTTATAGAGGTGCACTTATACAGGAAAATATCCAACAAGGTGCTTTCTTAAACCTACTACATGTGTATTCAAATAATGATCAAACTTGACCCAATAATTAGTGTTACCTGGCTTAGGTTTAGGCAACGTTTTTGTGCTCAGAAACAACATGTGCATTTTAGAAATCTAGCCTCCTTTGAAGGTCTGTGGGGTTTTTCTGTTTGTTTATTTTGCTTGAACTAAATAGTTTTTAAAACTCTCCCAGTAGCTGCCAATGAACACAGGGAGGTCCTGTCCTGTCTCAGAGAGGACCTGTCTTAGGGTGGACTTGTCTTGTAAGGACAGTGGCGTTAACTCCTGCTGCTCCACTTTGGAAGTGAGACGGAGTGAAAGAGTCGCAGGCTCAGGAATTTACGGCCTCCTCGGTGAAAACAAGTCAGTTTGTCTGGCTAACAAGCGTTGATGGTCTTGGTTTCCCGGACGACCGGGCAACATAAACCCCCTCCTCCTTTGACCTGTCCAGCCAGCCTGAAACACAGGCTCATACTGGGGATGTGGACTTGCGTGTGGTGCTGCTGAGTTCCTGTGATTTTGTCCCCAGCTGAAGGACATGGCTGACAGCAGAGCAGAGCGGGGGGACGAGGACGAGGACGCCCACAGTCTTTTGTACTCTGGTGAGAAACCTTACATGCAGTACTTTTTCATTGTGTCCTCTGAAACCTGCTGGAAGTGGGCATCACTTTCGTTTATTCTGCCAGATCTTAATGAAACCAGTGCCTTCCAACTGGATTTCAAGCGGGACCACTGCGACCTCCTCTTAGATGCAATGGACGCCCAGCTGGATCAGCTGCAGGTCTGTGACTTTGAGTCCTTCCGTCTCTCAGCATGTAAACGGACGGCAAACACACTGAGGTGTGACTGATGTGTCCAGGTGCAGCCCACAAAATATGAAGCCACTTCCAGAGAGCTGCATTTTAATGATGCAGGTAATCCATTCTATAAAGAACACCTTGTTTGAGTTCCACATATTTTCAGTAAGGTATAAACTGGGGGGGGGCGTGTTGTTTTTTATAGCTCCTCAGAAGCGGAGCCCCTCTCTGAGCAAAGACACAGGCTTTGGAGGTTCAACTCAAACCAATGACACCCCCATGTCCTGTCTTGAATTGATGCACACACCAACAACAGAGCAAATATCAGGTAAAAACGTTAAAGAAAATATTAATCTATCCTTCTAGAAATCTGTTTATTATTTTATCATCAGATTGATATACTTGTCCTCACAGATGAGTTCAAATCTTCTTAGATTACATTTTAACACCAAATCATCCCTCTGTTACAGAAAACTCCTCCGACTGTTGGGAACGTCCAGTCATGCACAAGGAAGCCAAAGAGGAGCGAGACAGAGAGGACGCCGAGTCTTGGAGGGAGCAGGTCATCTGGAGGCTGGAGAGGCTGCTGGGGGACACCTGGAAGGGGGGAGGGGTGGTGGGGGAAGCTCAAGCCCCTTCAGACAGTATCCGCACCGAGGACTTCGTCAGACGCTTCAGGGAGGAGATGGTGGAAGCGGCTGTGCCAGACGGGCGCGGCCAGCGACGGGACGGCGAGGAGGAGGACGCAGCTGAGGGGACGGACGTCTCTGACCGTCACACCTGCCAGCGCGAAGAAAGACATCACAGCATCGCTGGTGTTGAGAGAAGGGAAATAGAAACTCACAGTAAGAACACATTGCTGACTAACTGTAGGGTTAAAACATCGAAAAGGTCTGCTTGCAGCAGATTGGGTGGGAATGGAGAACACATCAGCTGGTTGATGATGACAGTGAGCGGTCGCTGGATTCATTTCTTCTGCTTCAAGCAAACTGGGGTTAAAAGGAGCAGAAGGTAAAAAGAAAAAAACAGAGAAAACCAACAACTAAAGGAAGAAAATATCCGGGTGAATGTATCCAACCAGGAACTGCAGAAGTTTCTTGAGGGATCTCAACACTTAATTTTCTGTCTTCTAGCGGGATCAGTGTGGTGTTGTCTGTTCCAGGTTGCGTGTCGTGTGAGTGTCGCGGCTTAATGCCTCCACACATCTTTGATTTTCCCATCCTTCCCCCCCTTTCAGCCTCTCTCAGAGCAGCAGTGCTAACTAACCATGAAAATGTTCAACACAACAACAGCTGTTCTCCAAAGGCCAGATGCTTGGCAGGTACCGACCCCACTGTGTCTGCAAACACAGCCTAACTCCCCCTCCTGGGATTCTCTGGAGTCTCGACAGTGCGCGTTGGCTGTTTGTCTCCCTCTGCAGGAGTGCCTGTGCTGAGCTTCGACGCTGTGTCCATCGACAGCGACCTCGACACTGTTCGCACGGAGGAAGTGAGGCAACACATTCACGAGCGGACCGGTAAGAAAAGAGCTCGATAAAGGTTCACAAAAGTGAACGGAAAGAGTTGAAAACACAAAGCAACATTTTGTGCATTGGTTGACAGTATTGACACAACGTCTTGCAAGATTTGTGGCCTCTATTGATTCATAATGTTTGACTGTTATTAACAGATCAATTGAAGCACAGTTTGATACTGACTCTCGTTTATTTGACCCCCTGTAAGGATGGAAGTCTCTCATTCAGTGTGTCACAGACATGAATGACGCCCAGAGTGACTGTGACACTGTCACACAGGAAGACAGTGAACCTCCCGCCGTGCCCGGTAAAACAAAAAGTCACTGTTTTCTGGTTTAGTCTGATCAGAACATCAACTCGTTTTTTTGACTGACATCAATTTTTGTTGTCTTTCGTTGTCAACAAAGGTCAAAGATCGTCCAGCAAGGAAAACAGAAGTATTTCTGTCAATAAAGCGGCTCAACACAGCCAAAGAGAAACTTCCAGGTAAAAGGAGCCTCATTTAAGACCAGATGAGAACCGATTTTCCTTTATTAGTCCTACAGTCGAGAAAAATCCTTTGTTAGAGCGGCAAGAATGAAAAGAGCATGAAGCAGTATAAAAAAAAAAGCACAAGATAAACAATACATTCAATCAATAAATCCGTGTGGTGTTTCTTGTCCTTCATTCAATTGTTTGGACTTTCTTTCCCTAATAAATGTGATTTAAATTGTTTTTGTGTATGATAGACTTGTGTGTTCTCTGAGTGACCAAGACACTGATGAAGAGAAGAATCCCTGGAGTGGGAAGTCCGGGACATCTCAGTCAGACGGGACCACGATGAAAGCACGACCCTCCAACCTCCGACAGGTGAGAAGCAGCCAGGACTCATAATGTATCATGCAGAGGAGTGTGTGAGATTCTCACACTGTGTTTGTGTGTGTGTGTTTGTGCTTTAGAAATACACAAAAGAGGAAGCAGCTCTGAGGTTGAAGAGGATTCAGTTACGAGATGCTGATCTCTGCCTCTCTGAGCTGCAGTGGAAGAAGAAGGTAAAAATGCAGCCCAGTTATTAGGAAAAAAAAACTGGTGCCATGAAGTCTTGCAAACACTGACAGTTGACGAATTATTCCCCAGCATGCTTTGCAGGACTTGGAGCGGCTGACTACTGAGGTGGCTCAGATGGAGGAAGAAAAGAAGACTTTGGAGTCTGTTGTGAGAGACAGCAGGCTGGAGAAAGACTCTGTTTGGTAGAGCGTCATCTTTTATCATTCCTTCATGCAGAAACAGATGCTGCAGTGAAATACTCACCCTTGAAAGAGCTTCCATTATAATTGGGAAAAAACAATGTGTGTGTTGTAGCTGCGAGCTGCAGAAGTGGCAGAGGCAGAAAGAGTCCATTCTGCTCCAGGTTAGAAACACTGAAGCTGATCTGGCTGCGTTGAGTCAGCGAAAGCAGGCGCTCGGTGATGAACTCGACATGAACACGGTGACGACGCCTGACTCAGTCTGACGTTCACGATCAGTTTTGTTCTGTTTCCCTCTGTGCATCTCATGTCTTGGTTCTCTGCTGATCAAACAAACAGAACCGAGTCCTCGTGTCCGTGCTGGAGAGGGAGGAGATGGAAAGACAGCTGGACGGCGCCAAGAAGCAACTGTTTACTGAGCAGCGCCGCGCACGGGAAGAACTGGAGTCCACGCAGGAGGTTCACTTCATCTGCATAATAATGAAGGGATAGAAACAAGAAGATGTGCAATTTATGATATTTTTGGGTCACGTTATAGGGAGAACCCCGCAGAAGTTCCTGTGTGAACTGTGATGGATTGATTTCTTGTCCTTTAAAGTGTCTCTGTGTGTCTGTTCCTGCCTGATTTTGGCACAGAAGCTGGAGGAGACATGCGAGGAGCTCCAAAGAGCCACAGAAGCTGAGAAATCCCTGAAGATCAGGTGCAATTTACTGGAGGAAGAACAGAAACAGAGAAAACAGCAAATGAAGGTTGTGGATTTCAGCATCATTTATCTTTTGCATGCAACCCAAAACAAATTCAATCTTTTTCTTAATTATGGTCCCACCCACTGTTAGGCTCTCAAAGTTCAAGTGCGCAAGCTGACGGATGAGTTGAGGGTGAATATGACGAGGGTGGAAACTCTGGAGCAAAGCGTGGCCCATAAAGAGCTGCAGCTGCTGGAGTCGAAAGAGCAGTGTGGCGCCCTGCGAAGCGACAGAGATGGACAGAAGGGGGCGCTGCAGCGCCTGGAAACTCAGCACCACAAGGCCCTGAAGGAGGCTCAGGAACAAGCCCAGGAAATGAAGGTAAGTAGAATGACTTTTTAGGAGTAGATTAAAAAGTGTCCCTATCGGGTGTTAAAGCAGGACGAAGAGAAATAAGCGAATGTTTCAAAAGAACGAATTCGGTCCAACTAAGTCATCGTATGGTGGCCTTCAAGTCAGTGGTCAGCACTGTCACAAACAGGAAGATCTTCAGGTGTCCTTCAAGAAACAAACTCCATGTGTTCGGTGAATTAAAAACTCTTCTCGGGGTTTGTCATGATGTTTACTTCTCCTGTTTTGTCAGCTAAAAGAAGAGGAAATAAATCTGCTGAGGAAATCCCTGCAGCAGCAGAAGGAGGAGGCGAAAAAGCGTGAAGACCAACTCAACGTAGAAGCTCTTCAAAAGGTACTGTCACACGGCGACAAGCGCCAGCGTCTTTTGTCACGGCTGCCTGACACGCACGGCGCGCCGCTTTTCAGTTTCGCAGAGCGCTGGAGGAGGAGAGGACCAAGTGGCACGCGGAGAACGTGGAGTCTGTGCAGCTGCGCTGCGCGATGCTGGAGGAGCAGAACAGAAAGAGCCTGGAAAGTCTGAGGGGGGAGAGCCAGCGAGAGAGAACCAGAGCACAGGCTCTTCAGCGTGAAGCGGTGGAGCTGGAAAAAGTGAGACAGAGCTCCTATTACGGTCCTGAAAAAAGTCTGAAAATAGTCCTAATTCTGTGTTTTTGCACATTTTTTTTCTCCGTCTTTAAGAAGGTGCAGGAGTTGGAGACGGAAAGCTGTGCACAGCAGAGAGAGCACGAGTCTTTGCTGGCTGTCGTTTGTAAATCGCTGAAAGAGGAGCACCAGGCGGAGCTGCAGCGCCTGCACATGAACACGGTGCAGGTGCATGGGGGGGGGGGGACTGGAGAAAGCAATCATTTGTGGACACACGTGGCGGGATGTGGCGTGGAAAAGCCGACATGTGTCGTCTGTGGTCACGGCAGAGTCACATGACGGCGCTGCAGGATGTTCGGCTGGCGGCGAAGGAGCGAGACGGGCTCCGGGCGGCGCTCGAAGCGAAGGAAAGAAGCCAAGAGCAGACGAGAGCTGAGGAGGAACAGAGGCTGGGAGGCTGGGCCCAGCAGCTGGCTGCAGAGTGCCAGCAGCTCCAACGCTTAGTGCAGCAGACTGGAGCCAAACCAAGTGCTGCCAGTCTACCTCCCAGGTGTGACGTTTACCTGAATACAGAGTGGAGGACATTCTGTCCTGGTTTACTCTCTTCCACGCACGTAGGATTAACTGATGAGTCTAAATTGTCCTCAGGAGTGGAAGATATGCTCAAACCTTTGTGTTGTGTAGTCCTACAGTAGCTGAGGCGCTCGACAACCTGAGAGCATTTCGGGAGCATTTGAAGCGGGTGATGAACTGTCTGCACGAGGAGCTGGAGTCGCAGAAACGAACCATTGAGCAGCTGAGAAAAGACAAGGTGTGTAACGTGAAATGCGAAATGCAAAACAGCACAAATCAAGGCAAGTGGTCTCAAAAATCAGCTGTTTATTCAGGAAAGAGAGCTCAGCATCCAAAGGCAACAGCTGACAGCAGAGAGGGATCAGGCCTTGAATTCAATGAAAGAGCGTCTGATTCAGGTACGAAACTGTGCACTCTGTGAGAATACACGATTACAGTATCGCACTGAAGATCTTCTCCCTCTGTTTACTTTGTGCAGGAGCACATTGAGGAGCTGAGCAGCCTAAAATGGGCCGGCACTAGTGGCGGCGCTGCCGACGGCAGCGGAGCGGCGACGTCTCTGCGTCGGCAGCTGAGGGCCAAAGACGTGGAGCTGCGGCAGGTGCAGCGGAGCATGGCCCGGTGGAAGGAGCAGACTGCGGCGCGGCTGGCGTGCAAGTTTGAAGAGGAGCTGACGGCTGAGCTGGGAAGGTACGAAGAGTCACCCCAAAACTGGAGGGGGGGGGGGGGGTCCCAATTTATTGTTCCCAGAAGCCTCAACCGAAGATGCTGCAGATGCCAGCAAGATAAAACAGACACTGGTGGGCGCGTTCACTCACACTGACATGCAAATGTGTGCCACCCTGCAGGTGCACGGCAAAGCTCTTAAGGAAAAGGTAACTTGTGTCCGTCTGAAGTATAGATGAACTACTAACCTGCCGCCTGTCCTCACTCAGCTCACTGCAGTGTAACATTTACAGCATCGCTGCTTTACAGAGATATGAGCGCGTCAACTTGTACCGTCGTGATGCCGATGATGGATTTGAATAACAAGCATTCATTTGTAGACTTGTTTGTTTCCCTTAGAAACTCACCTCAGACTCCAGAGGGGAGCCAGAGGACGTCTGAGTGTCCTGGTGGAGAGACAGCTGGTACAAAGGTGAATGTTTTACAGGATTAGCCGCAAACTCCTCCAGATAACAAGAAATGATGCGGTCTGCATGCGTCGTGCTCGTTCACTGAAGAAGAACTGCGTGTCCCGGTGTCCTCCCGCCAGCAGGAAGCTCCGGACCCCCTTGGCGCTCCCTCCCGTCACGCTGTGGACTCTGCTGCCTCCTGCGGCTCCTCGGACGTGGCGTCATTCAAGCTCCTGCGGTACCTGCAGGGGCGAGTGAAGCAGCTGCGTGTGGAGAATCAGTCGTTTCCGTGGAGACCCGCGGCTTCAGAAACAGCATCTTCCGCTCCTATCTGAAGACAGTGAGTCCGCTCCATCAATAGACTGTTACTGGACAATAACGAATGCTTTGCGAAACCTCACAGTGAAGCCAAACACACTGACTTTCACCACCTTCAGAATAAAATCACTGGGCAGTTTGTCAGCTGTGCTATGGAAAGTGGCTCATTCTGGTGGTCCGTAACAAAGACGTCCGTGTCCCGTGTGAGCCAATCATCCATCAGGACACTTTCGCGTGAGGAACATCAAATCTCACACTTTGCGACGAGACGTTTTTCACTCTAAAATGCGAAAGCTTCCGGTATTTTACGACCGAGCGGCTCCGTGGGTCCATAAATGAAACACTCACGCTTACGTCTGCTGAAGATTAACGGGCAGGTCACGGTGACAGAAGACAGCGTGGTCATCACATCCTCATTCCTGCGCGTTACAAAAGTCAAACTTTATAGCCGAGCTCCAGTTAACTGTGAGAGCGCGACGAGCCGAGTCAGGATCATGCGAGTTACGTCATGCAACCTCATAAAGCTGACAGAGGGTTCAAGGGAATCCCTTCATATGAGAGGAACGCAGGAGGGTTTCAGGTTTCTGGTGTCAGCATAAGAACACTTCAACTAACATGAATGAGGTCAGAATGAATGGTCTCAGTTTTCCTGACTTTGTACACTGATGCCTCAGGTTGTGGTGTGATCCCTCCCGAGTGTCGTCCTAATATATTCCACATGTTTAAAGTGTCCCGAAGGAATAAACAGCTCTGCATGCATGTAGAGTCTCTAAATGAACAAAGCACCTTTAATATAAAAAAAAGAAGAGATGACGTAAAAACACTGGATGGCTGTTTGCAGTTCTGGTCACATGAAGTTACAATCTAATCCTCAAAATCTGCATTTGCGTGACTTCTTTACAAGTTTCCTCACAGCTCACATCAGCAAAGCACTATGGGAAAATGACTCTTCCACCACAACTGGAACGGAGATCGGGTTCACGGAGCGAGCGAACAGGAACAGCTCCTCTGCGGTCTTCCGGAGGCTGAACGCAGAATCTCGGGTGCTGCGAACTGATGCTTAACAAAAAGTCGTATTTACAGTTCTTCAGTGTGTTGCTGGCACAGCTTTGGCAAAAACTGACATTTGAAGAGTTGACTTCGTAAGGCTGCCTGCCTATTGACCTTGGAAAGCTCTTGTTGATCCAGCTGTTTGACTGGTTCGGTTAGCACATTACTTGTAGTTGCCGGGCAATAAAGTCAGAAAACACAAACTGATTGACTGCGAAGCGGACGACATGTTGCACAGACAGCACGATGTTTGCAAAAAGCCAGACCTGGCTGGAAATGAGTCTTTCAGTCTTTTACTTTGGCGGGGCATGTGGCGTGGTGGAGCACCGTTACATTTCCATGTCCTCCTCCACAGAGCTGTGGGCCACGGGGAAGCTGTACAGGGGAGAGTGTGCGTCTGCGGGTGGACTGGAGGGGCTGAGGGGGCTGTGCGGGACGGGCGAGGGGCAAGGCGTCGGGGGCTGCCGCGATACTGTCTGTTGTTTGCGTTGTTTCTGTAGCGAGCCCTTTAGGCGCCGACAGAAAGGGTCGTCTGGTGGTCGCCACAGCACCAGCTCCATGCAGGAATGGCTCCTGAAACAGAGAGGAGACAAACTGACGCCAAAGGGGGACAACAAAGGTGGAGAGTCCCCCCCCCCCCCTTCCCCTCAAACTTTGGCTCTTATTGACTGATTGATATCGTTTTCATTGTTGCGTTACTGTGAGCAAACAAAAGAGGACGTACACGGACTGGGCCACCGTGTGAGGGAGGATGTCGCTGATGCCGCGCTGCAGTCCTTCCTTCAGACTGTCAGAGATCACCAGCACCGGCCGCCGGGGCGCCGGCTCCACATCCAGGTCTTCGTCCTCATCATCGTCCTCCAGAGTTATTCTGTGGGACATTGATATTCACTTGTAGCACCACAAAGCTGCTGTGATACTAGCAGCATGACTCCGATGTAAACACTGCCAACCTGTCTTCTATCTCCTGGAGCCTCCTCTGAGCCGCCTCGATCTCCATGCAGGAGCCGTCGCCGTCGGCTCGGGGCAGGGAGGAGGAAGGCACAGGCTGACTCAGGTCCTGGGGGGCGGGGCACGGCGGTGGGAGCGCAGGGGGAGCTTGTTGTGCAGGCAGGGGAGCGCAGCTTTTTGCTGCGGGCCAGTCGGCGTTTGTGCTTGAAGTTGAATTTGGTGTAACATCCACCTCTGCCTCACACATTAACCTCCTCTTCTTGGCACTGCATCCCCTGATGAAACAGTCATAGGATCACTTTAACACTCTGATGTCGCACAACCAGTCAGTTTCAAATCTGCCATGAGCATAACACATTTTTGACAATATAATAAAAAATAGATGAAATTTAGAGCTGAATGTGACGGTCCAATGTTTCCAAATTAGGTCAAAGGGTAAAGTCTTGAGAGTTTCTGCAGGACGGTGACCAACTGCACAGAAACAACAGCAAAAAAAATGTTAATAAATAGTGTCCAGGCTCATGCTGTGCCTGATTTAATGCGAGAACATTTATCATCATTCAACAACTTCAAAAACTATATGAGAAGAATAAACAGAGTCAGTTTGGATGCATTTGAATTGGGATGTTGCAAATCATGTTGCATAACTTGACTGGGGACCAGTAAGCTGCGAGTCGAGCATGCATCTGTCACTTACTCATCATCCACTCTCCTCCTGTGTTTCCTGAGGCATCGTGTCTCCCAGCTGGAACACAGAGAGGTGTCAGCACAGAGAAGGCGCTGCTTTCACACAGCCGACGCTCGAGTCCTCAGCAGCCTTCGAACCGCCGGCGACTTACTTGCTGGACACCGCGGCTCTCTGGAGGCGCCCGGACGTGCTCGGCGGTCCGAAGTCAAACTCTGGGAGGCTCGTGGGGCCTGAAAACGAGAACATGGCTGGGAGGAACCTCAGCTCGCTGCCGGAGGGAGCTGGGTGGTGCATGGAGCTCCACGCCGGGAGGTGGATGGAGGAGACACGCACGCAGTTGGTCACAGCTCGAATCTGAAATGTGAACAGATTAAGATATTTCAGGAGGCTGTTGTGCGTTTTCCCCCCCACTACGTCAGCTCCTTACATAGCTAGCTATAACGTCATCCTAATAAATAAAACCCAGTAACATTACGTGCCATGGTATCGATATATCACCGTTTTTCTACAGCAGTATATCAACTTTATACAAGTTAAGCGGGCGCACACCACAGCGGAGACTGACCTGTGCAGCTGCCCTGCCCCTCTGTTTGTTGTTGATGTCGACGCTTTGCTAGCCCGCAGCCGCTCACGTCACATTGTTTATCTCCGGAATATTCCCGTTTGCGCTCAATGAAAGCTCCCCGGGACGTTCGCCCTGCAAACCTAATTTACCGATACTCCAGTTGAGCAGAATTGGTCAGTTAATGAGCTGTGCCTATGCTGCGAACTGCCTCAGAGGGGGGCTGGCACAGCTGACGTTAGCCTGCTATTCTGAAACCGTGACTCTTACACTGAAGGCAACGTTACGGATCCTACTACGGCGCGTGTGACTCGCTGCAACTGCCAGCGCTCGGGCAGTATCCGTAGCGTCCCCTTGATGAGCGCGTGAGCTGAGTAGTGATTGGTCGCGGTTGAGGACTAAGTAGCAGTGTGAGCCAATCAGAAGTGACGTAGAGCTGGCCCTGCCATCGCCATAGTAGAATTATAAAGCAGCTTCGAGAAGAGTCGTCAAGTTTCTAGTATGTGCGTAGGTTACGTTCAGAAATGGAGTTGCATTGTGGGAAATGTAGTATAAAATCGAAACAATCGTATTTGTTTTGGAAGTATCTGGGAATTATAAATTCAAAGCTTCGCTTCGTGGCTTGTTTTTTTAAAAGAATAAATATGACTTTTTTTTAAATTCCTTCTTGTTTTTGCTGAGTTTCTGACCCGCAGCAGGTGTTTTAAACCCACGCAGCTTTTTGGCCGTTTTGTTATCTCAAATGACGGAGTCATGTGACAGTGAAATACTAGAAGCTGCTGTCTCCGCTTGTTTCCTCACTCAGCTCTGATTGTTCGCGGTGGGCACATCGAGGAGGTAACTGCTTTTTTACTGTCATTCCTTTCAGACACTAGTCACTAAGCTGCTGTAACATCAGTGTAACAGTGGATCCTGAGAAAGTTTCCATCCTCACCCGCAGGTCTGTTGTGTCTTTATTTATAAGTGCAGTTGTTTCCAGGCTAAAGTTTGGCATCACTGCGCTGTGTTGATCCGGGGCTGAGATGGTTCGTGTGCTTTGTGTCACCCAGCAGGTCCTCCACAATGCTGTCTTTAATTATATTCACTGGTCTGCTGGCTGTGAGCTGGACTTTACCATGTGGTGAGTAACTTTGTGCTAAAAAAGTTCTCTATTAACAACCATTAGGGAAAAAAGGGATTTATTGTTCAAACTGAATCTCTTTGAACTGTTGGGCAAACTCAGTTTACACAGTGACTCATCAAGTCTGGACATTCACAGATTCTGCAATCTTGGATTAGATTTGTCAAAGACTGTCCTTAAATAAAGTCAGCTGTCACTATGAAGTTAATAACTTCTGACCTCCTTAAGTCTTACATAAATATGTCCTGTCAGTCCGCCGTTTCTGCTGATGCAGCTGCTGCGGTTTTGCAATGCTTCGTGAGTTTAGTGTCGATGTGAGCAACACTAATGAAACCCAACCCTCACTGACACCCCCCCCCCCTCTTGAATAATATTTTTTTCTTTCCAGATACGGGGGGATCAAACAGTGAGCTCCTCCTGTCGCTCAACCAAAATCTCCTGCGCTCTCTGGAGAACCAGGAAGCAGCCCCCAATCCCAGTGTGCACCTGGCGTTACGCCTCTCGGAGCGCCACAACCTCGCCAAGGAGGGCGAGCACCTCAACAGACTCAAAGATACTTTACACAATAACATTCAGAGGTTTGACGCTGTGTTTTAAGACCCCCTTTATTTTGCTTTCTGCCTGCTGTTTGTGAGGTTGAAGGTGATGCGTTTTCTCTTCGGCCTCCAGTTCTCTGTCCAACAGTCAGTCTGTGGTCGGCCTCCTGGCGCTCTACACTCTGGCCCTGAAATCCTCCTGCCACGACCTCAGCACCATCACCTTCACGGTCGGTGAGAAGAGTGAGACGCTGCTGACGCACCTGAAGAAACAGATGGAGCAAGAGAAAGAGCACATTGCCTGTAAGCTGACCTTTGACCTTTCAGAGGTGGCACGTCCTCCTGAATACCTTGACAAAACCTCTTTTCCTGCATCTGGAGTTCAGAGAGGGGAAATTATTTCAACATGACGTTCTCATTTAGGCGTTAATTTCTGAGGGTTCAGGAACTAACGCAGAAGTCAGAGTATCGGAGCAGAAAGGGATTCGATGTTGTTTATCGATGATCTCTTGTTTCAGTGTGATGCAGTCTCCTCTTCCTCTCTCTCCTTCAGTCAGCCACCGCCCTTTGACCAACTATTACCAGTACTCCCTGGGCGTGCTCGCACTCTGCGTGAGCGGCGTCAGGGTCAACAACCATGTCACCAACAAGCTCATCAAGGCAGTCGAGCACGAGCACTTCAGACACGGAGACAGTGAGAGTGTCGGTGAGTGATGCAGTGAACATGCTCTTATGCAATAACCTGGATGAACCGAAACTGTCAGGCTACTGTCTTGTAAAGACATAATATCGATGTATTATTACCAACTTGTGATTTTAACTATTCAGGGAGATTTTCTACAATATTTTGCACCAATATATTGATACAGATGTTGGAGCCAGTGTTTTCCAGGACTTACTGAAATCTTGAGCAAACAAAAAAACTGTTCCATTTTATCTTTTAAGGCCCTTTTGTATTTTAATGACGTGGGTGTCTGCCAGCATTAGACTTCACTGCGATATTTATGCATATACCGGTAAATGATTGGTATCAAAGGGTCAGTGGCCTTTAATCGAGGTCCTTTCGAGGTCAACTCCTACAAAACAAGGTCAGGAAAGACGAGCTTTGCAAAAGGATGTCCTCAAAACAAAAAACTCAACTGGCTGAGCTACAAAAAAGTCAACAAAGCGCCTCAGAAATCCAAATTATAAAGGTATATATATACGGGCTTATATATAAGTTCAGTGTTGGTGTTTGACCTCCTCAGACACCTATGCCATGGCTGGGATGGCCCTCCAGTGTGTGAAGGACTCCGGCTCTCATGTGCAGAACGCTGCAGAGCTGGAAACGGCCGTTACCACGACCAAGCAGAAGCTCCTGGCTGCCCGGAGGCCTGACGGTCACATCGGCAACGAGTTCAGCACAGGACTCGCCGTCCAGGTGAGATCAGTTTGCGCTCGGTGCCCTCCTGCATCTCCGAGAGCCTGATAAATACTAAAGCTACTTAAATATGTGTGAATCCCAATGTTTTCTCTTATCTATTGTGTCCACTCTTGGTAAAATGTATAATCCTATTTATTTTCACTGTTAGGCTTTACTGGCTATGGGCAGTGAGGTGTTGGCGTGCGCTCCTTCGATGGAGGCCATGAGGACGGCAGCCAGAAGCAACATGTACAACAACCCCATGTCCATCTCGCAGACGCTGCCTGCTCTGCATCACAAATCCTACCTGTCAGTGAAAAACAAGGAGTGTCTCCACGAAGACGGTGAGAGCAGCAGCAGCAGCATCACAGCAGCGGCGGTGGGGTGCATTTGTGTCGTCACCTGTGTCGTCTTGGTTTGTGCGTTCCCACAGACACTCTGGTGCTGGAGCCCATCGATCCTGTGGTGGTCCTACCCAGTCACACCAGGGTGGCTGTGACCGTGGAGGTGGTGACGTCGAGCGGAGCCGCCGCATTATACTCCGTGAGCGTGCCGAAGAGCAGCTCCCTGTTGGAGGCGCTCACGCTGCTCAAGGAGAACGACGTTGGTTTCACGTGAGTTCCTGCGATCCTCCGGGACGTCTTCACTGTGGCTTTAAGTCTGAACCATCCAGTGCACTGAGAGACCCCCCGATACTGTGCGGCAGGTTTGAGACGGAGACCAGCCTGTGGGGACCTTTCCTGAGTGTGATCAATGGAGAGCAGGCCAGGCAGAGCGACCGCAGATACTGGCACCTCTCCTCCGACGGCGCTTCACTCACACAGGGTCAGAGCGACAAACACACACACACACGCGTGTCCCTTTACTCTGCTCTCTTTTAACTCTGGTAACTTCTCCCTTCAGGTGTCAGTGACTTTAAGATTGAAGCAGATCAGCGGATCACCATCAAAAACACAAGCTACTGAGGACTCATGAGTGATTGAGGCCAAACACCAGCACCTCAGTACCAGATTTGTTTGTTTTGTGACATGTTACTTGGTCCACCTTGTGACTGTACTGAAAACGTCTGCTGTCAACTTTATTGGTGTTTGAATTTTAGACAGTTTGAAATGTTTTTTTAAAGTAATCTAGAAATATTTGAGGAAGATATTCTGATCTGGTCTCAGTTCATGAATTATTAACGTTTCTGATGATGGATTTTTAATCTTGTAATGAGCGATGTGGTGGTGAACACTGGAATGAATTAAATGTCTTTCGAAACTGTGAGTGAGCTTTTTTTTTACCTGCAGTTTATCGGGATTAAATCGCAATTCATGTTGCTGCTTCAAATTAAATGATATAGAAATAAATTAACTTTAAATGCAATGAAAAATGCCGAGATGGAACTAAAGTAAAGGTATTACTTTATCGTAATAAGCACAAAAAGTCACTGCAATAATTACATATTGCTGTAAATCAGTTGGATCTCATCAACTATGTTGACCTGTTTGCTCATCTATC
>JASSRZ010000011.1:10413099-10456810 GCA_032164315.1 Malacoctenus gilli
TGTGTGTGTGTGTGTGTGTGTGTGTGTGTGTGTGTGTGTGTGTGTGTGTGTGTGTGTGTGTGTGTGTGTGTGCCTGTTATTCATGGGTCTCACACTCATGATAATATGCTGATTTATGAAGTGAGTCAGACTTGAAGCTTTGTCTTCGTGGCAGGAGGAGAGAAATCAAAACAACCGCCACCACGAGCCAAACCTCCGACCTTTCAGTTTAATTAAAACGAAAACAAATCTGCGTCGACGTGCCGAAGCTGCCAAGTGAATAAAGAGTGCTCGGAGAAATTGGATGTCTTCCATTTCTAAACTCTTCTTATCTTCATGTCTCTGCTCAAAACTTGTTGGATTTTTTTGGCCGTTTAATGTTGCAACTACAAGCGTGACAAGGTCTTGAATCCAAATGACCAACATGCAGAATATGATCTGAAGTAGAAGATTGAACGCATCCTCGCACAAGGATAGAGCCCACGAAAGGATGTCAAACTGGTCTCTGTCTCGGGGCCACATAGAGACCAGATTGAGGCCAGGAAGTGTGAGCCCATAGTCTGCATGTCTGACGCCCCCCTTCAGCTCGCTCACCTGGCCCTTCAGACGCACGTCGTCCCAGGCCCTCAGCTCTGGCACCCTGTGCGGGAAGCCCAGGCCCTTCTCAAAGGGCTGGGTGCCCCTGAAGTGCCCCCGCAGGATCTCGGAGTGTCCCATGTCCCTCACGGGCTGGAGCAAGGCCTCCTGGGACACGTGGGACTGGTCCGCGTCCACAGCGTTGCGCACCGATGACATCATGGACTCCATGGCTTGTCTGGGCTTGGCTTGGTTGCCCACCCAACCCTGCGTGGGGTCGGTGACGGGGATCCAGCCGGGGCCCGTCTGCTCCTGCAGGTAGGAAAGGAAAGAGCCTCCGCCACCTCCGTTGCCACCGTTACCTGACCTGTGGGGACAGCGGCGGGCCGATGAGAGGGTCGCACACGCAAACTGAAGCACTTGTCATCAGCCCTGTGCTCCCTCTGGGAAGGCTTTTCACTGACATGCAGGCAAAAGGCCAGGTTTTAATCACGGCCCGCTTAATGAGAGAGGTACGCCGACGCTCACACTCACCTATCGCCATTGCGGTCTGCAACACAGCTCAGACCAGGTGACTCACTCAAGCGAGCATACACTCTTTGCTGTCCTGCAACAAGAGAAAGCCCTTCCTCTGAGCCCGTCCCGCCTTCTCTTCCACCACCTCCTCCTCCAGCTCCGTCACCACCAGTCGTACTCGTGACGGCTGATGCCTCTGAACTTGCCTCTGACCCCTGACCATTGTTCAGCCCGTTAAGATTGATCCCAGCGATGGTGCCCCCGAGCGAGGCCGGCGTGGTCGTGCTGAGCGAGTCAACGCCCATCTCTGAATCGTCTTCGGGCAGCTCAATGGAGCTCAGCACGCCGCCCCCTCCGCTGGCTGCGCTGGCCTGACTGGCCGGCCGACCCAGACTTCCGTACGGCAGCCCCAGCAGGCCTTCTGAATCGTCAGCGTTGCTGCACTCCAGCGAGGAGTCCTCCACGGGCACTAA
The DNA here is from genome assembly GCA_032164315.1 of Malacoctenus gilli. Classification (NCBI taxonomy): domain Eukaryota; kingdom Metazoa; phylum Chordata; class Actinopteri; order Blenniiformes; family Labrisomidae; genus Malacoctenus; species Malacoctenus gilli. The sequence continues at coordinate 10,414,644 of JASSRZ010000011.1, forward strand.
GGAGGGGCTGTTGCCTGAGGGCCACACCTGCACATCGGACATCTCCATAAGGGTGTCTTCTTCTGTGGTGGCGATGGGCGCACAGTCCAGACTGGAGACCTCTTGCCAGAAAGGCTCCGCACCCAGCGGGGAGGGCAGGCTGTACTGCATGGAGGCCGGTGAAAGAAGCTCTTCCTGCGCGAGCCCATAACCTGGAGCGAGACAGAGAGAGGCACACTGACACCCGGCCCCCCGCCTCGCTCCCCACCTCACCCCCACAGCATCAGGACCCTGGGAGGGGGTTTGTGCCCCTGCCCAGGAGCTGGGCATCTTAGGGGAGGAGTAGAGGAGGCTGAAGGGACAAATGGGAGAGGAGAGGGGGGGGAGGGAGAGAGGGGGAGGGGGGGAGGGGGAGGGGGGCCAAGACAGTAGGAGCTGGAAGAAAAGTGCATGGAGCTTTGGACAAGAGAGCAAGGGGCAGCTTTTAGAAGAGGGGGGTTGTCAAGCTCAATCAGCCAGCGCTGACAGTGAGAGCAGCAGCGGCAGCAGCAGCAGACACAGCCAGATGGACCGAGAGACTGAGACTGAGGTTCGAACCCAGCAGTGACTGATGCTGCTCTGCTGGCTGCCACCTGCAGGGGGAGACGGAGAGGGATTACTGACACCTGTCCAGCAGGGGACACACTCTCTCTCTGGCTCGTCCTAACACGCACATACATCCACACTCTGATCGGCATGCCTTCAAACCCACTCAGAAAACAGGCAGGTTAATATTGTTATCAGGCTTTGAGAGCATGCACGCAGGCAATCTCATATCCTCCTTGCACACAGGTGCGCACACACTCACACACATACACACTCACACACTCTCTCACACACTCGCTGCTGCGAGTTATTACACTGACACACACCGTTTATTTGAATGCATTCAATACAACACAGCTCTATAAACAGACTTATCTTATTGTTAAGGCAAACACAATAAATCGCCTTCCTTTCTCGTCAAAGACGCACAGTCGCTGCCTCAAACAGAAATTTGAATTAGTTACTCAGGTGCGGTCACAACAGTTAGTGGGGCTGCATGTTGTCAATGCGCTGCGGACTCAGGTCACTCCTACAGCTGTTTCGCAAACACCCCTTTGGGTTCCAGATTTTTTTGCCTGTCGTGTAAAACCGGCTTTGGCATGACGGAGCACCGCGGCGGACCAGATGGAGGATGACTGAGTAAAACAAAAACCCAAATCAACAAATAACTTTGGCAGGTCTTCAACCAAATGTGTCGCACCGAAATCGATGTTAAGTTGAAGAATAAAATAAATAGGAATGATGGTTCAGACACAACACAGGTGAAAGTACGGTGTGGTAAACGCATGAAAGTGAATCATCAGACAGTTGTGAGAAAAGAGAATGGAAATGGTGCAAAACATGTGGTGCCAGTGAGAGGAGAGGATGAACATGTACCTGTGCGAGAGCGAGAGTGAGAGAGAGTGAGAGAGAGAGAGAGAGAGAGAGACACTGTATGTGTATACTGTATGGTGCGCTGGGTGAAACATGATTCATGGCTGGCAGCAGTTGAACGCTGAGACTGCAGGAGATATTTGAGACTCCAGAAAGCAGCGGACCCCTTGTCCTACTTTCTCTTTCAGTCTCCACATCGCTGCTTCTTGTCTTGGGGAAGTATTAAATATAACTAGGTATATTTCCGTTCATGGTTCATCTTTGAGAAAAAAACTGAAGGCCAACAGCTGTGAAAATGGAAGAAAATTGGGGGCTTGATAATTCGCTTGATGTGTTTACATTACAGCACTAGTTGATTGTGAAGGTGGTTGACCGAATCTGACAGATTTCAACAAATGTTGTAATATTTGTGCAAGTAAAGTTGAAGTAGAAACCAGCCTCTTCACAATGAATATTTTTGTGATGGCATAGAACAAAGTGTACGTGCAGGCATGGCTTTAAAGAAAAAAATAGTGGCCGATGTATTTTTTTGAAGGAACATCCAGACGAGGGAGCCTCAATTCATCCGCTGGTGTGTAATTATCAATTTTTGAAATATCGCTGTCAGCAGAAGTGAACCGACATTTGAGCTGTTGAGCGTGTGCAGCTGCTGTGCGTTTATTTCTAGACAAAGTTGCAACGACCAAGTCAATCACCAACAAAATAATAGTGACGACAGCTCTCTGACGACCAGCCGTTCTCCATCTCGGAGGACTTCGCTGGTTGATGGTTACGTCCCGTTTTCAGGTGAGTGTACTAAAGCTGACTAATAAAGACACTGATGTCAGTCATCAGCCATGAAGACAATATGAATATTCTACTTTGGTATCATTCAAACTTAGCACTCTGGTGCATCTGTGATCCAGACGAAGCTTGGACATGAGTTTGGTTTTGAGAAACCACTGAAAAAAAACTCTAAATGAGACATTTTCTGGTTCTGATCGTGGAAATAAAAGAGGAGGAGAATTTTGTTTTCTTCAGGTAATGATGGCGAAAGAGAGACATTAAGAAAAAGACAGAAATTAAGGAAATAATTATAGTAGGAACATAAAAAATGTGTCTCTGATTGCTTGAGCTCCTCCAGTTGAATCAAAGACATGAACACAAACCGGTGAAGTACACAGAAAATCAGATGTAAAGGAAAAGCGTACTTCTTCCCCAGACACAGTGGATAAACATGTATAGATGGAAGGCACACAACAGTAACATTTGACACGCACACAGATACGCCCACACAGACTGAGTTGGAAGTTTACATCAAACTATAAAGACATTTACAACAAAATGTAGAACAGTTGTCCAGATAGACGTCACACGACACTCACAGAGACATCAGGGAATGTTTCACACCAAGTACGATGGGCGGCTCGTCATAGAAAAGTAGCGGCACGCAGAACAACCACAACACTCATACATGAACAGAGCAAACACAAGTCAGAGATCACAAAAAAGGTCGGTGGCCTTTTTCAACCCCCCCTCGAGGACAGATCGCTGAGGAGTAACAGAGACAGACCGTGGTGTCGTTCTCAGTGTGCATGCCATGCACAGACACGTGTCTGTTGGTCGAGCAGCATTAGGTGCAGAGTCCAGTGCAGTGTGTCGAAGCGTCACCCCCCCTCCCCCAACGAGCCGGCGTTACTTTTGCCCCCCCGCCCTCCTCCCTCCTCCCTCCTTCCCGGGTCCCAGTGTCTCCATGCAAACACAGGGGGTGATGAGCAATGGAAGTGCACATGCTGACATGCAGGAGCACGAGGAAAGAAGGGATGGGAAAAAAGGGAAAGGACGGTGAGAAAAAACAGGAGGGCAGCGAGAAACAGAGAGACAGAGAGGGAGAGACAGAGAGAGATAGAGAGAGAGAGAGAGAGACAGAGAGAGAGAGAGAGAGAGAGAGAGAGAGCAAGAGCACGAAAAAAGGGTGATGACTACAGACAGAAACAGTGAGAGAGAGCGAGGGTCACCTCCCCCCTCCCAGTGGGTGCTGAGTACACAGTCTGTGTGAGGGGTATCTGTCCCAGAGCGGACATTCAAATCAAGGTGGGGGGGGATTTCTTAGAGAGTTGAAACAAAGAAGAATGCACTAGTCGCAAATCAATAAAAAGCTAGAGATGTGGGTCAGAGGTCAACATGAGGTCGGCATGAGGTCAGAGTTCGGAGAGGAGTGAGAAGGAGGAAGAGTAGGGCGGCTAGGCTGCAGATGACATGTCCAGAGAAACACAGAGAGAGGGACAGATTCACAGGGAATGAAAACAGGGCTCCCAAAAGAACATTCAGTGCACCAACATTAACCCTGAAGAGACTCAAACTACTCCCCATGCAAACACAAGCAAACAGAATTAGGATGCCCTTTGCAGGAGTCTAAGAGCAGAGCTGAATTATTCGGTAAATTCTCACTGTGGTGTAGCAAAACCTTGCTTACCTACTGTGGAGGTGCACTGAGTAACACCAGAGGAAACGTAAAGTCCTCCACATATTTCAAACAAAATCAAGCGAACCGTTTGTAAAGAGACCAAACTACTTCCACGTTCAGTACTTGAGCATGTGGGAAAAAATACCTTAGTTCTCAAAACAGAGTGACTATAAAAACACATAATAAAAATAATCACCTGCACAAACTAATTTGTGAAAATGCATTTTGTGTATATCCTAATAATAATAATAATCATAATAATAATTGGTTTAAAACTTTTAAAAATCACTAAAGACCTGAGACAACAACATGATCATTAAATAAAACAAAATAGTGCTTGGTTGGACGAACTACAATCACAAAGGAATAAAATGACACTTTGTCATCGAAAGAAATGTCCATAAATGTATAATTTAAAATTTCCTGCAAAAGTCTATCTTTGCTTTTATCTTATTTACCAGCCAGACTATTGATGTCTGAAACTACGTTAATTTTCCTTTGTTTGTTGGTTAGAAAGTTTTTCATGCAGTTAAAACAAACAAAAAATAACCAGAAAAATCACGAGAGAGAAAAAACAATTTAAAAGTCAATTCAGTTCGTAAGATAATCGACAAATGCTTGGATTTATGTTGATAAAGTAAGACTCAGACGTTTAGCTCCTTATTTGCAGCTTACATGAACATTATTTTTCAACGACATTTGGACTGATTCTCAGTTTTTGTGGTCGCTCGTTTCATTTACTTCCAAAACAAACACACGGAGCTCCTTCCTGTGCAGTTATAAGCAAAAGGAGAAACAGTACTCAGAGTGAAAGCCGCCGTGTCGCAGCAGGAACGGCTTTTGGGAGGCAGATAGTCAGACAGGTAGACAGAGAAGACAGATACACCGTTATCAGATTCACTGCAGCTGTGATCTGAACGACACCCCCCTTTTCACCCCCCCCCCCCGCCCTTTGGCCGTCATGGTCGCATCCGTATGCATGGTTTACATCTGTGATTATTGCTCCGGTTTTCACGGCGAGCGAACTGCCGCCTGTCAGGCTAACTCTTCCTCTGCACAGAGGAGAGAAGCCCGTCCAGGGGGAGGGATAGGGGGGGGGGGCGCTCGCACCAGCCCAGGGGGGGTGAAAACGGAGTCAATAAGATGTAGGTTCTCCAGTATGCATGGGAGAATAAAACCATGAGGCGAAAGAGCCAAAAACTGAGGACGGACAACTGGTGAGAAGGTCAGATATGCTCGACTGGATCATTGTGTGACAGATTCTCATGCGGCATTATCTTTCCTTTAGATCTAAGATATCATCACATTCTGTGGCCTGAAGAAGAAAACTCCGTAACCTCGTGAATGATAGAAAGACGCTCACTGTGAGGGCTGATTTGAAAGTATTTCTGTGTGAGCTGAATTGTCTAAGAAACCCTGAATCGTCGCTTTTCTTTCGAGCTCGCTGTGTCTCCTGTTAACTTCCATGGCTGTGAATAGGAACAGTGTGTAATGAATGACCAAAGGTTTCACTGGGGGACAGTAGGAGTGTCCTGAGTCCTTCTGCATGCTGCCTGAGGTAAAACCCTGCCAACGTTTGATGTTTGTGGCAGCTTTCATTCACGGTGAGAGAGAGAATCAAGAGTTTACAACGTCAGGCTGTCTGCTGGGGAAACATCGGGGAGAGAGGATGTGTGTTTATTGGGACGGTGTCAAGACATGGGGTGGGGGGTGGGGTGGGGAAGGGGCTGCACTGTGGGATCAGGGAGAGAAGGGGGGGTTGGGGCGCTTACCATTGGTTATACCAGGGGAGAGGTGGTCCCTCTCGTTGTGTCGGCGTCTGCTGAGGTCTCGGGAGCCTTGTCTGACCGGCTGAGGCGGCTGACCCTCCAGCATGTTGATGATGTCCATGCGATCGATGCTCTTCAGAGCTGCGTACAAGCTTTCCACTGCAGAGGAGGGACGCGAGGGGAAGAGGAAGAAAACTGTGTTCCAACAGATGGACTGCAAACAGCTGAGAACGAATGGTTCAACGTGACTAAAACAGAACGCGCGTCCACCAGGTACAGGATGAGTTTAAGTGGAAGAATATGGTCGGATTTGGATTTAGGTTGGAAGAGTAAAAGGAAGTCGGAGGGGAGCAGTGAATTCTGATCTCGGGCACTCACTCTTGGCCCTCTTGCCCTCTCGGGTGGCCCACAGGTTGAGCAGCGCGGAGCTCTGCTCCAGCAGGGAGTTGGGGTTCTCCACCCGGATCTTGTTGATGTCGTCCACACTGAGCTGGAGCTCGCGAGCCAACTCTGTTTGCAGAAAAAGAGAGAGAAAGATGAAATCCTTCTCTCACGCAGAGTCCGGCACGTTTGTGCATTTAAAACAGTGCAGCCGCTCTCTCCCGGAGAGGGGGGAACATTGCGCCGCTCTTTTGGCAGGAAGGCAGAACGTAATTAGTCTGACTGGCCGAGCACCACGTTCTCACTTTGTTTAATCAGCGGCGTGCTCGGCAAGCTTGTCGGACATAAGGTAAACATGGACGGCGCAGCCCGACACGGCGACGCGCGGTCAACTCTCGCTGTTCACTCACCGGCCCAGCTCAGTCCCAGCTGCTCCGCGATCACGGCCATCTTCAGCTCCGTCCTCTCCATGGCGCTCATGGACGCTGCGGAGATCAGAGCGGAGCCGTTCGTTGTGGCGTCGTAACACAAAAACAGCAGGTGAAGCGGTTTGTGTGTGTCGGGGGGGAGCTGCACATACCCATGGCGGGCTCATTCAGAGCGCTGTATCGCTCTCTTAAAGCCAGCGGGGTCAGAGTTCGCCTTCGGTCTTCGCTGCCAACAATCTGCTGGCAGAAGTCGAGAAGCTCAGGCAAGTTGACAAGGACCGAAACTGCATTTTTGCTGGACTCAGTCTGAAAGTTTTACCTTGATACATGGAGGCATCGTGATGTTGAGGTTGCAGAGGACGTGCTGGCTGTCCTCATACTTGGTGGTCTTGCGCAGGAAAGACAGGAATCCGGTGGGCTCTTTACTGCTGTCTCTCACCTTCGCCACATGGACGGTAAAGAGGCAACAACGTGAAGTGAGTAGGGTGGACTTACTGAAGTAACAGAGAGCAGCAAAGTATACAAAACGAAGGATGACGGCAACACCTTGACGGAAACAGGAAGACGGTTGTCTCTGAAGGCCTGGAAGCTGAAGCAGCGAGGCTGCTGGGCGGCTTTCCTCACGGGGACCAGATTCCCTGAACACTCCAAGTGAAGCGGCATCCCCTCCATCACCTGAGGGAGAGCGCGGAATTTCACCACAGCCAAGACAACCCAGCAAAATATCCACTCAATTTTTTCTGTGAGGGACTTTGCTCTCTTGGAGCGTTGAATCAGATTTGCGAATATCAAATCGAACCATGACGAACATCCGAAGGTTTTCCAGAATCTAAATTTAAACACACAGACTCTTGTAGAACAACTGTGGAGGTGTTTGGCTTCACTGTGACACTTTTGGCCAATGAGAAATCATCTGTTTTGAGAAACACACCTCATATGAGTGTTTTCCTGCTCTTTTGGAGCTCGACTCTGACCTCTATGTCTCTGCTGCGCGCGACCTCCGTGAAGTTCTCGTGCTGCTCCAGCGTTTTGTCCATCTTGTCGTCGGTCATGCAGTAGCAACGCAGGCGTCCCTCGCGCAGCTCGTTCATCTTGGCGAACACCACAAACTTGGCCATGTAGGGCACGGCCGACAGCTCTCTGTACAGCAGGTTGGCAAAGGACACGGCCTCGGCTGTCCGAGGACAGTCTGCCAGCCAGAACCTGAGGAGAAGCAACGTGACAAATTCAGACGTCGTCACGCTGGAACGATCTGACACGATGCACTTTGAGATACGACTGGCGGCTGAACTCACCGCGCTGAAACATTGGTCGTGAAACTGGCACAGTCGTTGGCGTACATTAGTTTGGTGGTGCCGGTGATGTCCTCCCATTGGGCCGGAGCTGTGCCGCCTGCGGGTCAGACGGGAGCAGAGAGGTCAAAGTAAGAGATCAGAAGTCCCGAAGAAGTTTTCAGAGAAGCAGTGATTTGTGAAAGTTTTGGCCAAAGCCTCAAAGTATCTGGCCCTTTATTCGTCCTCGAATTGTTTCCATTGACACAAACAAACATCGTCACCCGCGACGACCACGTGGCTCCAGGCTGCCGTACCTATGACGGAGCAGAGCAGGCGCAGGCTGGTGGTGTCGCCCTCCCCAGAGTCCCGGGGACTGTCCCTCCAGGAGGGGGGCAGGGGGATGCGCAGGCCGATGGGGCGGTGGAACTTGCGCCGCCGAGGCTCCACGGTGACCACGGGGCTAAAGTTGGCCTGGTTGCCCAGCAGCTTCGCGACCAGCTCATCCGGAACCGGCTGAGCCTGAGGTTGGATAACGAACGATGGAGAGAGGAGGGGTCCGTGACAGGAGCGCAGGAAGGATGGCGTGGAAGGAAGAAATAAGCCAGGAGAGGCATGGAAAAAGGTGTCGGGGTGACGTAAAATAAAAGTTTGGAAAAGAAAAAGTGGAAAACCGAATCGGGAAGAATTGAAGAGAGAAGAGAGAGAAAGAGACAGACAAGTAAATAAAGGAACACCAACAAAAATCTCAACACAGCTTGCTCGTTCCACTTTATAACTCTTTTTTATTGTGTAACAATTTGTGTTAACAAGAGGATCTTACATTAAAACAAGTCCAATAAAAAGGCACTGTGGTTTCACACGAGGCCGTTCACAATAGAAGTTTGACAATATACAATATTTCAGTTAAATATGTGAGGTCCTAAAACGATTCCGTGTCTGTAAATACTTCAAATCAGAATAATCTCTAGAAGAACTCTCGTACATTCACTATTCTCAGTTTGGAGGTTACAGGATGTGTGGTAGCATGTTAGTACTGCAGATATAGAGTTTAATGCATTCAAGGGTCTCTGAGGCAGCTGTGCGGCAACAACATGCAGAAAAAGGTCCATTCGTACTATGTCCACCGTCCAGGTGGAAACTTGTGTGTCCAGTCCAAGAGTCAACACACAGAGAAACGGATACAGACACAGTCCTCAAGTAAAATAACAGCGTGCAGCCAAAACAATCGACAACAATCAATGACATCGTCCAAAAGAAATCAAATGCAATGAAATGGAAAATATGCCAAAGATGTTCCCTGGTCGATCCATTGACACTGCCAAAACGATACGATCAATAATATTTCTGCATCTTAACAAAACTAACATCAACGTTAAAAGTCACAAAATATATAAAGTGTGACAACTATAAGGTGTTTAATGTTATTAAGTTCATTCCTATGAAAAAATAGATTTTTTTAGATTTCTGTTATTTGTTTCTCACAGTTTCAATTACGTAACAAATTACGCATCGGACACTGCTGGAATAAGGAAGTATTTATGAGTATTTGTACTTTTTAAAGTAATTTTTCAAGAATATAATTTTGTTCTGCAGAATCTACTTTGTTATTTTCAGTTACTTAATCATCTTGCTACTTTAAATACATTTTTAACACTTATGATTTGCATTTTAGGTCCTAATATTTTTATTCTTAAACAGAGAAAAAGTTACAGATTTATAGATTTATTTGTTACATAAAAATCATTATTAAGCATCATTAATTGTCTGAGAAATGTGCTTCATATGCAGATGTTTCATATTAAGGTGATTTGAATAAAAGCAAACTTCTGATATTAAAAGTGAATAAAACAGGAAATTGTTTCTACAGAGAACAATTTGTGCTTTCAATAAAGGTATATATTTAAATTTCTAACAGCATTAATTACTCTTCATCAAAACTCCTTCAGCAGTGTGACAGGAGGTTTATTTCATGTACGAACTTTTCAGTTTGGGAACAATAAACAGCAAAAGTGAAAAACCAAGAAGGTCTGAAGTGAAGAGAGCAACAAGAGATGTCCCAAAAATCCAAATTTGGAAAAGACTTCAGAAATTTTACTGTAAAATTTGTTGTCTAGTTTTTTTTTTTTGCATGTTTGGCCAAACATGTAAAAAACAAAGTGGCTTTTCAAGCATTCAGCTTTCCAAAGCTCCTGAACACATAAAGTCATTTTGTGCCACGTTATGGCAACACCAAGAATGAAGGTTTTTCTGAAGGGATCTCTGATAAATTGAGTGAATTTACAAAGTACAGGGTTTTTCAATGAGATAAATATAATGATGAGGACAGATAAAACAAGCAAAAGCATATCAGCACTGAATGAGCGGTCCACATTGATATGAAGGTGCCAAGTGCATGCAATATGTGAAGTAAAAGGCCCTTTAAAAGGTAAAAAAAATGACACAAGCAAACTGAAAGAAAACAAAGCAACAGAGAACTGAATCTGAAAAATTTGGCAGGAGTGCTGATGTGATCGAGCCATTCCACGATAAATCCAACATGCTTTATTCAGGCAACGCAGGCATTCACGCTTCTGTTCCTCCTTCCTCCTCATCGTCCCAGCTCACCTGCAGGCCCAGGCGCACTCGCTTGGTGACGGCCGTCTCGGGAAACGTGGCCTGCACCATGGGCACCAGCTTACTCGTCAGCGAGCCCCCCTCTGGGCCGATCAGGTCGCTCTCTTGTTGGACGCGCGACACGACGGCGAAGTAGAGAGGGAAGTCGGTCGAGATGATGCGGCGGATTCGCTTCTTCCCGAGTTCCTCTTGACTTTCCAAGTCTGAGGAGAGGGAGGAAAGCATGAGCGATGCATTCAGGTGGCAAGCGCGAGTCTCTGCTGATGAAACACTCGGGAGTCTCACCTTCGTCCATCCCGTTGAGGATCGTTTCCAGCACCTCGTCGCCGTAGCGATTACGATGTTCTTTCCAGACGGAGCCGTTCTCGCTCCTTAGCACCACGAGCTCCCGGTCACCCCGACCCAGAGCGGCAAAGTGGGGGATCTCAACAATCACCGGTCTGCCGCACACACACACACACCAGACATAATGACTCCAACGATGTCAGGGAGGAAAGTTGAAGTTTCATTCTTGTGACGTTACATTCAACCTGACGTCTATGCCCTTGAATTCTCAGTCTCGTCATGTTTGCTATAACTTGAATGTTGTGTCTTTTCTGTGTCCAGGTTTACGTCCTTTGTCCCTGATGTCTTTTAGCTCCTCCCTCTCTGAATGTGTCCACCTGTGTCCTGCTAACTCCCCATTTCCATTGTTTATTGTCAGGCAGTTTGTTTTGGCTGCTTTGCCTTCCATCTCACGCCATTTTCGTTGTCTTTTCGCATCTAGATTTGATCGTGTTGCCATGCGGCTCCTCAACTACACACGTCCTGTTTCAGATTTTATGACACGAAGCCTGTGTTGCCTTCTCACCCCAGAAACTGCATGCCAGCCGGGCCCAGGGAGATGATCCTGCTGGCCAGCCCCTCTCCCTCCACCAGTGGAGGGGGGCTGGTCAGCTTCTGCGGCTTCACCAGGCGGCAGGTAATACGGGTGGGTGCCGCACACGTCCGCGGAGGTATGATGACACGCAGACCATTATGCCTGCTGCCTCGCATTGAACCGCCTCGAGCATCCACCATGAAACTGACCAGGAACCTGGAAGGGAGGCGAAGAGGCGGAGTTCAGGCACATCGACCAGCGGCGAAGTGGGACAAACGTTCGCGTTGGGCGCATGTCGCGGCGCTGACCCTGTGTGAATGGGACTGGCCACCGGGCTGACGTTGTCTGACGTCTCGGTTGCTGGGCTGCTGGGAATGAGTGAGTCCTCGTCGTATTCTTTGGGCAGTGGAAGCGGAGTGTGTTGCTAACAGACAGAAAAAGGACGAAATGATTTTGAACAATGTTCAGAACCAGCAAATGATTCTAGGTTCACCTGCTTGAGCATACATTAGAAAAGGTAGCAAGAAGTTGCAGAAGTCAACCAAACTAAAGTCTTCCTCTGGCTGCAACTTGTTGACTCTGTTGCACTCTACCTGATCGACCTCGTGCTCTTTCAGGATGATGGTCTCTGGGGAAACCCGGGGAATCCTGGGAATGGCTGGCGAGTAATTTCTACAACGTGACGAGAGAGAAAGGGGGAGTCAGACCCAAGCTATGTCCTCACACCTCCCGCTTCCTCCCACTGTCGGGTGGGTGTCTATGGTGCGTCCCCCTGTTATCCATCCACGTTATGAGCTTATGTCTAGCAGCTTGGCTCTCTCTCTCTCTCTCTCTCCCCTGCTTCCCCGCCCAGCCCCCCTTACGCTGTGCCCAGCCCTCTCTCGTACTCCAGTGATTTCTTGGGGGAGAGGAAATCGTCATCATGGTCTTTCATGTCATCCATCTTCATGTACCTGGCCCCTTCTGTCCCCAAGAGCTCCTCTCCTTCAGAGAACAACATGCCAAAGAGAGCGAACAGACCGTTGTCAGGTTGGTGAAACAGCAAAAAAGAGAGAAAGAAAGAGAGAGAAAGAAAGAGAACAACGTCGTTAACGAGCGGTTAGAAAAGGTTAGACAGCATGACAGCCCAGGACTGAGGTGATGACTCTGTTTGCGACAGGTTGGACTGGTGAAATGGTTCAAGATTCACACACACACATATCTACAGGAAGCTATTAAGTTATTAGTTATTAACTTTCATACACATGTGCACACACGCACACACTCTACAGTAAACACAAATATTGTTAAACACATCTAAATATCATTACTACTCACAAATCGGTCTGTTCTGGCAAACTTTTCACACACTTACACACCGAATACTTTTGACTAAGAACCCTCATCACTGGAAAAACAACAAAAATGTAATCTGGGCTTATTAAAAAAAACATCAAACATCGCTTAGGAATAACAGAATCAGTGTCATCTCCTTGTAGAGAGCTTGCATCAGCATATTGTCATGACAAAAAGTGTGTGTTCTCGAGAGTAAACGGTTGGCGCAATGCCGACATCAGACACTTCAAGTGATGATGCATGAGGAGAACGCACGAACACAGAGGACGTCTGACCAGCATCACTCCACCGCCACACATGATGACAACAACAGGACGTTTACTTTGGACCTACGGTGCAGCTGGATGAGAGTGCAGGTGGGTTCGGTTACTTACCCCCCCCCACACAAAAAAAACAGCCGATGATGTTTAGAAATTCACCAGCGGCAAAAAAAAGGGAGTCTCTCCTGACTGTGTGAATTTGTGAGCGGAGCAGTGCAGCTTGTCAGTGTGGGTGCGTGTTGGAGTTTCACAGCCAGAAGCGATGACATAGGTGTCATTACACCGTGTCTGACTGTGTGTATACTCCCCCCACCTCACCTCCCCCGGGGGGGGGGGGGGCTATATGAGTCAGCTCGCTTAGTCTATATCCTCAGTCCTGTGTGCCATGTGTGTGTCATGTCGGCACGTCACCCTACGCAAGAGTGTGTCTCAGATGTGTTGCGAATATCACTTTACCATCCCGGATGCGAGATGTGTCTTTAAGACAGCGACTCATTTTCCTTCTATATTTAGAGCCGCACTGGAAATCTGTTGGTCGAATTATCAAGAGACTAAAAATATCGAGACTTAATATCCCGCGACAGAATCGTCACTGGTGTTGTCAACCTCGGATATCAAAGGTGAACTGCACGATTGACGATTTCTTTGGCCAATCGGGCGGCGGCGGGGTCATCAGTCTCGTTCAAAACTCAGGTCACGTGACCTGTTTATGCAAAAACGGAGTCTGACCGACAACACGGCTGACGTAACACAACCACATGGTGAAGTGGTACCACGACAACGCCACGATGCTGACAAACTTGTGAATGGAGACACAACTGGACACAGACATGTTTAGTGTTCACTTGGTAGAAAAAAAACAACTCGGCACTCTGAAACCTCACGAAGCAGGTTTGTGTCACCAAGAATGTATGTTTTATAATCCGTGTGATGACGGTGCGTGTGTGTGTGAATGTTATGAAAAAAATAAACAACACTGGTTAAAAAATGAAGGTAAGAAGACACCTAAAGAGTTGGACAATGGAGGTGTTATTGAAGGGACACGTAGAGGTTACAGGCGTGAGTGCATGAGTACATGCTAATGAGAAACCAGAGCCACCATCACAGTGAGCACCACTACAGAGGGAACGAGAGAAAGGGAGAGAGAGGTAGAGAGAGAGAGAGAGAGAGAGAGCGAGAAAGAGCGAGAGCGAGAGGGGCGATGGAGTGAGCTTGAAATGGAGCCACACACTTTTTTTGTTACCTCCTATGAATGTCACACAAAGAAGGAAAGAGACATTCATACCTAACGTTAGCTGTGCAATTCCTACAAAAAAAGGCAAAAGGCAAAAAAAAAAATAAAGAGTTGAAAAATGAATCATTCTTCAAAACATTTATTGTCTCCTGCGTTGGTGCGTCTGATCACGGCGGCGTACCTTCATCCTCAGACACGTCGAGGATCTCGTCCACGGTTTCCGGGAAACTCATGCGATGCTTCTCCGTGGTCGTCTGCGGGAGAAGAACAAACCCATCACACAGGTGGCAGCAGGATGAAAGCCGTCGCCATGATGAAGCCGGAGCCGCTGTCGCCGACGAGTTCTGAACTCTCTCACCATCGAAACCGTCTCCTCGGTGACGAGCTTCAGGACGTCAATTACAGAGATGTAGCCCAACCTCTTAGCGATGGCGAGGGCTGAAGTGCCGTGCTGTCACGAAACGGAGACGGAAGGCCCGATCAGACGGCTGCGAACCAAACTTCAGAGAACCGGAGAAACAAAGAGGGGGGACGCCGGAACTCACTGTGGTGGTCTCGTTGGGCTGGGCTCCGTGCTTCAGCAACAGTGTCACGATGTCTGTGTGTCCCTGCTGGGCGGCCTGGTGCAGAGGAGTGTAACCAAGCTGCAGGAGAGACAAACAAGTTGAAGAGGACAGCTCTGGTACTGCGGTCGGTCCTTATATGAGTACACGATTACAGTACAACGCATATTTGTACACAATATCAAAGGGGAGGTTTGGCTTCTGGTAGCAGGAACGGACAAACTCTTTTTACTGATCTGGATCCAATTGAGGTGACGCGATTTAAAAGTCTGTGTTTTGTTGTGTTTGTTGAGGCACTCACCCTTGTTTTGCTGTTGACATTGGCCTGTTGCTGCAGGAGGAACTTCACCATCTTGATGTTACCGTAGTGACACGCGACATGGAGAGGAGTGTATCCCATCTGACAGGGAGGCAAATCGATGAAAACTCGTTAAAAAAACAAGCTTTTTGTTTGTTATTTGTTTGAATTTCTGTCCAATACCGTTGTTGTCCTTTTGCACTAACACTGTCTGCAAAGTAACGAGCTGCCATAAGCTCTTTAAGGTCTCACCCGTGTGGCAGCATAAACCGAAGCGCCTTGCTTCACCAAGATATCGGCGATGCCAACGTGCCCCTCCTGTGCCACCAGGTGGAGGGGAGTCAGTCCGCTCTGTCAAAAGACAAAGTGTGAAGACAATCAGCAAAAACACGTCCAGCAACCCGTTCCGAGTCTCGTCCTGAATCGTTCGTTCTTGCCTTGTTGCCGAGGTTGACGTTGGCCTGCTTGGAGATGAGCAGCGACACCATGTCGGGCCTCCCCTCCTGCGAGGCCAGGTGGAGCGGGGTGACGCCCTGCAGTGACTCAGCATTGGCCGAAGCTCCGTACTGCAGCAGGCTGTTGGCCACCTCCACCTGGTTCTGCTTGGACGCTATGTGGAGGGCGGTGTAGCCGTTCTGGGAAAACGAACATGAGATGCGATCAGACAAACATGTTTGATCGCAGTTATAATAAAACGTTTGACTTGGTTTATTTCCAAAGTAGAACGTTTATTCACCCTGGCTGCACTATGTGGCGACCCTCCCTTGCTGACAAGCAGGTTGACCACGTCCAGGTTGTTGTGATGTACGGCAACATGCAGCGGAGTCAGACCGTTCTGTGGAAAACATCGAAACTGAGTCGGGCTCCAAAACCTTTCTCGTCGTCTACATTTTTTGTCGTCCGTCCTGTCTTCGCTCTCACCTTCCCGGCTGCGTTGGGGTTGGCGCCTCTCTCCAGCAGCAGCTCTGCCACGTCCACCTTGCCGTACTTGGAGGCGACATGTAGCGGAGTGAAGCCTTTCTGCAGGTGCACAAGAAGGAAGCGAGACACAGTGTGAGTCCGAGCTGCTGAAACTGTCGGGGGGGAGGGCGGGGTGTCAGCGGGCAGGGTTTACCTTGGTCATCTTGGTCTGCTGAGCTTCCATGTCCAGGAGGATGCGCACGGTCTGGACGTGACCCTCCCTGGCAGCGATGTGTAGGGGCGTGTGTCCTGCGGTGGTGGTGGAGTTGGGGTTGGCTTTGTGCTCCAGCAAAAGCTTCACCAGCTCTTTGTGGCCCATCCGAGCAGCACAGTGCAGAGGCGTCTGGTCATCCTGGAGGGAAGAGAGTGACGATCAACACGAAAGCCTCTGAAGGGATTCAGCCCGTCACTATCTGCTACGTGAGGAGTCTGATCTGCGACCGTCTCAACAGACCGAACTGCTCACCTTCGCCTTGGCATCTACCGGTGCTGCGTTCTGCAGCAAGAACTCCGCCACCTCGTAGTGTCCCGCCCGTGACGCCATGTGCAGAGGAGTCTCCACTTTCTGCTCAGAAACAGACACAAACGCATCGTCAGATCAAAGACTGCAAACCAAGTTTGCAGAGGTGCAAACGATACTTCAAATCTGTTTGACCTGCAGTCAATTACAAGTTTGTTTAAACACCATTTAAAGTAATAGTTTCTGTTTAACGCTTTTAATTGTCTCGTCAATAGCAGGTGATGAACTCAAATCACCGAAAACCAAAAGTATCGATGTTTAGACAAACAGAACAGCATTTTAAACTGGATGGAGGAATGGACTATGCAGCAGTTGTGCACAAATGGTACAACAGAACCCAACCTAAGGCCACCTCACTGTATCCAACCCAACAAAGTGTCCAAAGTTGTTCAGTGACCACTAATAGCTTCTCACTTTCCCCTCTTGAAGTGTGAGTGTGTCTCTCAGTCTCTGTTGCACACTCACCACGTTGGAGGCGCTGGGGGACGCGCCTTTTTGCAGCAGGATTTTCACAATGTTGAGGTGACCCATGAAGGATGCCACGTGCAGGGGAGTCAGGCCGGACTGGTGGAGAGGGGGCGCAGCGTTAATTACAGTTTTGATGATACACGCGTACGCACAGCGGCTTTATTTGCCTTCAACTTTCTCAGAAGTGAGTCAGAGAAAGTCACTTATTCAGAATTCACCTCAGTGACAGCCTCTAATGATGCTGACTGTTTAAGCAGCAGGTCCATCACTCGCATGTGGTTCTTTTTACAAGCGATGTGCAGAGGAGTGAAGCCGTTCTGCGAAACCAAAGGAGTCATTAACAGTCAGCACGTTTGTAAAGTGTTAAAGTGAAGACATGGGAATCGACATTTTTTTTCCCCCACTCACCAGAGCTCGAGAGTTTGGTTTGGCGCCTTTGTCCAGCAGGACTTTGGCCATGCGGTGGTGCCCACAGTGCGCTGCCACATGCAGAGGGGTGAGGTGGTCCAGTGTGATGTCGTCGATCTCTGCGTTGTACTGCAGGAGCTGCTTCACGCAGTCCACGTGGTCCCCCTGCGCCGCCATGTGGATCGGAGAGAGACCGTTCTGCGAAAACAACAACAACGATGTTGAGAGGAACCAGAAAAGGCAGATTTAGACTTGTGAAACCAAAGAAGAAGAACCTCCCAAAGCCCTGATTTGCTTTCTCACTTAATCCTGCTGTGTTTCGTGAAATTACCCACGCCTGTGTCTCTTTAATGTACCTTGGTCTTTGCCTGGATGGGGGCTCCGTGATCCAGCAGGATCTCTATTATCCTCACGTGACCATTTCTGGCTGCGCAGTGCAGAGGAGTCAACTCGTCCTGCCGAGAGACAATTGGAAGTGATTCGGTTAATGACACGTTAAATTACCAAACGGAGGCAGCCGGTGAACGGAAAGCTTTCCGTGCGCGCCGCACCTTGGTCTTGGCATCAATCTGCGCCCCCCTGTCCAGCAGCAGTCGCACCATGATCACGTTCCCCCGTCTGGACGCGATGTGCAGAGGAGTGATGCCGTTCTGCAGGGAGACCAACGTCAGCCCGGAGAAAAAACAAACAAGCTCAAGGACAACACGCAGCGTCGGCCTTTTCCTACCTTTGGGGTAAAGTTGACATTGGCTCCTCGATTGAGCAGCAGTTGCGCGACGTTCAAGTTTTCATAGTGTGCAGCAATATGGAGGGGTGTGAATCCAGTCTGTGGGGGACACGTCGGCATCAAAACATGCCGGTCTCGGGATAAAGACCCTCCAAACGCATCTCAGCTGCACACTCGTTTACACACCTTGCTCAGAACATCAGGATTAGGGTCGTTCTGTAGAAGCACGGCGGCCGTGCGCGTATCGTCGTTGCGCGCTGCGATGTGCAGCGCGGGGAGGCGGACCTTCCCCTTGGTGCCGTAGTTGATGAGCAGGGCGACGACGTTTTCGTGCCCCTGCTGAAGAGCCACGGCGAGAGGAGTGAATCCGTCCTGCAGCACACGGAGGAGAGTGAGAGGAGAGGTTGACTCGCCCGCATTAAAAAGGAAGGAGATGTCAAGAAGAGGGGGCTCATGAGAACAAAAACGGGATGGAAACACAGCGAGTGTGGATCAGCAAGGATTGCAGAGGGGAATTTGGGAGATTACTCGTGGAAACCTTCGCTCAGTTCTCCGGTACCTCGGTTGGAATGCTCTGATTGGCTCCGTTCTCCAGAAGAAACTTCACAACCTCTAGATGGTTTTCTTGTGCAGCCATGTAGAGTGGAGTGAAACCCTTCTGTCTCAGAGAGACACGCACGCACACGCGGCGGCGGCGGGCAGCAGCAGCGGCGGTGGCAGCAGCAGAGGAGACACAAGCACAGCAACAGAGAAGACAGTCACAGATGCACACAAGGATGCACACGGAGAGGAGACACCAACACACAGGAATATTGGAGCAGAGACACATGTTAACAGATGGATCCGCAATCATTCCTCGAGGGACTTCAGAGTAAAGTTCGGCGCGGTCGCGCGCTCGGCGCGTCCCCGTGATCGGCTGTGAGCGCGGCGCTCGGGCTCACCTGGGACTGAGCGTTGACGTTGGCCCCGTAGTTAACCA
Source organism: Malacoctenus gilli (assembly GCA_032164315.1). Taxonomy (NCBI): domain Eukaryota; kingdom Metazoa; phylum Chordata; class Actinopteri; order Blenniiformes; family Labrisomidae; genus Malacoctenus; species Malacoctenus gilli. The sequence continues at coordinate 10,433,603 of JASSRZ010000011.1, forward strand.
GCTCTGTGACCACCTGCTCCTGTCCCGCCAGGGCCGCGATGTGCAGGGCCGTGTTCCCTTTCTGATCGAACGCACCAGGACAGCAACACACAAGCAGGATGCACAAAAACCGCATGCTATTAAGTTCAATTTTCTTCAAGAATTCACTTGCGCTGCTATGTTTCAGTTTATTGTTTCCCTTCTTTAAAGCCAGGAACTGTAAGTCCCCAGTTGCACGATGTTTGTGCTGTGTTGTGTGTCTTTCTATCAATTTTTAAACACATTTTTGCTGCGTGTTGATGAGTTGATTTTCTTTGGGAACACACACTTCTTAACACTGTATATAAAAGGGAAAAACTACATCGTGAAGTTAACTTGCAACCTAATCGCAAATCCTCACTCAATACACGTCAGGACCGCCTCCAGCTCTCTGCAGCATCGCCTGGATAAAGGAGCTTTAGAAGGATTTATAAGTTTGCTAAATATAAATGCAGCTAAACAGGGAGGAAAAGTTGGTGTGGCCTCGTCAACAATATTCACTCTTATATAACATTATCTTGGGTTTGTTTGATTTGTCTGAAGACTCTGTGGCAAGTCAGGTAGGCTGACATCGAAGTCGATATTCTACGAACGTGTACTTGAGGTCTCACAGAGTGTGGACTGAAGTTTTCAGTGATAAGTTGGGATGTGGACAGTGTTTCACCTTCGTGGTGGTCTCCAGTACGATTCCGTTGTGTAGCAGCTCCAGCACCATTTTAACGTGGCCCTCTTTGGAAGCCAGATGCAGTCCGTTGAGCCCATTCTGAGAGGGAGAGAAGAGCAGACCTCATACTGAAAGGTCCTCAACAAATACATACGCTACTCAATATCCCTGATTCGGCTCACAGATGTTACACACAAACACGTAAAACGTCATGCGAGAGGAATCATCTGGTTCGTTATTACAGTGACAGAAGCAACTCGTCGCAGGCAAATACTTACACGGGACACCATGCATGCGGTACCTCAGAGGTCATTAGCAAAACAATGTCTGAACGGATGAAAACTGGGATGAGGACATTTCTCATTGGGTTGATGAAGGTGTGAGGAGGAGGAGGAGGAGGAGGAGGAAGAGGAGGAGGAGGAGGAGGCAGAGGAGGACGGGAGGGAGATGGCAGGCCGCTGGTCTCGTGGCCGGGAAGAATACGAGCCGTGTGGGATAGGTCTGACCTCACACAGCCTTCCTTCAGCCGCACAGGACATGTGAGGTTGGACCTTTCCCACACCACTGATATTATTCCTCTGAGTGGAGAGACTACAGCACACCATCACTCTACTGCAAACACGGGAGAGATGGGGGAGCAGAGGGAGGGAGGGAGGGGAGGGGAGGGAGGGAGGTGATGGAGCGGGAGAACGCAAGAGAAAAAAAAAAGGGAGGCGAGTTAGAAACAACGGTACATGAGGAGAGAGAGGAGGTAGCAGAACAGTTAGTTCAACTCAGAGGGACAGAGGGCGGGCGGGAGTGAGGCGGCGTGCCGGGGAGCCAGCCGTGGCAGACGCATCCACTCAGCCGGTGAGACGCCGCTGCCACAGTCCAGCCTCCGCCTGGCCAGACTCCCACCAGAACAACACCACAACGGAACCGTCCATCGCACACGCACACACACACACGCGCACGGCGACACTCAGCTCGAGGTGACAATCTACAACCTGTCTGGTGCGAATCTATTCGTGGGTAACGTCGATATCTGCGCAGTGTCAGACTCCAAAAATGTAGCGGGATGAACATTAACCAACTAAAAAGTTGAAAAAATTCAAACTTTTGCAAAGTTGAGTTTTACATCCTTCAAGTGCTGACAAAAAAACAATAAAATCAGAGTTCATGTTTTGAAAATGACACAAAAAAGCGAATTATATGAATTATAAACGCATACAAGTTTGCGCGTGTGGGTCTCCGTTATGCTTTCAAGGCACTGGATCGGTATAATACCCTAAAAGTAGTTTGTGCTCAGTCTTGTGCATGAAAGATGCTTTGTAGATAAAGTTTGATTGATTGATGAATATGAAACATCAGCTAACGGCACAAACTGTTAGCTAAACGTCTTTCTCGTCAGACAGGCTGGCTGTAGATTATCACTCTTCATCGGACACGATTTCCACCAGACAGTAAAAATCACATCGTACGACAACACAATGGAATCAATTGTGTTATTCAGAGGAAAATCATGGAGCAAGTCAGACTCTGTGCATGCAGTGATGTTTGTGCTCCATGGGGTGTCTCCCTCCATCACTGTGGAGGAGAAATGGCCACTGCACGGCGTCACTCCTTACAGTAAATCTGTCATCATGCGGCGTTTGTTATAAGTGAGGTGAAAAGGCCTCCTGCAGGTCCTGACAGAAGCCTCACCAGCCATAAATACTAAATGTTGTGGACAGCAAATCTGAATGGAAAGAAAACCGTGTCTAAGTTAGATTAATGAGCCGGAGGAACCGCTCGCTCGCTCGCGTACGTAGTTCCTGGCCAACGCTCGGTCGCCGGAGGGCGGCAGCGGCGGTGCGCCAACACTGCCCCTTCCTGGACACTCCGGGAACGACTGTCAGAGTAAAGGAGGCAGGATGGAGGAGACGGGGCGAAGGTAAGCTCCCGTCCCACTTATGCTGGCTTCTCCGGAGACCCCGCAAGCTTTCGCTGTCACCTTGAGCCACTGATTAACAACCTATCCCAGCATGCGCATTCAGTGAATACAGTGAGTACAGTGCAGGACCGAGTGCATTCACAGACACGACGGCGTAGTCGGACTCGGATACATCATGCACGATGGACACTCAACAACAAAACATAAATTTGCAACAAATAAGAGTTGAAATTGATCATTTCCAAGCACAACATAATGCAAAAAACACATACAAATCAATAATAACATATTTTGTTCCTGTAAACTCCAGGATTTAGTTTCCTGGTCAGTAAAACTTTTATCAATAAGACAAATGTTAATGCTGATGGTAAATGCTTTGAACTTAAAGCTGCAGCCTTTTCCATAAGCGGACACTTGTTTCTTCTCTATCTGAAATAAAGTTTATTCAAAAAACAGACTAAAATTGTGGTATGAATTATTATTTGGCTATTTAACAAAGGCCAGCTTCGCAGGTGAGCAAAATTACATCACAAGAAGAGAAAGCCGAGAATAATTAAGCACATGCTCACTGGAAAAAGCCACTGTCTCGTGAGCTAAACGTGGTCGCCAAGTCAGGTGACTGGATTCTGGAAGCGCTCCCTCTCACCTGATTGGCTGTGTTTATGTCGATGCCATTCTTGATATGTTCCAAGGCTTTGTCCAGGTTGCCAGAGCGAGCTGCTCGGAGAAAACTGTTGCCAGCATCCGCCTGCAAGCGAAGCAGAGAGGACGGGGAAAGAGGGGAAGTGGAGGGTGTGGGAGAAAGTGAGAGACACATAAAGTAGAGGAACAGAGAGGGAAGATGAGAGAGGAAGACAGAGTTTGGTTATTATATTTTGGAAGAAAACGTGCGTTTTGGGGGGGTTTTTCGGACAGAAAGCGATAGCAAGAAGAGCGTTAGTCCATCAGTTTCCCCTCATTTCCTTTCCTCCCTTTGGCTTTTTGGACGGTGCAGCTTTGAAAGGTACTTTGGTAAAGATAGTAAAACGAGTAACAAGGTGTGCTTGATCATTTCCCAAATTTGTTCAAAAACGTGCAACTCAGAAGGGGAGATAGGGCCGATAATACCAGCGGTTTGAGGTGTAAATGAAAGAGAAACAAAGGTGGGGCGAGAGAGAGAGAGAGAAAGAGAGAGAGAGAGAGAGAGAGAGAGAGAGAGAGAGAGAGAGAGAGAGAGGGAGGGCGGCGGTGCAGAATCCTGGCTCACGGGCCGGCACATGGCACGTCCAGTGTTTTTGTCTGTGTTGTGTTTGTGTCTGAGGGCTTCGTGCCTCTCCCAGGCGGGCAGGAGTGCTGAAACAGGATCACTCATGCGGCACAGGGGGAGACGAGAGGAGCAGAGGGGGAGGAGAGGAGGAGGAGAAGCAGGAGCGACCCGGGGAGAACCACGGGGAGAAAAACTCGACTGCGGCAAAGCCCGCACCTTTTTTTTTATTTCATTTACATAATCTCCTCTCCCGCCGTGCCCATCCCCACCCCGAACATCATCCGCTCCCTGTCTTACCACCCCGACGCGCCGGTCAGGAAAACAAACAACCCCTCATTGTTTGTTTCTGCACAATCGCACAGGAGAAATTAGCTGGCTGCAGAAAAACGATTCGTTTCTGGGCTTCCGACAGAAAAACCACCGAAGCCCTTGAAACACATCAAAAAGAAGCCGCTTCTCTCAACTTCATAACACGGGACTTTTCTGCTGCGTTGACTATTGTGACAGGATTGTTAGTCCTCCTTTGACAGGGAGCGAGGCGGCCTGGGAGAACAACAGAGAGGATCCACATGCCTGAAGTAGAAGCATAGCAACAAATGACACAACACACCCTCAGCGTGACACCGATGGCGCAGCGCTGAGCAAAGAGAGGGGTCGCTTGGGAAAAAAAACAGGCCAACAGCAGGGAAACTAAAAAAACTCTCAGCCAACTGTGGCAGCCAAACGACATCCGACGGTCTCCTCGTATCTGTTGGAGATGAAATTTATGCGGTGGCAGAGTTGCCCACTTATCAGATGAACCTCATACTGTACGCCGAGTGTAAAGTAATAAATCTTTGCCGGGGAGTACACTGACTCACGCAGAGACACTCGCCTGTGAGTCATTGTCATTGTTTTTGTTTTTAGCCATTTCTCTCTCACAAATGAGAGGAACGCCACTCTGCAGCGCAGAGCCTCTGAGTCACGCTCACACACATGCTGACAGGCAAAACACTGCTGAGGCATTCCCACACACGCACACACACACACAAAGTTCCTGTATCTGCAGTAAAGCAGAAACCGGTTTCATATAAATACTACTTTACGGTTTGATAAAAAGACAATACAGACAATCAATGATCAAAACAAACAGATGAGCCCTGGCACTATTCCCAGAGGGATGCACAGTGTTTGCCGTACTCACAGGAGCCCAGATTTGGTGGTGGACCATGTTCTCCTCCCTATGATGTTTCTCTCACAGACTTTTACATTCACTTTGAAGAAAGACGTAACACAGACAGCTGCAGAGCAACAAAATGACCCTCCCTCTCTCACACACACACGCACACACACACCTGTCACTAAGTTACAATTATCCTGGAATTCAGCATCCTAAAACAGCTCAGTTTGCTTCCACCACGAAACAATCTTGATCCACAAAACCCCAAAAAACATTGTAGTTTTGAAGCACTTTTCATACTTGTTCTTGTTCTGCGTCGTCGTCTTGTATTTATTTACCTAAAAGTTATACAGCTAAGACAACACAGTGCATGTCAGATACATCAGCTTGAATTGATGTATGAGAGTTTTGCAGCTATCACCATGGCGACATGTTAAATAGCCCCTTATACTGCCCCCTTTCTCGACGTGGGGGCAAATACAGCTGATGCAAAGTTTAACAGTCTGACCCAATAAGCAAATGGTAACACCATGGTGACCCTGGCTGGGGTATCTGTGCAGTTGTCCACCCCTCCCCTGGATTCAGACCACCGGTGCCCCCCCCCCCCGCGCTTAACTTTACAAGCCAGCAGAGACCGGCGCTAAAACCATCAGAAAAAAAAAACATCCAGGCAAACGTCTGCGCTCACTGCGAAAACGCTCTGGGGCTTTCCAGCATTTTCACTGCATGTTTCTGTGATTACGTGCTTGCGTCAAGGACTGAGCGTGTGGTGGTGTGTGATAAGGATGCAGGGGGGGGGGCCACACCCACCACCAACTCAGACATAAACAGGTACCCTGCACGTGCATAACAACATAGGCAGAGAAGTCTAAATTTGTCCCGCAGCGGGTCCTGTGCGAGCGGAGCAGCCACAGGGCCGAGCGCAGATCAGCGAGCCCATTAATCATCCTGCGGGGAGTAAAAAGAGACAATAACCTGCGTGGAGGCTCCAAATATAACATTAGCAGCATCAACAGACGCTGTCATGCGGCGTGCATGCTTCTGTCCTCGGGCGGAGACAGAGCGAGGCTCCTCATAATGAAGCACGAAATTACCAAGTGAAATTATTCCCCTATCTCATCACAGAAAATCCTCTCGCCGCAACTCCCTCCGCTTGTTGTTATCTTGTGTCTTTTTTCTCTCCCTGTTGCTCTCCCCCTCTCTCTCCCTCTCTCTCTCGTATCTCCCCCACTGCTCCTTACATGTCTGCCCCCCCTCCCCTCCCCTCCCCTCCCCTACCCTCGCCTCCTCTCCTTCCCCTTCGCTTGCCTCCTCTGCCGGTGCTGCAGCAGACAGGATGACATCACCCCCTCGCCGGTGGACTGCAGTGTTCAAAAACTCCGAATGTGTGCATACATGAGGAGGGGGATGACGAGGATCAGCGTCCCAGCTGGCCAGAGATGCTCCGGGACACACGGCAGGAATTTCACCGCCATCCTACCTCGTTTTTTTTAAACCGTTTTCATGATGATTCTGAACGGAGACGGATTAGATGAGTGTGTGTTTGAGAGTGTCAAAAAGAAGGCAGATGAGAAGGTGGGGGGGGGGGCAACAGAGAGTGGGAAGCCAGATCCTCTCCGACTTAGAAGTGTTTGTGATTGCAAAGATCGGGACGGGAGAAAATGGCTGCTCTGACTTCTGTCTGCGATCTCTCCGACAACTGTTCCCTGCTCGCTTCTTTGCAGAGGCTGCACGCACGCCGATGCAGGATTATAGCACACAAAATGCTGGATAACACCCGGTCTGTGTCGGTTTGAGCCCGGCTCGCAGAATCAAAGCAGGAATCATCTAAACCCACCACCTGGTTTCATCATTAGGGGAGGATTTCACCAGTTCAGGAATAATGCTGGGTGCATTCACAGAGACATTTCTGATAGATTTAGACAAGAATTTAGAGAGGATGTCAAAAAATGAGCAAAATCTACAATAAGCAGTTCAATCACACGAACAACCTGCTCAGTGCCTGCTGACAACCATATCACACGGTGAAAGCTGTAAACATCACTTTTCGGGCTCATTTTCTGCTCTTAAACATATTTGAAGTCCAAGAAATTTGATTTTTACAGAAGAAATATTAAACGCAAAGTATCATTTCATAGAAAATGGTTCAAATCAGGATATTATTTAGTTATTTATGAGATAGTTTCATCCAGGAACACGGTTCAAAAAGTTGGTTTGCAGAGTTTTCTTTTAAGTCGTTCCCTTTTTTTGCATTTATTCACTAGTTTTATCACTGAAACCTCTGTTTGGAAGAGTAGCGTCTTTCCAACAATCGAGGGACAAATCAATCAGTTAAGGCTCCATTTCTTCAATAATAAATCCTTTCAATTGGAGCTTTTCTTGGACACAAACTCTCCTGCCACAGAATATCTTTGCAGTCCTACTCAACACAACATAAAGTGTCCCGCAGAGAAACATGCTCTATCTTCCCTGCACACACAGGCCACAAACACAACATGAATCTGCAGACACAGCACCAGGTGCAAATCATAAATATTTTAGTGCCACACCAGCTATTTGTACACCCAGCATAAGAGGGGAAAATAAGGCGCCTGTGTATGTTCAGCGTGTCACAAGTAGTGCCTTACTTGCAGTAATTCTCCAAACTTTAAACAACTTAAAAGTGCTCAAGCACCCCAGACTTTGGATAATGTCTCCCGTTTTCACATCACTAAGCTCAATACGCGGCTGCATTTAAAGGAGCGCCGCGATTGGACGGTTTCTGGACATTTCAGGGAAACACTGAGCGGCGGATATGGAAATTCTTCCAAAGTGCTTAAACAGCTATTTCATCAGCATTTTCTGCTGACTGGCACTTGGAGTAGAGATTGATTTTTCTTCCCATGTCCCCCCCCCCCACCCTTCTCTCTCTCTCTCTCTCTCTCTCTCTCTCTCTCTCTCTCTCTCTCTCTCCGCCTGCTGGAAGAAGTTTTCCGGTACCGGGACGCTGTAAGTGTGGAGTCAGTGGGACGGCTCAGCTTCGACGTATTTACAGGAAGTGAGTGAGGACGAGGCTAGGTGCCCCCCCCCACCCCCCACTCAACCCCGTCTGTCTGCATGTAAATCTGCCAGTCTGTCCCCCCGTTTGTTTGTCTGCTCCTGTTCCCTGTATGTGACAAACGGCATTGTCCCATCTTTACTATTTACTTTCTCACACTCCCTGCACCCCCCCCTCGCCCCCCCCCCCACTCCACGCTGTAGCCCCACCGTTTGTCCCTGCCGTCCTCATCGATTGTCTCTTTCTATTCGGCCGGCTGCAGCCTCCGCAGCGCTCCTAGATGAGATTGTCATGGTCATAATTGTCATGGGACGGTGATGACAAAGAAGGTGAAAGCCATAGCGTGAGGATGAGGCGTGGAGGCCGCGGAGCGGAGGATCAAGACGTGGAGAGCGCATCCTGCGCTTTGCTGCGCGCCGTTCATACAGAACGTCACCATCTGCAGGGCCACAAGGAATATATAATGCACAGAAGTACATATGTACGGATGTTCCCGCCAGTAAACAATGAAGAATATATAACGGCGGTAAACATTAAAATTGAGGCCAAATCTGTTTTTACATGAAAACAGCAAGAAAAATCCAATTTTTCATGAATTGAAAACAATTTTTTTACCCTTTTATAATCACTATAGTTCACAATTTTTGGCAGTTTTTTTAATATAGGAGTTATTTTTCTGCTTAATCAGCAAAAATATTGCAATGCTGCTTATAGACGGAGCAGTAAAAATGAAAGTGTGGCCACGGAAATGTATCCTTCAGTCTTTTCGGGTTTTAAAATTTCAGTTTACTTGATTTTTTTCACACTATGTTAATTTTACTTTAACTAAAATTCTTCCATTGCTTTCTTCCACAAATGTGAGTCTTTAAGTTTGTGAATTTGTCTGTTGAAATGCAGTTGAACTTAAAAAGAAAAGCAAAAAGTTCAGAAAAAGTTGGAGATCACAAAGATTGGGTAATGACCGAGCCTGACCGCACTTCAACATCCATTAAACACAAAAACAGCGTTTCGACACGTTGCATCATGGACTGCAAAACCTCACCAACACAAAACGAACACCAGGTGTTTGCTCGTGTTCTGCTGCCGTTACCTGTGGCGGCTCGGCGCACCGCTCGGTCGTCAGTGCTCAATAAAGCCAAGCTGAAAGGATCTAATTAGCTGACCGGTTAATCAGTTTACCGACCCCTAGTTTACTTACCACAGCTAATCCTGGTTGACATCATACAAGCTCAACATCAAACAGAGGAGCAAATGAGGTCAAAAAACACGATTAAAGGGGTAAACAGAACAAGATACACAAACACACGCGCACCCACCCACACACACGCATTTACACTAATCTTGGACGCACATACAGCACAACTCTCGTAGATACCGCAGAGCAACAGAGTTCACACCCAAGTTGCGTCGAAGTATTTCCCAATCAAACACTATCTGTCTCCATCACTGCCTCAACTTTTCACAGCTAAAGCGAGTTCGTCGCTAAATGACGAGTCAAGTTTTTCATTACTTGGCACCACACAAGACGAGGGCTGAATCGAGAACAAACGGGGGAGGGGGGGGGAAGGTCGGACAGAAGTGCCCAAAACAGTTCATGTGATGGAGAATAAGAGTGGCAGCCGTCTGACAGAGCAAACATGACAGACGCGTACTGAATAAAAAGAACGAAAAGCAAAATGGACAGAGAGTTTAGAGCGGTGCATCAGTATTCAAAAAGAAAAAAGAAAATTAGTTTAAAAGTGGGTTGGACAGAAAAGCAGCGGCCCGTTCTGACGCGATGTGAAAGGTGAAGGACGGGAAGCGCTGGCAGGTGCGATACGTTTGAGAAAAACACAAGCAGAAAACTTCCACGACAGAAGAAAAAGATAAAGAAAAAAACACAATAAAGTAAAATATTAAGAATAACAGAGAGAGAAAATGTGAGGAGGTGAAGAGAATGACAGTCAGAGCGCAGCGAGAAGGAAGGACGGAGGGACGGAGGACGGCAGAGTTGGTGGTACTCACTCCAAAAGTGACGGTCTTGACTGGCATGCCTGATGGCCCTCCACTCTGTCTTTCTTATGTTTTCTGTTTCCCTCAAACGCACAGCTGTCTTTTCCTGTTGCCCCCTGCGAGTGCTGCTGCCGCTGCTGCCGCCACGGTACAGGGCACCCCCCCCCCCCCCCATCCAACGTAAACATGAGGCGCACACACACACACCCACATCCACAAACACGGCCAGACACGCACACTTGAGTAAGCATGGTGGGTGGAGAGAACAGGCAGGGTGGGTAAGGGGGGGGGGGGGTGAGGGGGGGGGGGTGTGTGTGTTTTTTTTCCTTCCTTGTTAAAGCCATCTCGGTTAAGGGAGGGGACTGCAGCGCCGAGCACTGACTCGTCATTTTTGTGGTCTGCTGCACTCAACTTTTATTTGTTTCTTGTTTGAGCTCTTCCTGGCAACCGCAAAGCTCGGCGACTGCGAAATGTGGCAGCTCTGTGAAAACTGAAGGAAGAGCACGGATCGGGGATTATTAGGAAACACAAATCAATATGCGTCCTGTAAAAGTTAAAAAAAAAAATACACCAACACATCACACCCTGTTTGAAAGCGTTTAAAAGTTTGCGGCGCGCCGTTTCCTCTGTTTACCGTGCAGCAACGGAACGGATTGGAACGGAAAAAAAGCCTCCAACTCTTCCAGTTAATCAGATTAGACAAATACAAATAACCTCCTCTTTTATTTGGACTGACTAAGTACAGTAAAGCCACCGTGATTGCATGAAATTTTTTGAAAGACGAGCCTCTTTTTCCAGGACTTCCAAGCGCCTTTGTTCCATCAGGTGGACGGCGTGCAGCGGAGGAATCGCGGCCGCCAGAGTTGCGGCGCGCCGCCGCCGCCGCCTGTCAATCGGCTCCGGTCGGTTCACTTCCTGGCTCCTTTATTCCTCCACGAAACCTGGACGCTCCTCCAGAACTCCTCCTGACACCGAAGCCTCGCTCGCAGGAAAGTCCTCCGCAACGAGCGCCGCTTACGTGTGTCTGTGTGTGTTTGGGACACGTGAGAATAAACATGAACGGTGATGAAACGGGATGAACGTCGAGGCGAAAAAGCTGAAGGGGGGAGAGAGAAGGAACCAGCCCAGAGCGCCTTAACCTACTCTGGTGCATATGGCAGCGATCTGGCCTAATTGCCAGGGATTTCCATTGCTTCTTTGCAGTTTAATCATCTCTCGCCGATTTTTGTGGGCCCATCTGGAAATGATACGCTCTCAATTAAGTCTCCTCTTCCCTGTTCAAGGTTTTTAAGACTTTCTTCCACTTTGAAGTCGCTCCCGGGCCAACGGCGCACCGGGGCTTCGCTCGCGCCGCACCTCGGGCCGGCGTCTGCGCTCAGAGAGATGCTTCACATGCTGATTGAGTCGGCCTCAAGTACACAAACTTCTCCAGGCCTCTGATCGCACAGTTGTTGGAAGAGAATCGAAGAATCGCTGATTTCTGTGAGAATTTTCTGCACCTTTCCACGATTTTTTGATTCCACCTTTCTTCGATGTTCTGCCGGCACGTGTGGCCCGGCCAGGTGTGGGAGTCCTTTCGGGAGACGCCAGTTTAGCCCCTCGCCCCCCCAGCCGTCGAGTGTAAACAAAGGTGAAACTCGAGCATCTTCCCTCCAGTCAGAAAACGAGAGCGAACGGCTGAAAACAAAGCGAAAAAAGACGCTCGTAAAAATTAATTAACTTCACAAGAACGGAAAAAGTGATGGATGTTCTGCTCGGTTGCGTTTGGGTCTCCGGATCCTCGCCAGGGCTGTAATTTGCGTGGTCGCAGCCATGTTTGTTTAGGAGCAGATGTGTTATTGGGAGTGCGGGCCCGATGCGAACGCCTCGGTTAAGTCAGTCGTCCCGTGCGGCTTTGTTTTCCTCCGAACGCTGGTGATGCCTTTTGTCTGCCTGTGTCCACATTCGAAGCACATGTGTGGGTCGGCGAGGGGGGGGGGCAGACTTCTGGGTATGAAGTCACATTGCAAGTAGGTGATGGCAGCGGGCCAGTTTTCCACCTTGTGATGAGTTCCATGTATCTAGTGCAACACGTGCGGGGAGGACGGCGCGGTGTCGGAGGACGCCATCGCCGCGGCGCCTGCACGACCACCTCCTCCGTCCCTGATCCCTCCGACTTTCTTCATTTCCTCCGTCTCCGTTTATCGCGCCCATCTCCGTCGGCACCCCCCCACACCCACCCCCGCATCCTTTCCCGGCCGCGGGGCTCCCGTGCATGTGCGCCTCCATATGTGCGGCCCGAAAAAAAAGCAGGTCAGCGGGGGAGGCGCAGGGTGGGGAGCGGGGGGGGACGGCGCTGGCTTTGTTTATGCACGGAGGTGAGCATGTCACAACAGGATTGAATACTTCCCATGGTCCTTGACACTCCGCACCCCCCTCCCCCCTCCCCCCCTCCTCCCCTGTTCCTTCAGCCCTCTGTTTAGACAAAGGGCCTCCCCTCCGCCTTTCTCGGGGCCCCCGAGCACTTACAGCTGAGATGCAGGCTGGAGTGATTATTTGGACGGGGGAGACGTACACGTGTGCTCCCTTCCCCCTCCCTCCCTCTTTCTCGCAAACTCACCAGCTCAGCAGCGAGCGTCCTTCAGCCTCCAGGCCGAAGCAAAACCGCCGATTGTTGATTTGATGCCGGGTTTATAGCGGCATTAAGCCGTAATGACGCTGTTTGTCGAATTGCGGAGGAATACCTGAGCGAGGATAAACGTCAGAACGACCCCTCTGGGTTGGAGAACGCCGCGACTCTACGAGGTGTTTAATTCTCGCCTTCTTCATGTTATTTATAGCCGACGCAGCGCTCGAAAAGGATCGGCCTCCACATGTGGCGCTCAGGAACTGCGAGTCCATAAAACGTCTTTGTTAAATAGCCAGTTTTGTTCCCAGGCAAAACAAGCGTAATCGTGGAAAGAGAGAAAGAAAGAACAAAAAAAGTACGATTTGAAAACAATAAAAAAATTGAGTGCATATTTGAGGAACGTTCACCGAGAGTGAACCAAAACGTTTATGGATTCAGCTCCGATTTAAGAGGTGGAACCGGACCGCAGCTGAACTCACCGTCTTCGGTCTAAACTTTGTCGACTTTGTTTCGAAAAGCACCATCGTGGGGGGGGGGGGTTCGAGGGGGGGCTGCCTTCAAGTCCTGAAGGCAACGATGTCAGTCAAATTCACAGGGGCATGTATGACCCTCAGGTCATGTGATTAATCCACTCCCTTTACTGGATCGAACACATCGATTGGCTTTTATGTCTTAACATTAAAAAGCAGATTTGAATTTGCATGTTAAGATTAGAACAAACACTAACACTAAAAGTAAATCCTTCAAAATAAAAGCAGACGGCAGGTTCCCAGTTCTGCTTCAGCATAAAGTGCAGAAGAGGATCGTTTGAATCCAGCAGCCCCGTCTCTCACCTCGCGCTTTCCCCTCCAGGAAAGGGTTAAACGGTGAAGCTCCGGCGAGCGGGCACATCGCAGGAATAATCTGTTTTGTGGGAAAAACAGAGGATCTCTTTCCACACCACAAATAGTAAACAGTGCCCGAGCGCGCTCTCTCGGAGCGGTTTCACATATCCCGGAGTTTGCAGTGTTTTTCGCTCAGACGCCGCCGCCGCCGCCAGATACCCACTCTGATGAAAAGCGTGGCGTAATGAGGAATGGCTCGCGCCGCCGTGACTCACTGTCCTATTTCTCTCCCTGACCTCCGCAGACCTCCGTGATTTATCTAACAGAGCGAAGTCGCGCTCCACCCCCCCCCTTACGATTCTCGATCGATCGCCGCGGGGGTAATTCATCTTTATGAGTGTCCCACTTCCTCTTATGAGGGGGGTCGGAGGTCAAGGCCGGCCGTCACGTGAAGCCGAGAGTGATTTAGCGCCCGTCCGACAACACGTCCGAACAAACCGGCCTTTCATTCCTATTAATATTCAAGCGGAGGAATTTCCAGCGTGTTATGATATCCAAGCGGAGCCGGCCTTTCGCGGGCGACCCTGAATACAACTGGGTGTCATTAAACAGGGAACAGAATCTGTCCACCTGAGCCACTGAGGAAAGCCAACACGTTCCACAGATTCCTGCCTGGTTAAACAAAAAGAGAGCGAGAGCAAGAGCGAGCGAGCGAGCGAAAAGAAAGGAAAAGAAAAGAGCTTTTGTGAGTAATTGCAACCACATTTTCGAGACGCGCTCCGACGCTCCGACGAGCGACCCGGCGGAGAACGGAGCGACGGGTGAAACGAAGGTAAAGCGGGCGCGGCGCGATCGTTAAAAACGTAAGTCTCTTTGAACTCCTCGGATGATCCGCCGCGCTCTTATCTGTCTCGGTCAAGAAAAGCCTTCGTCATCTGGCTTTGATGAACTGCTGGGTTTTTTTTGCAAGACAGACAACTCGTCTAACAAGTCGGTCGCAAGATCTAAAACATGTTCTCATAAAAGGAGAGAGCCGCTCGGCTACCTCAGTTTCGCTGGAGGCCCGAAGGGATCGACGGCAGACACCGGAGTTGCCCGCTCGGCGGCGAAGTTTCCGACCGACTTTGGAAACGGGCCGCCGGGACGATCAAGCCGGCGGGCTTGATCAGATGTGTCGGTCGAAAATGCCTAAACAAATCCCAGAGGTGCGCCTTCGTCTCCAATCACCGTCTCCGCGCAGTCAAAACACGCAGCCGGCGTGGATGTATGTCAGCTGGTGGTTGACCCGCTTCTGCAAAAATCAAAACAACACGTCCTCCGCGCCGGCCGCCAGCTGATTCCCGCTCCCTCCAAGAACAACATACATGTACCCGTGCGTGTCCTCTGGTGAACCACAACAAGAGGAACCTCGGCCCTGGCGCCTCTCCACGCGGAGTTTGCACCTTTCTCCCGGCGTCTGAACGTCCCCCGACGACAACCCTCCTCTACATCGCGCGGTGAGTTCGATTCCGAGCGAGAGGCTGCAAATCAGCGCCGTTCACGCACCCTTGACGTCGTATAAATACAACTCTGAATGCTCGCGACCATATAAACACACAGGGGGATGATGTATGTGCACGTGCGCACTCGTACACAAATATGTCCGAGGCAAACACGTACACACGTGAGCTCGCAAACCGAATCCAGGTGTTTTTTTCGAGCGCCCGCGCCTGGTTGTTTGTAGGTTGCGGGTTCAGTCCTCTGTCGCACGGTGGCTCCGAGGTCCTTGAGCAAATACCTCACAAAAAAGCGGCAGCGGCGGCGGCGGCAGCAGCTCCTCCGCCGTCCATGTGGATGCAATTCGTAGGTATTTAGAGCGGAAAGTCTCCACAGGGCTACTGGAGAGAAGTCGGAATTAAAGTACACAGAGCATCTCCGCCGTGCTAATTAGCAGCTACAAGTGCCTTGTGTCTACTGTTTGACAGCGGCGAGTAAACAGAGACGCTCTTTGTTGTGTCCGCCTGATTGATTGGTGCTTACGGTCCGTCAGCTATGATGTGGGAGCTTTCCGGACACGTGGGAAGACAAATTTGCCTCGTTTGGAGCTTCAAAGTCCTCCCATTCATGCAGGCCTTCGCTGGCGGAGTGCAGCGAGGCGTGAATGTGGTTATATTCAGGACATCGAACCCGCTGCAGGAGACAAAGGGCTGGAAAAACGGAGCAGGACCCGGCGCGTTGGCGTGGACGGGGGTGTTCCGTGGTGACAGGTGGCCCACAAATGGCTTTGTTTTGCGTTCGAGACTCCGGTTCGTCGTGGACAGTCACCTGTCGGTGACCTTTTGACCTCAAATCGGAGCGAGCCGGAGGAGTTTGAAGCATCGTCCGGAGGCACGGAGAGCCAGCGAGCACACAGACCCCCGGCACCTCTGCTTTGTCCCACTCACACGGGGCCGAGAAAGGCATCCATCCATGGGCCCCGCCATCGGCCCCATAACTCAAATCACACCCAGGGCTTCCCGCTCCCCTCCTCCCCTGCCTCCCTCCTCCTCCTCCCCCCTCTCTGGCCCCCGCCTCTGTTTGTTCCACATCCATTCATGCCTGTCTCCCCTCTTTCATCTCATCCGTCGCTCTCCCCTCCGTCTCCATCCTTCCTTGACGGATTTTGTTTGTTGTCGCACTCGAGGTCTCGTATTCCCATTCAAACCCAGATCTCTGGGTTTCCAGGTAGAGCCCGCCACCTTCCTCCGCCTCGCCGTCTCTTTCCACGCCGGCGTCCGCAGGGAATTCTCCTCGTGTTATTTTCCTTGTAAACACATTTCGGAAAAGTCATTAAAACCTCCGTAAATATTCTCCCGGCTCTGTGAGGCGCAATTAGGTCTGGATCTCCTCTTGATGCGTAAGTGTTTGCGACAGAGGGTCGGAATACAGCAAACGAGGACAAATGGTGAGCCTGATGATGCTCGGCTTGTGCGCGCCTCCTCATTTGATGTTTGGCTTCAGACGGAGGTACCTGCCATGAATGAAGGGTCCACACAGAGCAGTCCTTGTTCCTGTAAGTCTGTGCATCAGCTCTTTTTCTCCCCCCCCCCCCCCTCTCTCTTTAAACTCATATTCCTGTCAGGGGCCTCCCATATGTGCTGTGCAATGTGTGCTTTCTCAAGGAAGAAAGGCCGAAAGAAAGACAGATCTTTAGGGAAGGTGCAAGCGCTCCCCTTTTCCTTGTCTTACCTCCCCTCCAGTGCTGAGCCTGCATATTTTCCCCTCTCCGTCGGATTGTAATGGAAAAATCTGGAGAGGCCGTAATGGAAGAATAACCTCGGCGGATCCGACACACAAGTCGCGCCACTAATTGGAGGAATGCAGTCAGGGGCAGAGCGGCCGCATTGTTTTTGACACTGATTTCGAGCTGAAAGCGGCTGCCGTTGCTTTAGCAATTAGGATAACGTAAACCTTGGACGACAAAAGAGCGAGTGAGGGGATTAACCGAACTGCGAGATCGCGTTGCGCTCCGGTGTCGTCCGGCGTGCGCGGTACCTGCCGCTTCTGCAGCGAAACGCTGCCTTGAGAGGATTGTCTGTTGGAGCGGCCGAGCCGTCCCCCTGCCAACCTCCACTCCGAACCCGCAAGCCGCATTCCAGCGCCGGCGCGACCTCGCCGATCGAAAAGGAGCTCCGGCTATTGATTTGTCTCTGGAGAGCAGCTCTGCCTTCCCGGCATCCCTCTCATGTCAAGGCGCTGGCTCTCAGGTTCGCCGCGAGGTGCCCGGCGCGGAGTGGTCGGCCAGAGGTGCAGGTCCATTTGTCTGTCAGTCAGGATAAAAGCAGCTGTGGAGGCAATATTGCTCCGTTTATGGGCGCGACTGGAGGCAGCGCTGTTTATCCTCACGGCCTCAGATGGCTCCAAGAAGCTCTCGTGTTTCTGAAAGAGTGACACCAGCCGTCCAATGAGGCCTCCTTTCAGACAGAAAATGACCGCATCAGCGGCAAATCCACTCAAACTCTCAGAGCGTCATTTGTGGATTCGGGAGCTCTTTGTGTGGACGTCAGGGAGCGGTCGGAGGACTGGAGCGTTTCCTGCCCCCGCCGGCGGCCCAGATTATTGATCTTTGTCTAACCTTCAACCTCGGTTCAAGAGGTAAATGACAGGGCTCCGCGCGGCACTCAGCACAAGTGGTCCCGTCTCCGAAGGATCAGATAAAAAGACCAGCGAGGGGACGGCGGGCAGCAGGAGAGCGTGAAATACCCGCCATGGAGACAAGTTCAGGCGTTGCAGGAGTTCTTGGGACACCTGAACTGACCAGAGACCTGTCAGGTGGAAGTCAAGGTGACCATGACGGCCAGAAAAACAGTCGATGGTTAAAGAGTGATGTTTTCCGTGCAACGAGGTTAAAGAATAACTTTTCTCCGGCAAAACCGATTGCCTCACCGGACCTAATGGTCACCGAGGGAGACCGAGGGAGTTCCTCATCCCGCCCACGTCCGGAAAGTGTGAAACAATGACTGGAAGAGCGGCGCTGCCCTCCGTTTCTGGTCAGAAGGAGTTAAAACGCTCTGATGTCACTCCTCATTGCTTCCCCTTTTGTTTCCCGATGAGCCGCCTAATGAGCTTCCCCCGGAAGCCCCCCCCCCACCCTTGCCTCCCAATCCCTAGACTTCTGCCCTGGCTCCGCCCACGCAGAAGGGGGGGAGGCTGGCACGCAGGTACAGCGGGCGTTCGGCGATGACATCACAGAGGAAGCTGCGGTTGGCCGGTCATATTCAGGGATGACTCCATCATGATTTCACTGGGGAAGTTGGCCAACTGGGGGGAGGGAGAGGGGGTGGAGAAGGGGGGGGGGGGGGTTCCCCTCTTCTTCTGTTTTCTGTTCACAGAAACTGTGACAGTTTTTATCTGTTTCTTTCCGTGAAATAAAACAGGATGTGAATGCAGGAACTGGTTTTTATTCCATTTAAGGCTTCGCTGGAAGAGTTTGCGAAACTCCGGGGCTGTAAAACCTGAATCAAGTTGAGATTTGGGAGGAAAACTGCAGAAAACTCCTCTTTCTCCATGCAGTTGGGATCGAATGTACTGGTGCCTTGGAGGGACAAAAATACACCAAACAATTCATGTTGTAAACCTTCGTCTCTTCAATTCTGACACATTGAGTTCGTATTTTAACGCCTCGCTGGTGACGTGCCGACAGACACAGAGTGAATTCCGATTTTCACACACCAGCAGCTTCTAATTCCTTGAAGGAACCCGTCGACATCTGCAGTAAATCTCGCCCTGCTTTCATTGTCTCTCGCTGCGCCGCTTTGCAAAGGGTACGGCGGTTAGGTGACTCCATCAGAATCCCGGCTCTCTCTGGGAAACGGTCTCATAAACAGCTGGGAGTCACAGCGAGGACTGCGCACACAATGCCCAACGAGAGCGAGCAAAACTCTCCACTTCCTCAACAAAAGTCCTCTCTTACGCACCAGCCGGCGTGAGTGCGCATCAAGCGGGCCGCTACCGAAACTCATCCTCGTTAAGCGATCGCGTGTGGATTCCTGAGGTGATCCAGCTTCCACCAGGACACCCGAAGGTGCACAGCGGGGCGGCGTGCATCACCAGCTCGTGACGCGGGTGGGCTTGAGTCAGAGAGCCGAGCGGCGGGACTTTTCCTTTTTCTCACGTCATTTAGATAATGATCTACCCGAAACGCTGCCGGCAGCCTGGTGAGGAGATTTCACTGTTCTTGGTCACGGAGAAGGAAGCTGGTACAGAGACATTGTGGGAATACAGTCCGTTCCGGTCGTCACAGCCTGTCGATGTCCATCCAGCAGGTGTAAAATACTCCCGTTCGGTTTCCTGCCGGTGAAAACTCCCTTGTTTTGGGAACGACATGCATGTCCTCATCACACACACTTGCCGTTATATTCCAGCCTGGCACATTTCACATAACTGTGGCCGCTGTTGACTCATGCTGACTGTGCTCTCGCCACATCAGTGGCGGAGATGTTGCACATCAAGGCAATGCAATCCTCCATCGTCATTGCGAATGACAGAGGTCTTTCCGTGCATGATGTCATGCTGGTTGTCTCTGGTGCCTTGGATCCACTGACACGGGAAGATCAAATTCACTCCGCAGGGGGACGTGGAGTCAAAACTGGACTTACGTATTTCTGAAACTCGGTTCAATCCTCCGTCGTAAAACCGTCCTCAGCCGATTCGAGGCCAATGTTTTCGTCCAGGTTGAAGGATGAGTGGTGACAGCTTTGCCCTCCGACGCGGGCGATGGACATCTCGCCAGAGTCAACAGTGAATTTTCCACGAGAGACGTGGTTCCTCCTTATGTAACGGCTTGTTTGTGCGGAAGCGCCGCCTGTTTGGCCATGTGGCGGGAAGACAGACGACTGATAGAGACGTGGACTGAGCTGTGGTCACCGCAGGTGGCGGCGTCCTCAGAGGACGTGCGTCCAATCCGGACAGGGGAGCTGAAGTGAAGCTGCAGGACGTGACGTCGCTCTGAGGCCCTCGCCGTCTTTCTCCCAAGCGTCTTCTGGGCTCTCTGCACGCTTCGCATTCCTCTCGGTTCCCAAAGTGGGCTACGCCTGCGGCGGTTACATAAGCGGCGCTCGGGCTGTATATCTCCGCGACATATTTACCTGAAACAACATGACCTCCGCTTTGGCGTGGCGAGCAAAGGCCACAACCGAAGGCCTGAAAGCACCCCGTCGCTCAGAGCCGTGCAAACCGCCGCGACGCTGGGAAAAACCTGCTTTTAGACACGTTTTATTTCATTAATAAAACAAGCGTGGATGACTCCCCGAGCCGTGCGCTGGCATGTTTGCACAGCTTTCGGGCGCTGGACGCTACCGAGGCCTTCGGAGGCCTTAGCGCAACAGCGGTTCACTTAATCAGGAGCCGGCCGGCTCCGACTGACAGTTACACTCGGTTTGGCTTTACGGCCCTCACACATACCAGCAGGGTGGGAGGAACCCCCCCCCCGGTACTCTGCCGGGCATTCACGGCGCTGCCTTCGATTTCCGCCTCGTTGTTCCAGCTCGTTGTCATTCCGAACGTCGAGCAGCAAAAGTAACAGATTACATTTTTAGTACCTTTCGTTCAATCCTTGTTTTCTTGCGACTAAAGAGAAGAACTGACCTACAGATGATGAATTAATGCTTCAATTCACCGCATACAAAGTGACAGAAGACGAGACTTTTATTGTGAAAAGACTTTGCCTCCATACCGAATCTTCTGGGTACTGTCAGAGTTTCAAAGCTAAACAAAACTGCAGTTTCTGCCACTTTGCCCCAGTCGGATTGCAGTATTACTGGGAAATGGTGCAAATTCAAGGAAAGCAACGTTAAAAACTTCTGGAAAAATCAGTGGGATTTATACCACAATTTGAGGAATGCAATATAAGAAGCTAATTAGATTCTTCCAATCATAAATTTCAAGTTGTTTTTCAAATGAAAAGCACATTAAAGCAGCAAAACAAAATCTGAGACTTGTTGTGCTCGAGATTCTGCTTGGAAAAAAAGAGGAACAAAATATGTGTCCCCAGTGGATTCAGGGGGAGTTGGGTATCAGCGCTCACTTTGGAAAAACACCGACGATCCGTCGTCCGAGCCGGCGAGGCAGGACAACAGATAGCAGGAGCCGCCTCACGAGTTATGAGTGAGGAGGAGAGTTCGCTGACACCGTAACTCACCCGGCCTCGCGTCTCTCTCTCTCTCTCTCTCTCTCTCTCTCTCTCTCTCTCTCGCTTCCCGAAAGCGATGCCTGCTCGCCGGTAATCCCGCTGTCCGCCACAGGCCCGGACGTTTGCCATCAAAACAGCCAGGCCCCGGCTCTGATAATTACCGTGTAAATCATGCCAATCAATTACCCCAGAAAAAAGGGGGGGGAGGGGAAGGAAAACAGTCCGACAGAGTCAGACGAGGGCCCTTCACTTCAAAACAAGTCTGGTGGCACCAAGGCAGAAATGCCGGCGAGGCGAAAGATAGAAAAAAACAGGCACACGTGCGGACATGCGACACGTTCCCTCGGCTTCCTCCGCCGATGTCAAAAAGTCGTACGCACACATTAAAACGTCTGATTTTAATGGCGTTATAAACGGGGGTCGGCCCCGCAGACACGAGGTTAAGTGACTCCGATGGTTGGCGCACAGTGCGAGCTCTGTCGTTTTCTATTTGCCAGCGCCTTTGAGAGCCGGTGCGACCTTTATGCGTGTTCTCCCGTGTTGCGGCGTCGGAATGCGCGCACGGATACGCGGGGAGACGCGAACGTGACATCACTTTGCGCTCGCCGTCAGAGAACGCTCCGTCTCGGCTTCGCCACTGAACGCTGCTTCTTCCCGCCGTGTAAACACGGTTATGTAATTGTACCGCTGCGGATGATATATGGGCAGAGTTAATGATGGGAAACTCGTGGCCGTCGACGTCAGCGCGGAACGAACCCCCCACCCGCCAGCGCCTGAGACTCTTCCTGTCATCGTTTTATGGTATCTACGGGTGACGGAGACGTTACGGCGAGGAGACGGAGCCAAGAAGGACGACGCGGCTGCAGGGAAACCGAGCGCACGGGGGGGACCAAGCCGCGCCAAGAAAGTGACGGCTGCCGAAGCGAGCGTTGCCGTGCGTCGGCGAAGGATTTTCCGAGTTCTGCGTCTCGGTGATTCATTTCCTCGCGGCGCTCCAGCGCTCTTTGTGGTTTACCTTGGTTGTCAGTACATTCAAGAGGTATCACGCAATCTCGGAGATGCGCGAACAGATATTTGGCAGGAGACCCCCCCCACCACCACACCACACACACACACAATCAGCATATCTCTGTCTCGCTGTCGTTTATTGATGTCGAGGGGAGCGGCTTTCCAACAAGAAGGATGGACGGTTGCTTCGGATGCAAGCAGAGGAAGTTTTTCGAACAAGATGCTATGAACGTATTTTGTAACTTCAGTTTGAAGACAGAGCGAAGGCGAGAAATAGACAATCAAAAATCTCGATTGTTTCGTAACCATCGGAACGTTTGGCTCCACCCCCGCGTTCTCCAGAGTTTAGTAATCACTCATGAAGTTCAGCCGAGCAGGTCGAGCAGCCGAAATTCCCCCAAGTCACGCGAGCATCCATCGTCGAGGGCCAGCTTCCGATCCTGGAAGCCGCGGAGGGAGCGAGACCCCCCCCACACACACACACACAGGCCAAGAATGCAAGGTGCAAGAGCGGCAATTTCCCGTTGCGCCGGCTGTCTTGACACGCCACACACAGAGGCCGTCATTACGGCCGCAGCGCGCTCCCACAGAGAGCGGCAGCGGCTTCCCGAGCTGCGCGGCGACGAAGACGAGGTGGAAACGGAGCGAGAAAAATGACGGACGTGGAGGCCCAACTGGAGTTTTTCTGAACTCGAAACATCTTTTTCTGCAGTGAGAAACAGACGGCGCGTCCTGTGTGGCGTTGGCGGCGGCGGCGAGCCTCACGAGGTGGATAACTGACGCCCAACAGCAGTATTCGTCCACAACGTAACTCATAATTCCATATTCCCGTGTTTGTCCAGGTGCGTAGCAGCAGTCTACCTAAGTTTTTTTGGGAGGGGGGGGGCAGTGAGAGGAGAGGGGGGTTTATGGGGGGTCTCGTTTCTAAGATAACACAAAAACACAATTAACCCCCCGTGACACCTGAGAAGCACTTCCTGAGCTTCAGCTATACCAGCAGTTTCCCCTGCCAGCCTGCACCAGTGAGGGGGTCTATTGTAAAAAGGTGTGTTTACTTTGGCCTGCGCTCACCTTTCTTGGCGTGACTTCCCC
>JASSRZ010000011.1:10456910-10469891 GCA_032164315.1 Malacoctenus gilli
GCGGGGGGGGGTGAGGGGGGGCGGGTGCGAGGGGCTCGGGGGGCCCGGGGGTTTATCTCTGGAGGAATGCTGCCTGTATCTAAAGACACACATTTCACACGCAGTGAAAAACAAATGGGTCCCCCCACTCTCTCCCTGCAGGTCTCCCGTCTACATCCGGCATCCTGTTGAGCTGTTTCTCCATGTTTGCTGCGATTTAAAGTTCTCCAGCTACTCCTGGCTTGCCGTTTTTCACCGAATTCTCTCTACCCCCCCACCTTCTTCCTTCTTCCCTCTCTCCAGTCCCGTCCACCTCATCCGTCATCTCCGCCTCGCACGTTTGCGGCACCCCGACACTCTCCCAAACCAACTTTATCCCTCCTTTCTCCTGTCCCCTTCTCCCGCTCGGTGTCACGCCCATCTCTGTGTCTCCTGTATGTTTTCTGACAGCCAGACAATCATTTTTTTCTTCCCCACCGACCCGGCTGCACCAGAATAGTGCCGAGTTACTGTGGCGAATGGCTGTGTTTTTTCCCGAAGCGGGTCTTTTTAAGTCTGTGAGGTGACTTACAGTGACAAAGCGCCCAGTGGAGGGGAGGAGGGGTAGTCCCTGCCACCGCCCAGTGACAATAGGCCCAGACACATGGGGGTGGGGGGAGCATGGAGGGGCCAGGCTCTCTCAAAAGGCCCTGCCTCTTTTAATAAAGCGTCCGTCATTCCTCGCTTGAAAAGGCCTCCTTTTCTCTCCCCCTCCCTCCTCTCTCTCTCTCCTGGCTAAATGCTGGGAAAAGCACATCGCTGCCAAAACCATGCAGAGAGATAAATGCTAGTCGGAGAAGGGAAGGAGGGGGCAAAGCAGAAAGAAGGGTATACACTACTCAGTACCACTGGACCGTGACCTGGGCGAAAACATCACGTGGGGCGGCTGTCCTGTCCGCGGCATCCAGTTTAGACAGCGATGAGAGCGGCTCAGAGAGACAGAGAGAGAGAGAGAGAGACGGAGGGACGGAGGGGCAGGGGCAGCACAGACACTAACGTCCATGAAGACATGACAAATTATCCTGTGGTCTGGCGGAAAAAGGGACATGAGTGTCCTCCGCGCGGGCCTTCACAAAGCCATTCGAGTCACTGGGAGAGAAGACGGACAACTTCAAAAGTCAGGAGAGAAAACCGCTCCAGGCTCATCAGCGGTTTACTGTTAATGTCAGTGTTTTGATCCAGCTTTTTCCAAGCAAACAGTTCAGTTACTTAAAACATATAACCTGTCCTACAGTGTAGCATCTAGGGAGGGTTAGTGGGTTTGCTCGAGGGCCCAAAGTGGGGATGACAAAGGTGGGGACACACAGCTGCTGTCATCTTTCCCACCTAATACTGTTGATGGTTCAGCGTCTCCTGATAAGCTTCTCTAATGTCCACCACCATCACTGTTTTGGGGAAAAAGTGAGTAGAAACACTTCCATGAGAAAGTTCTTCAGCAGGGTCCAGTAGTAACATATAGGAAAGAGGGAGGGAGGAAATTTGTCCCTGCTGGGGTTTGCCTGCCTTTAAGTATACGCCACCAGTATCCAGTGCATTGCAGAGTCTGCTACTGAGGAAGGTTTCGGTCACAGTGTGACAACACTCCTGATTTGTGGCAGGCTTGATTCAGCTCCTTTCCAGCCATGCCCTCTGCACCACACGTCAGGCTTCTCTTGTTCGCATGACGAAGAGCTACAGCTGTCCACGTGTGCTGCTTGTGCTGCTTTATGGCCCGCGCCCAAACGCCTTCAAAGAACACAAAGCGCCGCTGAGAAAGTCAAATCCAACGAGATGGTCTGCGAGCTGTCAGCCCGCCTTCTGGCCCTGCCCGGACTCAGAAACACACAATCACAAGCTGGCTGACGCAGCTCAAATAATTTAAAGGAACCAAACTGCTTGGGGGGGGGGCAGGGAGGGCACTCTGCAACATCCTCACAGGGGGCTTTTAGCAGGTACACAACAAGGTTCACCCCTGACAAACGCAGTGATCCCAAAGAAGCTGCTGAACAGAAACCTGGGCAGAATAACCATAAAACAGCATTTCTATGCTTAAATCAAGCCCAGCTGACATTAAATGACGGCAGCCTCAGCACTCTAAACTAACTCTCTTGTGTACATAAGGTGTGACTCATTACTCGCAGGTGTTGCTCATGTTTCTATGGGAGGTTTTGCTGCTTGGGTTTGTCATAATGACCCTCTAGTGGCAGCCTGATGCGCTGCAGCAACGGCCTGCAGCAGCCTCAAAGAGGGTGAGAGAGGATGGGTTGGGTCAGGCTGACTGCTGCAGCTCTGGTGTAAAACACACACACACACGCACACTCACACGCACACTCACACTCACACACACACACAGCCTTATCCTGTTCTCCAGCTCCTCCTTACGCGTTACAATGAGCTTTGCCGGCTTCTGAACTGACAGAGAAGCAGTTCAATTTAGCGCCAAGAGCCGCGGGTGTTCAAACTGCCTTCACAGATTACATATCGTTTGTCAGCGCGCACGTGGCTCACTCCCTTATGGATACTTTATCATACATACAGTGATCAGAGCCAGCGCAACAAAGGCACATGCGCGTCAACGTGACAAAGCCAGCCTGACCTGTGGAAGACAAAAACAGGGAGTTAGAAACGCTCAGTTGAGGGTGGAGAGCCGAAGAGATGAAGGCAAGAGAGGAGAATGACAGAAGCAATATGTCGGCATACGTCGGGGGCTCCCATTAATCTTCATCAGTGGAGAAGTGGAGACAGGGAAATAGAGAGTGAAGATGCGCAAAAAGCAGCGACGCGGCGGAGGGGATCTGTCTTTTCCCTCTTCCTGTACGCACAAAGTACCTGAGTGCAAGCTGAGAACACAGACTTAATAATTTAAAATAAAGGGTCCAACCATCCTTCAGGAGAAGGGGTTGAGTCAGCATCAGCCACAATCTGAGCAGCCAGACCATAATTCAATCATCCCTGGTTAATAGACAGAGAGCCGCAGTGGCCGAGGGTTTGAAGTCTGCTCGGAGCTGACGTGCTCTCCTCAAAATATCAGCTCCAAACTCCGCCGGGATCAAAAAAGGTCACCTGCCCGTGTTTTTCTGCAACTACGTTAAACAAGGACAGAACACAATTCTCTCAGATGTCCCCGAAGAAATTAAACTGGACGGTTTCTTCTGAGGAAGTGAAAACACGGTTTCACTCTGACAGAATATCGGACTCTGCGGTCAGTTGAGTTCAGGATGTTCTTCATGAAGAATGGTCTGCGTATTTGTGCACACTAGAAATTCAAACTCAGCTCTCTTCTTATGTTTCTCTTTTCTAATCCAGATTCGGAGGCGAAACCCACCCGACACTTCGTTCGTTTTCAAGCCACAGAAAACTGACACTCGCAGAATCTTTGTCGAGACCAACATTCATCGGTTGTTTTGAAGTTGCTGACTGTTATCCTTAATAAACAAATTGGAAAAGAAATGGCTAATTTAAAGATTAGTTTATTCCTGAGAGTTTTCCAGAAGTCCTGTCCACAGTGTGAGTGTCTGTCTTTCTGTGGAAAACTAAGATGAATAAATCCAGCAGAAAAACAAAAAAACCCCACTATTTCTTGAGTATTCAGCCATTTAACTGACAGTGACTGTATTGACATGCAAGTGCCTGTTGGAATATAGTCTCTTTATGTTGCTGCAAGGTTTTCTACAACCAGTTTGAGAGTTTCTGTGGGAAAACTGCGCCGAGGAGGGAACGTTTTCTCCCCTGGTTGTTTGTTGGTTTGTCTGTTTAGTTTGACAGATTTGGGATAAATTGGGGTGAAGGGCGAATAAATTCAGTGTTCCTAGAGCGTGTGGCCCTTTAAGAGAGGGCTGCACCACGCAGGGTGGAACTGGAAAGTTTCACAGGTAGGTAGCGGAGGTTTGCACTCTACCAAGTGCCATGGCGAGTTTATTTTGCAGCACATTATTCAGCTCAGGCACTGATGCTGGCTGATTGAGTCCAATGGCTTTCCTGCCTTGATTGCCAACAAATAACTCACAAGCTCGGTTGGGAAGTGTGAGAAAAAGTAGCAAGACATCTTATCTGTGAAGATTGAGGAAGTTTCTCCTCCAACTGGTGATTAGTTGAAATCAGTGGGCCGATTTTCCTTTTCTTCACACTCAGTGACATTTCTCCTCAACTAACCGCAGCGGTTTTGAGGAAAACAGCGATAATGAAGAGTGCAGAGCAAATTCCAGTTGCGATTGTTTGCTAAAAGCTGAATGTGACCCTAAGAGCTGTTTCGACTCCCTCAGCTTGCGGCGCGTTCCGCCATTTCTAAATGCTTGTTGTGACTTTTTCCGGTTGCAGCTCCAGACTCCTTTCTCACTGCAGTGTGCAGGGAAGAGCAAGAGGTGCTCGGCAGAGCAGAGCAGGACAGGAGGGGGGTGGGGGATGGGGTGGGGGGTGGGGGGGGCAGTATCTCGGGCCCAGTGGCGACCGCCATGACAAATAACCACTCTGAGGGAGCTTCACTGGATTGGTGCCTCAGTGGGAGTTTTGTACGGCGTCTTCATCGCTTTCACAGCCTTGTTGGCAGCGCGCGACGGCACATTCATCTGCGCGGCTCTGCTGAGTCAGGGCCTGGACGGACCCTCCCCGCCTACTCACACTTCCCATCATCATGTTATTGCCTGTTTGATCAACACTGAGGACAACCAAGGAGAAGCCTTTCAGACACAAATGTAGAGGCGGCCTTTAATTAAAACCCCGAATTCATATTTGATGCGTCGTCCGTGTTGTTTTTCCAGTGCTACAGTTAATAAGTTTGGCCCCAGGGGACAGATGCTGAGCAGCTGCTGGATCTCAGACTGACGTGTTAATAAATATTAAATATAAGTAATTAAAGGAGGCGCGCTCATCAATCAGAGCGAGCGCCGTCCAAAGAAGGATTTTAAAGCCGACGTCAATCACTCTGCTGCCCTGGACTCAATGCTGCTGTCGCCACACACACACACACACACACACACACACACACACACACACACACACACACACACACACACACACACACACACAGTTTGCCCTTTTGTAGTTCACAGCCTTGGTCCAAATGCAAACATCCAGTTCAGGCAGCGGTATACTCAAACCGAACGAGGTCTTGCAGTGTGTCATCCGAGCGTGTGAGGAGCTACGTTTGGGTGCCCGCTATTCTTTGTTTTTCACACCTGAGAAAGGTGAAAAACGAGTGAAGTTGGAAGCGATGCGAGTAAATCATAAACTGTGAAGTCAAATGAAGCTGTGCGAACGCTACGAGGCCCGTGGCAGTGAGGTAATTAAAGTGGTTCCACGTCAGAGTCGTTTCCAGACAACAATCCTGACGTGTATTAAAACTGCAATCATGCAGTGATCCGTATCCACACTGATGACTGTGATGTGCTTTTAGTTTGAAACGACTGCACCAAGTAAAAGGTGACTGAAAATAAGTTTCTTTTTTTAAATCACATCTAAATTTGATGTTAAACTTCTGCCAACGTTGAACTGGAATTCAGTCGATAAAGACATCATGAGGTGCTTTATTTTATTACCAACTGACTCAAGAAAATCCACTTGCAGTAAGCAGCATACTTATTTACTTTTTGGTTGAATGCAGGAGCCAATAAAGTAAGATACTCCTATCCTATTAAACGGGTGTGTAAATGGACTAGAATGTTTCAAAAGTTAATTTTCTATGAATGCTTATATACATTTTTTGACCTGATAGTAGGAACTGCATGTATGGCTTCTACATTTTTCGTGGCACTGAACAGGAACAGAGCTCACTTTGGAGACTCGCGTGTCCTCTTTCCTTGAACAGGTTGTCATTCCAGTCACGCACTTTGCGCTGCGTGCTTTCTCAGACAGCTCATCGGGACTTTATCGCCGATGAAGCTGAA
Organism: Malacoctenus gilli; assembly: GCA_032164315.1. Lineage (NCBI taxonomy): Eukaryota > Metazoa > Chordata > Actinopteri > Blenniiformes > Labrisomidae > Malacoctenus > Malacoctenus gilli. The sequence continues at coordinate 10,462,790 of JASSRZ010000011.1, forward strand.
CCAATGGAAGCAGAGTCATGAGTGACTGTTTGAGGACAGGAAACTCTGCTTGTCCCGACTTCTGGACGCCTGCAGCGCCCACCTGGCATGTTTTCTGTTTGGTTTTGTTATCTAACAGCTGTCAGATCTTCGACCAGCACTTTCTTTTGGAGTATACTTCCACCCTTACCATGCACTCTGCGCATTCACCTTAAACACATGCACATGCACGCATGCATGCACATTGATTTTTGATCATTTTCTCTCTCTTTCTTTCTCTCTTTCTTTCTCTCTCTCTCTCAAATCAAACTGGTGATCTCTCAGAAGTTTTATCGGTTCAATGGAAAAATAAAACAAACGAAATGATGCTGCTGCAAAAAGTCGATCAGAACTGGTCCTGATTGTGCAAAGAAACACACTCCTTTGATGGGATCGTCCGAAAGTTGGATCAATAAAAGAACACAAGAAATGTTATCAATGGAAGTTAGCAAATGAGGGTTTGAACAAGTAAAGTTTGAATAATCTAAAGGTCTGAACGTGGTTGTCTTGGTTTCCTGTCAGCAGCGCATTGGGTGGAGAGGTCATATTGGAAATTCAGATGTGAGTTCTTTACGATCTCGTGAGCTGTGGATGAAAATTGTGCGACTCAGGTTTTTGCGGCCCATCAGAGGCCATTTCTGCTGAGGTCAGAACTATGTGTTCATACATTTCTAAGGAAGGAATGCCTTCTTTGAAAAAGGGGTCACGAGGCTGGAGCGAGGGACCATCGCACCGACAATGCAAAGCCTGAAATGTCCGCTCACAAAGTCTCGGCGCAACCTACAGAATTTCCACACACACCAGCCTCTCTAAAGTCCTTTAGGTGGTATTTACTTGGGACGGCTCCATTGAAACTACTCTTTGTAGGCCAGATTGTTCCCATGAGGCATCTCACTGTTGCAAAAAGCCAGAAAAGATCAGCTCCTAATGGGTCAGCAAGACCAGGAGAATCCTGCTCTGCTCTCCTCCTTGGTGGAGTTGGTGCGTGGCCAACAGAGCCATTATTACGCGACTTCTGCTGCCTCACACAAAAGCAGTAAACCTGTAATCTGAACTGTGTGAAGCTGGTGTCAGTAACCCTGGGACAAAAATGAGAGTTACAATATTTGAATACGCGGTGGCCTTTCACATGTAAATTGCACTCTGCCCCCTCCAGCCGAAACAAATTACAGCCAACTGCTGGTGGTGGGCTATGAATGGGCGTCCTAATGTAGTCTGCATCTACAGTGGGCCGGGGAGCAGCTGGAAGAGAGAAACTGAGACGGGGGAGAATTTATGTGACAGTGCGGTGTGTGACAGTTTGCTTTTCTTCCATATTGAGTTTACCATGCAGCCGCACTGTGACGAATGGGGCTTGGCTCCCCGAGCATCTGTCTCTGAGGACTCACTGAGGGGTAATTAGAGCTTCGGGATGATAAGGGATATACTCCAGGCCCACTAACTATTAATGGTGGCACAGGGGTTGGGGCTTTTACACGGACCTCTGACACCTCCCAAATCTGGGATACTGGGGGGGGGGGGGCGGTGGCGGGCTACGATCGTGCGTCTGATGAAGCGTCAGATTTTTTTTTTCCGGTGTGTGTGTGTGAATTACATCAGCCCCCTCGGGGAAAGAGTCACGGTTTGTGGGACCACTTTGAGGTTTTGGGGACAGTTTTTGTGTCGACGAGCTGCTGAGTGGGCGATCTGCATGATGGATGCTGCCTAATGCTCCTGGATGTATTTGCTGTGACAGGCTGGGAACAATGTAACCAAGATTTGAATACTGTGAATTTTTGAGTTCGTGGCCTTTATCCTCATAGTTAAGTTGTAGCAGTTCTGGACTAAAGAAATCCAAAAAATGATGTTCAAACAGGACACAAATGTCAGTGTTGAGTTTACATGGATGTTGTGGATGAATTGGATATAAAAGAGTGACTTAGCAAATTTATTGTCAGTGAAAAATCCCTCAAAAATGGCACTCGCGTGCACATCGATCAGCCAACTTTGGACCATGACGTAGTTTAATTACCAACCTGCAAAATTCCATTTGACGGTTTTTAACTGTAGGGTGTGTCTATAGAGTTTATTGAAGGCTTTCGATCACACTGAACGTGTTTTAAAGACAGATGTTTTGCTTACTTTCGTGTCCCACGCAGAAAAGGCCACGAAGGCCAATCACAGAAGACCCCGAGACCCTCTTTAGGATTCTGCACTGAGAGCAGCAACATTTTTTCTCAGCCTTTGTTTTATTGTCTTGGGTTGCAGTTTGGACACCACTGGTTCAACACTGGAAATGTCCTTCGATTATCATTTTCTCGTACCTGACATATTGGTCCTCCATCTTTATATTTCAAAATCTCACCAAGTTGGCGACAATATCACAATAAGTCAAGTATTTTTGCAGCAACTACTATCACTTTATACTATTTTGCAGCTGCAAGACGAGAGCATCGAAGGGAAAAAACTGGGATCAGGATAACTTGTACGTACTTATTTAAGAAATAAGAAGTCCCTCCACAGGTTTTTATGTCCAGCCAGGGGGGTCAAAATCATTTGAGATGCAGTTACAAATTGGTGAAACAACTGATAATTGTAGAAAAATATCCTTTATGTAAAGAACTCCTTCAAGTTTTGTCTTTTTTTTCATGACGTTAAAAACATTTACTAAACTTTTCAAGTAATGACCGGAAGCTAACATCCACTGACCTCATGTCTGACGGTGTTACTGCCACCTGCTGTTCAGTTCTGGGATGACAATGCAACAGCTAGAAACAAAAGTTGCTTTTAAACGAAGCAAAAAATGAACAAGATCATCTTGATGATGGTTTTAGACCCCTTTGATGGAACAGTTTGACCCCCCAGCCTCAGTCACTAACATCAGTTTCTTTCTTTGTAGCCTGGGAATAGATTTGTCGTTCAGCTTTTAATTCGGACGTTAACCTTGCATACATCATTATATACAGCTAATATTTGGTTCAATCAGTGGTGCTGTTAAAAAATATGAGTTTGGGTGCAACCTTCAATCTCTGAGGACTTCTTAAAGGATGAGTTTTGTTGTTCTGACGGAAAAAGAAACAAAACAAACAGAAATCTCATCGCTCACACATTCACAGCAAAAATTGAAAATAACTATAACGGTAAAATTACACTTGCAGAGTGCACACGCATTCAAGAGCATCACCGAGGGAAAGACTCCATATTGTTGTAAGTTGTTCGGTTTACACACTTATTCACATGCTTTCCGTGTGTTACCTTCGTTCTGTGGTAAACGTGATTGTTTTGTAGCCATCTGCACTTCCAAATGAGTCACTGGATTCGACACGTTTTTACTTAATCAGTGAGCGGTTTAAGTGCATTTCATTTGAGGTTCTTCCAATGATGCTCCGGAGTGTTTGGGAGCAATATGGAGATCGGGGTCAACAGGTTTGGGAACTTGGCATGAGAGCAAGGAGGGGAGGTAGGATTTGAGGGGAAGTCATCAGGAGCAAGAGTCGTCTGGAACAAGTTTCCCAGCAGCCTTATTGCACTCAGATGATGTCTCCTCCGACAAGTGAGCGTGGACTCGAGATCATCCACGAGTGAGCTGCAATAAAGCCTTTGGAAAACGTATCCCAGACTGTGTTAGACAGATACAAACAGACAAAACACAGGCACAGCACATGACAAACAGTGAAACAGGAGACACACACAGCCACAATACACAACACCAACGCAACATCAGAGGCAGAGGCAGGCGCGACCATCAACGTCTACGGCACCAGACGACAACGTCACTGAGGAAGTTACACAAACACAGGCCACGGCACAGACAAAACACAGGACTGAGCACCACAACACAGACTAAAGCCATGCAAGGACGGAAACGAAGCATGCACACAAACTCAAGAGGAACCCCCCAAACAAGACACAAACACACTCCTGCACGTCTCTTCACTCACACACGCACACACACACGCACACGCACACGCACACACACACACACACACACACACACACGCACGCACGCACACCACTGTGATTTAACCCTCAACACGAACACAGAATGACACAAGCATATTTTAGAAATCAGAAGAACCCACAGGAAAAATACTCAGACTGTCGTCCATTATCACTACTGTAAACTGTACTGTGTGTAGTACTTCATGTAGCAGGAAGAGCAGACCTACGTGTGTTCTGTGTAAACTCTCTGGCGACTATATCAAAGCTATATTTTGCCCGTGGACTCTTGCCATGTAATATGCTGCTGAAAAACATTAATTTCAAAGAGATCACAAACACTGAGGTAAATATCAAAAAGAGATACAGATACACACTCATGTTATAAATATAAATATATGTATAACCATGTGAAACCAAAGGAGGGAACGCAAAACAAACCAAACGAGAAATTAAAAAATCAGCAAGTTAGTACGATACGACAAGCAAAAGACAGGAAGAAAGTAAAGAAAAGGTCCAGCTTGATCCCACAACACCTGACTGAGTCAGCTCACAGCACAACAGCAACACTAGAAAGTCAAAGGAACCAGAACTACAATACCAGAAGCAACACACAACAAAAACAAGAGAGATAAAGATAAAAAACAACAACAACAGCAGAGCAACAACAGGGACACAAACTTTAGGTGACAGATACAAGATGGTCATAAATACATAATATAAATATATATATATATATATATACATATAGATATAAAGGAATAGGAAAAGCCAGATATACGTGTTGCAGATATTTACTTCATCATCATAGTGCCATACTCCTTGGCCATCCGGCATCTCAGAGCTCACACTACTGTCCTGATCGATTAGCCAGCGATGCACGGCGTGGGCCTAAAAGGACATACGACATAAAGACAGAGCCCGGTTAATCGCAACAGTGAGCAGCAGAGATGGAAAGACAGGAAAGAAGAGCTGAGCAGAGAGAGAGAGAGAAGAAGAAGAAGAAGAAGAAGAAGAAGAAGAAGAGAGAGGACAGCAGCAGAGCGGACAGAAAACAATGGCAAGGAAATGAAAGAAAACGGGGGGCGGGGGGGGACAGGTGAACATCATATTGAGACACAGAGAGAGAAAACAAGGTGGAGGAGGGAAGAAGAGAGAGAGAGCAGGAACAGAGACCACCCCACCCCACCCCACCCTGTCCCACCCCACCCTGTCCCATCCCACCTTGCTTACCCAAACCCCCCCAGCAGGAAACAGGTCAGGTTAGAATGAGTGATATGAGTGTGAAGGCACGATGTCGCATGGCACGAGAAGATCATAGAAACACACACAGACACACACACACACACACGCACGCGCACACACAGAGTTGTGAGTAGGTGGGCAACGCCACATAGAGGATGATGACGAGGATGGAGGAAGGTCTGGTGTTGATGACACTCACAGATGGATCAACAGTGTGAAGAGCTGCAACTTACACACCTGAAGTGAGACACGATCCCTTTTTTGTGGCGTCTGGACATTAAAAAAATGCCGTGTACTTACCCCCAACTGTCATACAGGAATGTGCAACCACATATGTGCAATACGACACACAACACACACGAAAAGATACCACCCTGAGCATCACAACGAAGAGGACACAAACACAGTGAGGCCCGCTTTGGCCTTTCACTGAAAGACACAGAATATTGTCGTGTTTTTGGCCACAAGATGGAAATTTTCTCCATTGTATGTATTCGGACGAGCAGTTATAGGTGTGCAGAAAGTGAGAGATATAGCCAGAGTGGTGCTGAGAGAAAATGTCAACAAAACGCTCTGAATTTGCATCGAAAGACATGAAAAATGCCTTCGAGCTGCCACCGCGCAGACCGACGGCGAGAGGTCTGCCCAGACTGCCGGAGTTTAGATTCAGATCATACAAACACTGCAGCCAGCCTGAGTCCCGGTCACCCTGACACACACACACACACACACACGCACGCACACACACACGCGCGCACACACAACAAGCCCCATCTGTTACTCTCCACTGTTGTCGTGTCAGCACCAAAAACAACCCAACACAGCTTCTTTTGTGACGACGCTCGCTGCCCCTTTTGCACCAGAAAACACTTGTCAAGATTTGCAGCGGGGTGAAATTGCAGAATCCAGGGATTAATTACCCTGTCATGGCTGCTACCGCACATTTAAGCTTTGCTTTACGCACGCAGTTTCACCCAAACAGTATGGGTTTTTTTAAGACGCAGGCTGTCATATGTTTTGCTATTTAGCACATGAACTGTTGAGTGGGAGAGAAAACTGTAGAACATGAACCAGGAAGCTGGAAAACCACATGTAGAGGCAAACGATGATTCACACACACATTTATGTGTCGTGCTGCTAATATTGTGAGGATCGACTGCAGACCCAAGTATAAAGACGAACACGACTGGATTCTTGAAAAGTAACAGTCTTTAACGAGCCACATTTCACCTTAATTAAAGGATAAACATAAGACTGATTGTAACCGTGACCGTAAATCCAACTCGTGACTGGGAAACACAGCTTTGGATACACCTAATGATCAGACCAAACATCTTCTTTTCCATGACATTTGATCCTTATAAAGGCAGAAATACAATAAGCGCACCCTCGCGCACACGGAGGGGGAGCGGGACCTTCTGCACCCGAGGATGTGCAACTGCGAAGACAGAGGCTGGGCGAATGCGTCGCGGGGGAAAGCGGAGGGCAATACAGAAATAGACGGAGTCACCTCAAGGATACAGTGAATCAGACGGTGACAGCAGAGGCCACAGCCTCTGTTAGGACACCTGAAAATAGACGAAACCAGCAGAACAGGGCAAACTACAATGTGATGCACACAGGAAAACAGGAAAACACAGGCGGCTTTTTTCCTCCCGTCTTAAACTTTCACAGTTTTTTTCCCTCACAAATTTGCCCTGACAGTGCAGAGTTCAATGTCTGCGGAGGGTGTGTGTGAGTGTGTGTGTGTGTGCGTGAGAGTGTGTGTGTGTATGTGTGTGTGTTGCACAGGGGCGTCAGCCGCAGAGTTTGTGGCGAGTTACAGAGCGTGTCAGCTTAAAGGAATAATTGGATTAAATAGCAGACGGCGAGTGATGACAGGACGGGAGGGCTGAAGGGGGGGCAGACTGAGGCATGGGAG
>JASSRZ010000011.1:10495989-10515898 GCA_032164315.1 Malacoctenus gilli
GAGACATCGACACATTAACTTCAGTGAAGGCTTCGCTTCCTGCCGTTGCAGTGAGGTTACCAGATTTTGGAGGGCAAACCGGGACAAGGCGGGAATGCTGATTTACTGCTTCTGTTTTTTTTGTGTTTTTTTTTTACACAGATGAAGGAGGGAGACAACACTTTGAACACTCCAGTGAGCACTGGCGGCCATATCTGCCGCACAATCCTGCACCTGCTCTCCTTTTTGAGGGAGTCCGTGTCGTTGAGTGCTGGCAGCTGAGATGGCCACGCTCGTACGTTTGCAACCAGACAACAAACAGCTACAAAGGAGCCACAGCCTGAACCTGACAGGCCTCACTGTATTATTGAGCCCGAGTGCGATGGAGCACCACCGAAGGCTCCATCGTCAGCAAACACAACACGTTGATCCGCTTTAACAGCTTCAAGAGTTTAAAAGAAGTCAGATCACATTTTAAAAGTAAGAATATTCATTTGAGTTGTTTGTATTCAAAAAGTAAACCACAAAGTTTCAAAAATTAAGGTTAAAATGACCAAAGCGGTTCACATGACAGCAGTGGTCAAAACCTGCTCTACAACTGAACCAGAGCCAGCTAAAAAAACTTGTATCCCAACAGTTAAAACTGAAATGTGATATTAGAGATACAGAATTTTACTCTCAAGTTAAGGTCAAAAATTGAACGACTGCACGATAAAGACAACAGATTTATGCTCACAAGTTGACGTGCATGAAGATTTTCTTGCTTCTTCTTTGTCCAAAATCAAAACGGTCAGTGAGAATAGTGGTTGGCAGAGTGTCAGTTACAATAAACTACCAACGGACATGATAGAAAAGCATTTTTGCACAGAAAAAACCCTGAACAAATAGGTTCCGTTCATGCAAATATAAATACTTTAAGCATTGTTAAATAAATCAGCCTGTTGGATGAATTGAAATATGATCCACACATAAAGAAGAAAAAGTCCTTCTATGTTTCAATCAATCTCGCAAAAGGAAATGAGAAATCTATAAAAACATCGATATAATCCATATCATTGCACACATAAATACTGCTCTCCACGTACATCCTGACTGCTCGCATTTAACTCGCACATCCTGAGGGCTTTATAAACATCAGAGTGTCACAGTAACGCAGCTAATCTTGTCACCGCAGGACGCTGAAAACTGCAATATTGTGTTTAATGCGATCGTCTGTCCACTTCGCAGCCTTTGCCTAAATAAAATGGCACTTTGTTAAATTGAAGAATAAGAGTTTCATAACATCCTTTACAGCTTGAATCAGTTGTTGAAGCGAATAGTCCTGCTGCGTTTGATAGGAAAACACATCAGCACGATGGGAATAAGAGCTGCTATTGAAGAGATTGCTTTCATTCGGCGGCAAGCGAAACAAAGCAGCCCACATGTTTAGACTCAACTCAAACCAAGAGTACAACACCTCCTGTAAAAAGTTGGGCTTTAACGCGTTTTTAATGACAAATCCAGTCGAGTCCAGGTGTGCATTTCTTACAACCTTGAGAGAGTCAAAAGTGAACAACCAAAACAAACAAACTGTTGAACTGTCATCCTGCTGGGATGGAAAACAATGCAGAGAACCCTTCAACGCACTTCAGGGTCATTGTCACCAGGCTGAACCACTTCACATTAAAGCGCCGTCAAACACAAACGCGCACGCAGAGCGAGGTGAAAGTAGGCGCTGACTCGGACAATGGGGCTTTGTTCACGTCCTGACAATACTCATTTTTCAAGAGGAGCAAACTCATCAATAAAAGTAATTCGAGGACAACATTATCCACTGCTCAGCAACTGACCTGTGCTGGCTAATGCCACTACACCGCGGAGCCAATTAAAAACGCACTTTCACCTCCTCATGACAAATCGTACGTTTTTTATGACGCAAGATGCTCCGAGCCGGGCACAAATTTGTGCAGAGGGATCGCGGATTTCTCTGGAAGGACCACTGAAAACAGCGACATCAGCCGCAAAGACCAATCCGAAACGGCGAGGAGGAAGAGAAACCCCGAGAAGATGAAGTTAATTGATTGATACGGCGCGATAATTTGAAGCCGTTGACACTGAAATTCCAGTTTGGACCCCCGGAGTCCACAACGCCGCGGCCCCCCTGAACCAATTTGAGACGAGACACTTCCTTGTGCAACAGTGAGTAAGTGAAAACACTCCAGTAATGCAGGACAATTAAGTGAAATGCCTCCAGTGAAGAGGGGACACTGGGGCTCGCGTAATTGGCCGGCAACTAAATGGCTCAGAGAAAAGACAGCAAGTTTTAAACATAAACAAATAAATATGGGTCCGTCAAACAGTGCTGATTGACCTTGGCTGGCCTGGTGTGCCGGGCCGGTTCGAAAACGCAGCAAAGAAACGAGTGCGACGGTGGTTCGCAAACTATCGGGCGATGTGACGAGACCCAATCAGTCAACTTGCGAATCAGAGACTGCAGACGCCAACGACGTGGCTGCGGGCAGGAGGCAGGAAAAGAGAGGAGAATTCCCTCAGCATTAACATCTGCTCCAGAAACCAGGAATGGCTGTAAGCCGGTGCTCAAAAAAGGAAGCGAGGCTGGGAGGGGGGGCGGGGGGAGCTGGAGGGGAGTCAGGAGGCTTATTTGAGAGACTTAAGCTGCATGGTTACGTAAGCGATATGGGATCCTCTGAAACGGACACTTTCAGTCAAAGTTGGACTGCATGAGCACCCTTTACCAGATACCTCATACTGATTCGACCTGCAGGATTTCCCCTCTGACGACCGACGCTCATGCGCGCATAACGCACACGCGTGTAAAACTTCGTCAGCCAAGAGATCGGCCGTGTCGTTGAAGGTTAGAGGTGAAGAGTGTGATGAAAGTTGAACTCTGTGCGTGTCAGTCATCACAGACGTGGCGGTGTCATGTGTGTGTCTGTGATGAAAAGGACTGCGTCTGACACTCCGACAAAAAGCTCCCTGCTGACAGAAGCCCCCCGACAAGCATCTGAGTCATACCACCTTTCCCTCTCTCTCTCTCTCTCTTTTCCAGCCCCGATTTTGCTCAAATGCATCCAATAACCTTGTGGCTCCACATCGTACAGCAGACAAAACAGAAAAAATCGAATCCCTTCCATCGGCCTCTCAGCCCTGCCTCCCCTCTACAGGGGGAAGAGGAAGCTGTACTGTGTTTCTGTGCATAACACCGTCTCTACTGCATCAGCATCAGATTGGTTTACAGCCAACCTGGCACAGAGCAGGCACACGGGGCGGCTGGACTCCGCGACTGAGGACCGAGTCGCCACCAGTACACAATCTGCGGATGACTCATTTTCATTAATGAGTTGGAGAGGAATCCGATGTGGAATCAAGTCGGCTGAATGAAAACGTCCCCGCAGTCTGGGGCTGACGGAGCACAGATTTACTGTTTACAACGAACCTTGCCAGTTACCCCGGCTCTGCCTGGCACAGTAGTTGTGGGGCTGCAGGTATCGCTCTGCAGTCATTACCGAGCCGCGCAGAGGAGGGAGAAACTGCGGGGAGACAATGTTTTGTTGCGGAGATAAGCCAGCTCAGTGTCCTCGCGGAGGATCTGCGGGGCTGTGGAGAAATTTCTGCTCACTAACAGAATGCTGCAGTGTGAAAACGAGGCAGGGAAGAGACGGAGCGAGGGCAACGAGACAGATATGTGAAGAGGGGACAGAGACACGGTGAGAGGTAGAGTACTACGCTGCCTTATCAGACCACTCAGACAGGACAGTCAATAAAGCAGGTACAAAGCAGTCCAGAGGAGTAGGAGAGCATGCAGTGTGTCGTACCGTACCCCCCCCCCAACCCCCCCACCCCACCCCGTGTCTGTATGCACACGACATACATGTGTGCCAGGGAGGCTGTGGAGTACACACAGTGGAAACGCGCTCATGACTGGGTTTCCATGTGTGCCCTGGCACCCCTGCCCACAGCATGACAGAGAAAGAAAGGGGGGGGGGGCGTCTCAACCTTCCTGCCCCCCTCTCCAGCCACCCTCCCAACCCCACCCCACCCCACTCCACCCCCAGTCACCCCACCCCTCACTGTCTATCCCACCTGTGAATAGTTCCCAGTACCTTGCGCTTCTTATCCCGCGAGCGACTCCTCTTTTTGACCCTCTCCTCTTCCTTCTCTTTGCGCTCCTGCTCTAACTGCGCCTCTAAATCCTTGTTCTTGCGGAGATGTTTGGCCGCTTGCGCCATGGCGTCGCTGGTCGGAGTCGGGGTGGCGTTGGCGTGTCCAGATCTTACGACGGCGGTCTCTGTCGGGGGGACGGCGCTGGGTCTTCTACCTGGCGCGGGCCGGCGCTGGCGCTGCTGTGCGTTCCTCTATGGCCCTGCAGAGTCTGCAAGCGTGCTCACCCTCTGCCTCCTCCTCCTCCTCCTCCTCCTCTTCAGCAGTGCAGTCACACACACACACCGGCAGTCCTCAGCCGTCTGCTGTGGGATGCTACTGCAGCGCAGCTCTCTTTCTCCTCTCTCTCTCTCTCTCCCCCCCCCCCCTCTCTCCCTCTCTCTCTCTCTCTCTCTTCCTCTCTCTCTTCGATGCCTGCACTCTCTTCTGCCCTCTTCACTTCCCTCGTTTAATTTCTCCTGCTGCTTTTCACTCTGGTCTCCATCGTTCCCTGTGCAGGGAAAAAGGAGTGAAAAACAGTCAACAAACAGGTTCTCCTCATGCTTTGTTGTTCTCCTACTCTACACCTCTTTTCTGTTGAACAAGCTGTGAAACTGCTTCTGCCCCCCCCCGTCTCCCATCAACAAAGATTAGTAAGGGATGAACTGACTGTCAGTGGAGAAATAGCTTGAGCAGCTTTAAATCAAAGTCAGCTCTCACATCGCATTGATTTTGTTTCCTTTTCCTGTATTTAATTTCTCGGTATCTCACAGTCCTGCTGTGTGTCCATCTGTGTAGGATCGCTGGGCTGCACAGGGAGCCCGTCACCACCACCGCCAATCACACCGTCACACAAATGCACGCACACACACCAATATACCAGTGGAAAAAAAAATCTAAAAGATGCATGAGGAAAAAAAGCTGCCTCTTACTCGTTTACCCCTCTCTCTCTCTCTCTCCCTCTCTGTCTCTCTCTCTCTCTCTCTCTCTCTCCCCCTCTCTCTCTCTCTCCCCCTCTCTCGCTCTCTGCTCCCTCCTCCCTCTGTACGGTTGAGGCGCTGCAGCAGACAGGATTGGTACCCGTGCAAGGATGTTGGTGCAGTGTGCTCGTGTATATTAGATGGAGGCTGGGAGCAATAAATGGCCATTCCACAGCACTCTCTGGCCATGTCTTGTAAAGCATGATACAGTAACACCCTGGCAAGCTTTGCATCATCGACTCCTCTTTTTGTTGCCTCCCTTCTGCTGATCTGAGATAGTTTTATATACAATAACAGACGTGCAATTGCAGGACCAAATGTATCGTAGTACATGCTTTTTCTGAGTATTATACAATGGATGCAAAGATGTATATACTGACGGAGAGGTGCTAATGGAGTCGGCACCTGTTTACTGGTATGGCTCTGCCTTCCTCCCTCTTCCTCCCTCCCCTCCCCTCCTCTCCCTCTTTCCTCCTCCCTGTGAAACTGCTGACACAGGCAAAAAAGATCCTTTAACATCTCTCTCTGCCCGGCTCACTATACATCACACGTCCAGTTCACACTGATACTGTGGACACACAAAAATGCGCACACATACACGCCTATAGTCCACACACATGGCAGGCCATGTGCTTCAAAGCACACACACACACACACACACACACACACACACACACACACACACACACACACACACACACACACAGAGTGATCTTGTCATAAGTAATTGGACGTCTTTATTTCTGCATTTAACTGACAGTCAGCAGATCCAAACATCTTTAGCGAAGTCTCGTATTCGTGTCCAATCTGAATGATCCCAGCAGTTTCCTCTTGTGTCACTGAAAACAGAGAAACTGCAAGCAAATCTGCTGTTTACTGTCAAAGTGATGTGACATCCTAATACTGTTTCCATCCTTTGGAGCAATTGCTATGATAACCTCTTATCAGCGCCTACCTGCTGCCCGTATCGCTGCACTTACACAGATGTGTCCATAACTCGCTTTCTCCTCTGTGCTCTCCTGCCAAGGCTTCCCCTGATCTGATAGCGGCTCCCTCCATATACTGCAGCATACTAATGAATAGGACCGGGCGATATTGCCTTCTGTCTGCAACGCTACTACACAAATCACTTGCTCATGTGGCCGAGCGATGACACAAACAAACACAAATACTGACGAGCTGACAGCTCCGTGGCAAGAGATCCATCACAATATTGAATCCCCGGGGAACGTGCTGAAATGAATCACCAGCAGGACCGACTGCACTGGTATGAGGAAGGGTTGTTGTTTTTTTTTGCTTAGCCAACGACGCAGGCCTTGTTAAGCTCTTCCTGTGCTAATGGAGGGGAAGTTCAACATTTAACGCGGCCGTTTTAACCACTCACAGTTGCAACGTCATCATGGGGTTGAACCTGGAAACCCCACGGAGGGAAGGGCGTGTCACGGAAGTTGCACAGAAAACCACCAGGAGGACGCTCCGTGATGCGGGTGCTGGACGCAAAGCTGCTTCAGACGCTCCGAAAAGGAACGAATTTACAAATCGTTGACTGTGTGCAGCTGCGCCGCCGCCTATTCGTGATGCAACTTGCGCCGCGCGGGACTCATGTTACGACTCTGTACTGAAAATAACGGAAATCATTGGCGAGGAAATCAATCAAAAAAACATGCTGGCCATGGAGTGGGATGTAAAGCACCCGCAGCCTTTAATCTTCAACATCATCTATCAGAGAGATTAGGCCAGCGACCAACTGAATGATAATTCACCTTATGAGAAAAAAAACAGGTTAAACAGATCAGAGGAGAGAAAACGCTTAAAAACAACCAAAGATTTGAGATTCAAAACTCGTCTCAGACACGAAACTAGAATTTACAGCCCATAATTTCCTCCTTTGTGTTTATATTAACTTGGAAGATGAACTCACATGATTCATACATCGTATCTTCTCAACACTGTACTGCAGCTGACTGTATGGTGGTGAGATCAACAGGGTCCTGGGTTTGTATCAATGTGAAGCCTTTCTTATGCAAAGGTTGCATGTTGTCTTTGTTCACGAGTGGACTGTTTGGGTGTTATTCTCATACAGTCACATCAATGGACGCCATTTATATGGTGTAGATCTCTGTGACTTGTCCAAGATGCTCTGGCTCAAACTGAGCTGAGATCAGCTGAATGAGCCTTCGATGGCAAAGCAGTTTACGAGGCGAATAGATGGATTTATCATGCATTTCACAGCTGGAAGGTTTTACTCCATTAAAACAAGTTAAATAGATATTGCATATTTTCTCAGCCATGCACAAGTGTGTGAAAGTAGAGGACGACAGCATTTTTTGTTGTTGCTTTGAGTCTCTGTGCAAGAAAATTCCTGCCAAAAGATGCTTTTTTAAACATTTTCTAAAGACAGCACGTTAAAACGTGTGTAACTATAGATGCAAAAATGACATACAAGCCCATTTGTGTGTCTCTGAGTGCACCCAGTGTATATAGACTTTCCCTGGGGTGGTCCTGCCTGGGACACAAAGGGACAGGTTGTGTGGACCTGGGAGGGGGAGAGAAACACACAGCGACGGCCCGAGAACTCTACAGTGTGACGGCCAGCACCCGCCAGCACATTAGCCGCTCCACTGCTCCTTTAAAAACAGTGAACGCTACACGACAGAGCCCCACACACACGCACACACACAGGCGCACACACACAGTGGAGCACATACCACAGTGAAAAGAGAGTCTATTCAATGCATGGAAGCATACTGTACACACCTTCACCATGTTCGGTTATGAATCAGACCGAATGCGACCTGATTTAAGAACAGCTTCAACATAAGTAACTTTAGGTGAACAGTGAAGACCAGCAGGTCTTTGGATGGGACTTTCTCGCCAGTCATTCTTGAAAGTTGAGCTCAGTATCAGACTAATTTACACCTACGCCACAGGTGAAGCTCCCAGGACGATATTCTCATTTCCTGCTCTAATTTAGTCGTCTTCCTCATTGGGGTCAGGTCACAGGAGCACACGGGGCTGCAGAGTGTTTTCTCACACAAACACAATTAGATGAGAGTCAGTCAGAACCACAGGAACGCTCATAATTGATTTGGATCCGTCAAACTCGCAGCGACTGAGATTCGAACTTACTATCCCAAGTTTATGTCGCAACAGTTTGTCTTTTTATTGCACTGACAAAAACAATCGAGCTCATCTTTATTCACACTCCTCAGTTGAACAGCCTAAGGTTGCATTGAAGCTCTTCTTAAGGAAAAAACAGATAAACTATTAACATGCTCTGTTTTTACTGTCACAATCATGGCACAACCAGAATCTGTCTCGATCTGTTCTTTCATTCATTGCCCTTTTATACCACATTAACAATTAGGAGTTGCTAAAATTGGGTGAAGGCACGATACAGCCTGGACAGATCACAAGCAAAACACAGAAAAAGGAACAAACAAACAACCATTCACATCGTTGGTTGACTGAGATTCACCAGTTGACTCTCCATTTACACTGCAAGTCAAACCCAGGTCTAGGGAATAAGCCTCAAACAAACTATGCGATCAGAATAAGTCATCACCAGAGCAAAGCTAATGGCCGATACGTGTGTTCACACAGCAGCGAGTGGCCGCACAGACCGAGCCAGCCTGTGCTGCTGGTTTTCACTCCCCTGCTCGTGTTGAATCCACTTCAACGTTTCTAATCCTGGGAGTCTCCAGTGTGTTTGCTGGCAGAGGACCAGAGCCTACACCGGGATACAGTACTCTGCCATCCTCTGCACCATCAGCTGGGGTTCATGGCAGTTATTTTAGCAGCAGTGTTAGTCACTCTGAGCCAGAACAAGATGAGGGGATGAGTTTTTTTTTAAAAAAACTCGCTGCACCGGTGCTGATGTGATGTGGACAAATGGACTGGGGAGCATTTTTGGGATCTCAACTGGATCAAAGGATCATCACACTGCACTTTAACCCTGTGAAACAGATTATGGCCAGTCGTCAAAGGAGATCAATGGGAATTCGCAAGACACGTAAAGCAGTTACAAACGGAAATCAGACAGCGCCCTCTGTTGATTAACAGTTGGTATTGCAACAACAAGCGCAGCAATTGAAGGAATGATTATTAAGGAATAACCTGCCCCTGCAACTGGGAAATTTCAGGGGGCTTCAAGCACTAAACACACCAACCATTCAGGATGAATTATCCATCTTCTAAAGACAAACCAATAACACCACCAGTGACAGAGGCAACAAATGCAGAGGAACTCAGCGTGACCTGTGAAATTGATCACAACATGGACTAGAGTGCCCCCTGTAGGTGAGTCTTACGACACAGTGCTCCAACACACACACCACACACACACACAACTAAACACAGTATCACAACACTGCACTGCAGCACACGGCCAGTGAAGAGCCCCACCACAAGCCGGCACAGCTCAGAGCTGCTCTGACTACACGGCGCATCCTTCATATGCAGTCACACGTCAACAGGATGAGAGCCAACAGGCTAAACTGCAACCACTCCTTCACTAGAACTGCATCCAATCATTTTCAACCAGTAATAATAAATTACAATTAAACGTACTAAATACTAATTATAAGTTTGAACTTGTACACTAAGAGAAATTTCATGTTTTCTTCTGAAAATGAAGCAATAAATGAGGGAAATGTTTACAAACCAGGGAAGGATCAGCTGAGATGAAACACTTGCTGGATACTTTCAGGAGGCAGCAGAAAGACGAAAGAGAAAATATCAATGAGAAAGGAAATACATGACATCAACAAGACAGAAATCATACTCGACTAAACTCGTAACTTTTCCTTCAGAGGCAGGCATCGATCGGACCGAGCATTTAGCATCTTAACGCGCACACAGGTCAGTTTCTTTGGCCCCAGTAAATATGATGGCCGGTGGACATTTGGCGAGTGGAGCATGAAGGAAGGATGAAGGCAGGTAATTCGGAGACCTGAAATGCTCCTGCAGAAAAAGCATGCACGCACACACCAATACTTGTTTGCACACACATGCGCGCACACACACACACACACAGTGTCTCTCCCCTGCTCTCTGCTGGATCTGCACCAGCACAGGGAGCACTGATTGGGGAAGCCATATGGCAGGTAACAAACCAAGGGCAGGCTTCATGTCAACACTGCGCCGAGGCTCGGGCGGCTCGCCATCTTATCTGAAGGCCTCATTTGACTTCGCGGCGTTGTTTGAGGGAAGCATGTGAATGTGGGGTTCAATGTACTTATGCCGTACGAGTCAGGAGCGTTCGTGCCGCCGCGGCATCACAACCTCGGTGGCGAGAGCAGCAGCTGAGAGTCGTCTGCAAGCTGCGCAGGAGGAAGCGAGTCTCACCATCAGCCCAACTGGGAATGACTGTGGCCTGAGGCAGACTGACAATCACGACTGTTGTGCTGTGACGCCATTACAGCACAGCAGCGTGGAGGCGACGCAATACTTTGTTCCCAAGAGAGGCTCTTCTGATGGTTGTAACTATTACATAACGCTCTGCATAATGCACATTGCTTTCGTTTTTATTGTCCAGACGGCATTTCTTAAGTGGCGCGTAAAAAAACAACAGCTCAGTGAGGAATTTATCACTTTTGTTAACCATCTGGCTTAGACAAACAGCCACAACTGTGTACAATTAATTCACAATCAACGATCAAGAGCAGAAGCAAGCTGTCGTTAAATAGGTCAGAAATATAAAGGAGTCCAGACAGATTTTGTATCTAATAACGTTTTAAATAACATATAATTCCATGGTTGCTTGTTTCTATAATATTCACAAACTTCACAACTGCACAAAATGATCGTATAGTTGAATAGTTTTGTGAAAATTTAATGCAGCGTCCAAAGTTTAAAAAAAAGTGCCTCAGTGTCATGAAGCGATATGAGCTGAACTGCCTTTGTTCGGCTGACTGCTGCCATCTAGTGGTGTCAGGTTGCACATTAATTCATTTCGACAAACCTGCTGCAAATCTTTGACCATTGATGTCAAAAAGAAGCTGTCCGAGTGTCACAAGTTAACAAATGAATCGTAGAAATACTAAGTTTAAAAGCAGAACACTCCTTTTTGCCGCGTTCCTACAGGTTCCAGCAGCACCTGACAGCCAAGACAAAGATTTTGAAGAGCAGCTTAATATCAAACGTTAAATAAAAAAGGGACTTGAAATTTGTTATGGGAATAAAATATTGGAATATGTGGATTCCAGACTCATCCAACAGTGAGCTGGTATATTCCCAATAACGCTCTGTATCTCCGTGCAGCACCGAACCGAGACTTTGCAGACTGAGCGGCGGGGGGAAACACACAGCGTGAGGACAGAAGAATGTTATGAGGCGGGTGAAAAGGAGGACACGGGAGGAGAAGATTTACTACCTCAGCGCTGGAGTGGCACCCAATGTGCACTGTAAAAAGTGTCTGATCGGAGAAGACTGTAAGGGACGGGTTTATATGCACAGGAGGCTCCAAGTGCTAAATCACTGACCATGTAATGGATTTAGTGAACTTTAAAACCCAAACCATCAGGAAGCGTCGACTGTTTTGGTCACAAACTCACATTGGTTAAATTTCTTGTATTGCAGATCAGCTTCTGGTTCAGCTCATGGCAGTGAAAACTCGCAACGAGCTTGTCCACAGTCGAGACTGTCTTTCACGAAAAACAATAAATCTCTACCTAAAAAATTACTTCTATATTTGTACACATGAAGCCTGACAAGAAGCATATTTTTTTTCTTGATGTATTGAATTATGGTCAAAAACGTCACACTACTTTTAGGAGGTAATTTAAATAACAAAAGAATGATTTACTGAAAAAAAAGGGACTGAAAACTCACAAGAGAAACAACAAAAATACAAAAAAAACCTAATGAGTATTTAAATGAACATCCGAGCAGGAAGTGACAAAAACTAAAGGACAAGAAGTTCACACACAACAAGAAAGGAATAGAAAAAGTGAAACTGGACGTTATAATTGACAAAGAAACCGACCAAAAGTGTTTTTGAAGCAACAGGGAAAAAAAGAGCTTCACAAAATCAAAGAAAAAAGCAGCGAGCAAAATGCATTTAAAGCAAAGTAACAATGTTGAAGTGTCGACAGATCTCCGAAGGATAAAATTCTGAAAAACACGATGACAAAAAACCTTCAGAATAATGGACAGAAACTATTTTTTGGAGTTTCTCAAATGACTTTAAGAGGCCAAAAAATACTCTTTGCACCGATCATCTGGAGCGTTTTTTGCCAGTTTTATCAACTACAACTTTAAAGTGACTTCTTTTTTGTTTTGCTTGTTGAGCAAAACCCGAACTGGCCCTAACAAGGCAGACAGGATGCTAATGTAATGGAGGTGTAGCTCTGTTTCAATGTTGAAAAAACCAAAGAAGCAAAAGGGGCAAGGAGGGAAAATTAAGAAAGGAAAGGAAATGGGACAGGAAGTAAGGAGGAGGTGGAGGAGGAGAGGAGGTGGGAGGAGGAGGAGGCCGGACGCTGGTGTCACCCGAGCAGCAGAGACTCGTCCCCCTGAGTCCAATTCTCTTCCTCTCACTTTCCCCTGCTGTCATTCCTCATCTCCTCTTCCACACTACATCTTTTCCTCCGTGCGCGTTTTCCTTTGCGCGGGTTCCTCACACGTGACTTCCTCTGACCCCTTCATTAGAAGGATTATTCCGGCCTCCCCTCGGCTCCATGCATCTTTCCCTCGCAGGTGGCAAACCAAACCGAGCCTCTTAACTTCTGGGACCTGCCGGAATCAATCCATCGCCATGACAAACAGGAGAGGAATCCTTCCAGTTTGATTCAGTTTAGTTACATTAAAGCCAAACACAGGAGCATCTGGTGAAATTGTTTCAAAGCCGGGAACCTCAAAGACGCCTCGACGGACCGTTGGAGTAATTACTGCTTATCTTTTACAAGGTAGCGCCGGAGCCAGAACAGACAGCGACCCCCCCCCCCCCTCCTGACACCCAGCTAGTCCTCACTTTGTCCCAATCTGTTCCCCTGGATGTACAGCCCGCCTCCTTCCACCTGTCTCCTATTCTCCCTTTCTAATCAGGCGTCCCTGCCAATCAATTCCATCGCCATGGCAACATCCTAACGCCGCCACCCACCCCTATAAACAAAAACAAAACACACGGCGGAAAAAAAAAAGAGAGAGAGAAGCTGAATTCCGACAGCTCTGGATTGATGAGGGGGAGTCCTGTCAAAGGCCAGAGATTAGATTAGGACTGAAGCAGACACACACACAGACACACACAGACACACACAGACACACACACACACACACACACACTGAAGCTCAGAGGCAGCAGGTGCTTTTGGTTAAACCTTAATTACATGATCTCTGATTTCTCTAATTGATATGGTAATGACTATGTAATTAATGCAAAAGCAGAAATACCAGCAGCTCTCTTAATGAATGGATTTATTTGATTAGATATCCTTCTGCATATTTATACATGCTGCTGGAAAGAGGACAGCCAGACACATGAAACGCTTATTTGTGGATGTTGTTGTCACAGTGTCACTGGCGGTGGCGTCCTAAAAGCACATCAACCACTTGTACTGAGCACCTTCAAAATAAGCTGCTTGAAACAAACGGCACGGAGAAGGAAACTCTAAATACAAAAATACAAACGTCTCCTCAAGCGCAGGCAAAAGTGAAAGAAATGCTTTTTGAAGCTTAGTGTTCTCCCACAGGTAGGTGGCGCTATGGGGCTGCCTCACACAGTCAGGAGCCACAGTTTGCAGGATGTGGACACCATCGCTCAGATAAGTTACCAACTAGAGTCTGAAAGCTAATTTTGATCAGAGCGCTGATTGTTCAGTGTAGCACTGACACACACGCCAGAAATCCTCCCTCCCGCTCACAACCAAACATCCTGACTGCTGGCTGACTTCAACATGTGTCTCTTCTTCTTGTGTGATATATCAGGAAGGCCGCAGCACAAGGAGGTGAAGTGAAAGCACATGTGGACCTCACCAGGTGTGAAGAGCGGCGTCTGATCATCCATCCGTCGACTTTAACACAGTCACAGTCTGCCTGCGTGCTTAACTCTGATGCAAACGTGTTGATTCACAAAAAACAAGATCTGCATAATCATGTGTGAATTTATCCAAACTTTCAGAGACATAACACAACAATTCTATTGTGTTTTCAGGCCAACTTGATGAAAAATAATCGGTAAGACACTTTAAATTTAAGAATATTTTCAGATAAACATGCTTTGATCACAGAGAATTGTTACAAGATCAAGATATCGTCAGACTCCTCATTCTCTCACCTGTGATAGACTTTAAATGTTGCTGCAGATACCAGCCCTGAAGACGCACCTACACCATTGTGTAACAGGCTCAGATTCATGAGGTCTACAGACTGCAAAAAGGGAAACAAAAACAATAAGCTGTCATCAACCTTACAGAAACATCTGACAGCATCAAAAATCCACAAATCTACCTTTTTAATACAAAAAGGGGGGGAAAAAAACAGTGATCACACTTACAAATAGTGACTTTTAGCGATAAAAGTGCAACATCTTCCTTGCAGTTTTACAGGGTGGACCAGACAGAAGTCTCTGGCGGCCCACAGTGGTCAGCGGGCCGCAGGTTTCGACACCAGCGAGCTTTAAAATGGTTTAAGAATTGCGGTGTCGCACTTCAGCAGCACGAGGTGGAGATTTGTGTCGTGAAACTGTATTTTGGAAACATTTGCGTTCAAGTGTATTCCGTAAACTCCATTAGGAACATATCAGTCCGAGGGTCGGTTGAAATGAAAGCCTCCCGTCAGGTCGCTCTCGGCCATATTGCGTGAATAACCGAATTATTTGAAGTGCGCACCTCCGTGGGACGCTGCGGCGGACAGGCGAGGAGGAGCCGCTGCCATTAATGGACGGAGCGGCGCTGGCTGGTTAACTAACTTACCTCTGAATAATGTGTTTCTTACGGGGGCACGCGGGCCACGGGTGATGGATGGCCTTACAGAAGCCGGGTCAATTAGCCGGCCCGGGTTTCCCGGGTTCCCCCTCCTCGACGGCGGCAGACAGCACCGGGAGAGCTCGCGCCTCTGTCACGCGGCCTGGTGGTAATTAATCACCAGCGCGCGGCCTTCTCACCTCACACAGCCGCGCGCACCACGCAGCCCGTACCTACCTTTGAGCCCCCCACCCCCCACCGCTACCGCCACCCCAGCCCCCCTCGCCCACCCCTCTAATCTGGCTAATTGTCGATATGATATCGAGAGGAGGAAATAGCTGCGACATTAAAAGCTTCTGTAACTATGAACAGATAAATGTGCTCCCCGCTTATTTCACTGTGACGCTCTGCTGATTTAACAAGACCGGAAACAGTTTAAAAGAGCGTGAAAGCAGCGGAGAAAATTAGGTGACAGAAATAACTGTTGGTGGCACGTAATGACTTCATGTTAAATGTGTTTACACAAAAAAAGACCTGCGATGATTGTTTAAAGGTTTAGTCACAGGATGTCTTTTTTGGGTCAATACAAAAAGAACTTTTTCGCAGAATTTCACTCACATTTTTTGGACAGTTCGCTGAATGTTCTTATTGAGAGGCTGAATCCCAATCGCCAGTTGCCTTCATGGCCTGCTGGTGGAAACATTCAGAAACTGAACAGTGAGGAACAGAAACTGAGGCGGGAGAAGGTGCAAGCTCACACGGAAAGTCTCCACCTGGGTGAAAACACAGGAGCTTTTTGCTGCGTGACTGCTCCCCACCAGGTCACACAGTAACTCTATTTATTTTAGTCTGGCAAATTGCACATTTGATTGGGAAAAAAAAACAAAAAAAGACTCAAAGAGTCATTTTGCAGTCAGGATTTTGAAAGTCATATTCGTCTTTTGAGGTTTTGCAAAAGTTAGATTAAAACTTTGAATTTTCTGGATGTATTTTTTTCTGTTTAAAGGTTAAAAATTCAGTTGGTTCAGTTTTTTTCCGTGCAAAAATTTTTCTGGTCCGACCTGATTGAAATCCACCAAACCTGCATGTGGCTCCTGAAAAAGAGAGTTGGCCAGAACCTGATTCATTCTGACTGCTGAAACTGAGTAGACCGATGAGACTGTATGAACACAAACAGGGGCTTCACATTAAAACATTACAGAACCTGCATGATGGGGGGAAGGCTGGGTGGAAAAAGGTGTCCGGTGGATACAGAAGAAAGGACGTAAAATAAGTCATTAGGAGAAGATTTTCAAAGTTTTTACAGCTTCAGCACATCAGAAACTATTCTTTTGTGGAGAATTTAGGTCATTTTCTCGTTCTCTACATTGTGAAATCAGCTTTTACTCCAGTTTGGCAAAGAAAGACGAAAATAATGTCAGAGGAGGAAACTCCATCCATGATTTGCCTTGATGTGACGATGACTATTTAGTTCATCTTGAGCTCTTGCGGTAGTTGTGTCTCTCATCCTTTGCAGTGGTCCCCGTCCCCCCTCCAGTTTGTCCCCCACAGACACACGAGCGCAGGTAACACTGGGCTCAGCCTGAGAGGCAGCGACAGAGACGTCAGTGCGCTCGCAGAACACGCTCCTGTGCTCTGGACAAAAGCGGCGGGCTGACAGATGAGGTTTGTGTCTGGGGGCAGGGGAGCTATGTGTTGCTGCTGTGCTGTTGTTGTGTGTACGCGCGTCATTGTGTGTTGTGCTTATGCATTTATTCACGTCTGAGCGTGTGTGCGCACCTATAAGTGAATGCACGTGTGTGTGTGTGTGTGTGTGTTTGTGTGTTTTGTTGGAGGAGGGAGGTGGTCTCATGGGGCAGCTCTGTGTCTGTCCCATCTGCCACCCCACTCTACTGACACCCAGGGGAATGGCAGAAGGGGTGGGGGATTCATTTTGGAAAAAGGAATCGGGGTCCAGTGGTCTAATGGGCAACAATGCGGGTTTTACTGGCGGGCCGAAGGCAAAGGACCCAGTGGAAGCCAATCCACCAATCTATCCGACAAAACAGTGGGCCACCCCTGTCAAGCTCTGCCTGCGCCTGCCTAATAAGGCACGCACACCCCTGAAATTATGCCCCAAATGAGAAAGGGGCGCACTGTATTTCATTCACATGCACACAGACGTTCCACACACCCGGGGCTAATGTCAGCCTAATGCATGGCCATGCTGTGGCCGGAGGGCTAATTGGGTATATAAACACAAACATATCCCCAGAGAGCCAAGAAAGGAAGGGTGTATTTGGTGCTCCCTCCATTGTAAAGGAGACAAGGACTTCAACTTAAACATGCAGCTCGTCACAACGTCAGACGCATCGATGATGGACGATGACATGGTTGTGCTTTCGCATACTTAGCAGCCGCACGCTCCTCCCGGAGCGCCGCACGCCGCGTGATGCGGACCGGCCTCGGTGGCAGGTGGCATCGCGTCGCCCCGTCTTTATTCAAACTGCGATCAGAAAACAGTAAATGGCGACGCTGCACTCGCAACGACGACAACAGCAACAACAAAACAGTCATGTGGAAGAGGAGCATATGGCTCCTGCACCACTGGGCAGAAGGAGCACTCAGCAAGATGAATGCTGAGGTGCTGGCAACAAAGCTGACTTTAACTTGTCAAATTAACGGCATATCAAAGGGGAGGGGGGCGGGGGGGGGGGGGGAGTGACGAGGCGGAGGAGGCGGCGGCAGGTGCAAGTGCAACTTGACGGCGGCGAAAACTGCACACGGGGAGGAAAGTGGCGACTCGCAGCTGGGGTCAGACGATGGGAGAGCGTCAGATGTTTGAAGTCCACGTGCCTCTCGCTGTCACCGAGCAGAGTTGTTGTTGGAATCACAGTTTGTCCATATGTGGATCGCGCAAACGCTGCACACGCAGACACGCATCCACTGGGTGCACCCCCCCCCTCCCCCCACACACACACACACCTCCCCACCCCACCCTCCCCCCTCCTCACCGCTTTGAGGGCTATGTTAATGAAACAGTTGCTGTTTCCTGGCATAACATTAATTACCCGATCAAAATAGAGTGGGTAATTAACTGCCCTTCTTTACCAGTGCTAATTACATTAACAGAGAAGGGCCATTTCAAGGGAGCAAAAGACAGGGGAGAAAGAGAGAGGGGATGAAGCAGCAGCAGCAGCAGCAAACAAAGAGTGAAAAACAAGGCAGCGGTGAGACGCATGCCTTCGCCTGCGTGCGTGTTATAAAAGAGAGAGACGGAGAGGCGGAGGCCGGCTGAGGGAGACTCATGTGGTTCTCACTTGGGCCCCCAGAGGCTTGGTCCTCAGAGAAAAGCAGGCTTATTGGAGAGGAGAGCGATGGAGGAGAGGCGGGGGGGGGGGGTTGTTGTTTATCTTGACATGCTCTACTCAGTCTTTAACGCTCGCATCACAATTAAGATGCTGCGGCTCATCAGCTATGTATACAAAACAGTGTAACAAGCTGCACGAGCACACAGGTGATGGGCGCAGTTGAAAGCAGATCCGGCGCAACCTTGAGACGAGAAGCCTCGCGAGCAAAAAAAAAAAATCCCAGAGTCCAGCAAAGCGTCAGACAGCAGGGTGGAAATACTCCTGTTTATCGGCATGTCGAGCGAAAAAGCGCCCAGACGGGTTGTAATTCAATTTGATGGCAGGAAAAAAAACAAAACAAACAAACACCAGAAAGAAAAAAACCCAAATCAGCTTCATTCTTTTTTTTCTTATTTGTTTTATTTGGAGCACAAAATATAATTACACCTTGAAATATACAAATCACATTTGCACCGATTTTTGTATTGTTTCAAAGAAAGATGGCTTCAAAAACATATTAAATTGCTAATATTTTTTAAATAAATAAAATTAACCGAACCTCTAAAAAAAAACCCAAACAAAAAAAACAATTTTTTCAAACCTCAACTACTTCTTTGTGTTTTTGTTTTCACGTCCTGAGAATGTAGTTTGTGTTGTGACGAAAAGTACATGAGCAGGAACGACAGCATGATGAGCAGGAAATGAACATCGAATGCGCTCGCTTCACTTCTTCTGAGCAGTTGTGCTTTTATTTACTGTACTGCATAGTGACCTCAGACCTGTACGGAGACGTTCGAAGAGGAAAAAGCTACGAGTCATAGAAATTTCCATTGGCAGACTGGAATGAAAAAAGTATCAGGGCAATCAGTGTAACAAAGCATGCAATTGTGAAATTATAAAGGAGAAGGCTAACTAACATTTTCCTTTACACAAAGGACAATAACCTTTTTTTTTGTCTTCAAACTGCGAGCATAACACTTATATTTGGTTATGCAATAACCTGCAAACTGGGGATATTTTATTCTAAAAAATTGAATTTATTTTCTCCACCAAAAGATTTCCTTCACTATGATCAAATTTACCCGGCGACCGCCGAGATAACGCGAAATCAGTCACAGTTGGAAAAAAGACCACTTCATAAAAAAACGTGTTTATATTATTCCCTAAACTAACTATAATAAGTTAAATTGCTTGTTTCTTAAATAAATCAATATATGAATTCCTTTAGTAATAACCCTCGAGACAAAGAATTCTCCCTTGAAAAACCGTAAAGATCAGAACAAAAAATAAAGGGTCTATTTTTCTGGAATGTAAATTGTCTTCAAAAACTCTACTAGAAAAAAACCTCTCGCTAACTCACTGACAGCGCGCGAACTCACGCACACACATGCACTCGCGCACACACACGCGCTCACACACACACGATCATGCACACGCCATTTAAGGTGTCCATTCACAGACAGAAGTAGCACCCTGCTTTTTTTTTCGAGCTGCAACATCTGAGTTGTCTGCCATCCGTTCAGTGCTCTCACAGCGCATCCTGTAAGTCTCTGTCCGGGGGGGGGGGGGGGGGGGGGGG
>JASSRZ010000011.1:10522358-10534042 GCA_032164315.1 Malacoctenus gilli
AGAGAGAGAGAGAGAGAGAGAGAGAGAGACAAACAAAGAAAGAGAGAGAGAGAGAGAGAGAGAGAGAGAGAGAGAGAGAGAGAGAGAGAGAGACTTGGCAAGGTGATGTAAAGAGAGCAGGTGCAGACGAGGCTGAGGATCCCCCTCAAATCTCACGCTGACGAGAAATTAAGCGGGGAGGTGTGCGTGTGCGTGTGTGTGTCTGAGTGTTTGTGTGTGTCTGTGTGTGTGTCTGTGACACACTCTCCGACTCAGGCTTCGGAATGATTATGGCGAATATGCATCTCTCCAACCAGATGTCCACATCGCTTCACAGAGAACGCATCTCTGTCTTTCTCGTTGAAAACACCTCCATTAATACTCCGATTAAACAAACAACAACAGCGCAGTCGAAAAACACCGCAGCGGCAGGCAGCATTTTGGGGCGACGGGGGTCTCTCCGATCCCACCCACACTGTGCTCTCTGCAAATATAAGTCATCCTAATGGAGAGTGGTTGTTTGGAGAGGAACTTCATATTGGCCCCGTCGCCCCGAATCCTCCCATCGAATACTAATCTCTCCTTCATTCTGTCAGCTTTTACTCGCTATTCTTCCATCACTGGCTCCAGCTTCCTCCCTTGTGGACGGGGCCTGGCTTGCAACTTGTTCTGGGCTCCAACAGCACGTCCAATATTTCTTGATTTGAGCTGTTTCATTGGAGGACAATCAATATTGTTGTTGGCGGGGCATGATGACAATTTATCAGCGGGAGCTCGGACCTGCGCAGCAAAGACTTCAAATCTGAGTGGAAACAAGAGGGGAAAAAAAGGCATATTTGTGCCGCTCCCACATCCGCCTTTTGCACTCCTCTCCTTGCTGCCGACTGTCGTCCTGCCTTTCGTCGGCCTCAACACTTGGACCGAAGTTTAGTTTTACGTCACCACGTACACAACCCGGCTGCAAACGTTATTAAAGAAGGTTGTTTTTCAACTCTGAGAGCAAAAACAACTGTTTCCCCGTTTACTTCCTCCTATGATGGTCATACAAGCAGTGAGCGCCCTCTCTGAAGCCAGGTCTCCAGTCAAATCGAGCACAGTTTGGCTTTAATAGACATGTCTGTAGTGTGGTTTTCCTGACACCAGCAGTCATCATTCATTGTCCCGACTGACATAACAAACGTCTGCGTCGGCGCCTCAGACAGCGAAATCAAGCCTCCTAATTCAAACGCCGTCTCCATCCATCGCGGGGTTTTTATTTTGAGGGGTTCTTGACCTTGTTTGTTGACTTCTTCTCATCATTCCTTGTTTGGATGACACCAGATGCCTCACGCAGAAACACACGTTCACATGCATGCATGCACACTCTAATACACTGACACACCCACCTTTGCACCCCTCCCCTTCCCCGAAACCCATTGAGTCAACTTTTCACCCCCCCCCCCCTTAGTTCGGACGCACACAGCTGCAAATGCTGAAATTAAAGCGAGACATTGACGCATATATTAGCATGCATTAGCCGCTTCCCCCTGCCCACTTAACATGCAAATCTCCCAGCCCCGTCGCCTCGCACCTTCTGCCACACATTCATTTGCTGAATTATAATTAGACTAATCTTGCATAATTAATAAGAAGTCGAGGACCCTCTGTTTTTTTATCCTCTCCTCTATTGTGGTTGCAAAAGTTTAATATTGCTGTTGTTTGTTTTTGTTTTGGTAATGTAACACACCCACACACCTCCCCATCCACAGGGAAGAGGAGCAGAGAACACGCAAAGAATTGGAGGTGATCTTCATGTCACGGGGAAAATTGCCAGAGAAGCAATTTTCTATCAACACCGTTTCGAGTCATCCTGTTTGTGTTTCATGTGTGTTTTGTTACACACTCACATGTAACTCCACGCAAAAACACAGGACCAAAATGTTGACGGCTTTAATAAAACATCACCACAAAACTGACGCAGTGTGTGGCGCCTCAATCAACTTTTAAACTGCTCTGATTTGGATTACTTCCGAGTAAATAATGGACAATACGCTGTGAGAAAAGCAATGTTTTGACACTAAAAACAGCAAAGACTTCTCAGATAAGAACAGAATCGCGAGAAGCGAGAGGACAAAGTTTAGACGCGCAGTTTTATCAGTGACAGCGAAATTTAAAACCTAATTGAATTCGCCACATGCGATCGTCTGCGATGAATTCCAAGTTTTATCTCCCGCAACATCTTCCCTCCGCAGACACACTTAAAACAGGAAACACAAACAAAACGTAGACCCGAGTCTTAAACCTTGGGATCATTTTACACCGTGGCACCGCAGGGAGTGTGTGTGTGTGTGCCTGTGTGTGCACGTGTGTGTGTTTCTGTGTGTGTGTGTGTTTTCTTTCCTCTTCTCTGTCTTCACTTCTGCATCTCTGTCAAGGCCTCCGATCCCTTTTGTGTGCATCTGCGCCAGTTCCCAAGACTAAACACAGGCCTCGCAGCATGAGGCCGCCAACGCTGCGGTACCAACTTGCTCAACTAAAAGTAGTTCAGTGACCAAACGGTAAGTCATGACACACTGCAAACAAAGCAATAAAAGAAATGCAGCTTTTACAGGCTTCTCTTTTTTTTCCCTTCCTCCCTCCAGTGTGGATGTTCAGTTTCACATTTCTCAGTCTGCTGAGGCATCTGTTACGCATAAGTGTGACTCTCTCTGCTCTACATATGGCCTCAATCATGCAGCGAGCACCTAAGCTGCGCAGGACTTAACAAAAATTTTCATAGGCATTCATCAGCACTAATCACTGTTGACATAAACTGCCTTTTCACATAGCCATAAAACACATCACCCTCTGCGCTCATTGTAAATGAAAGTTTACTGGTGCCAGCCGCTCTTGAAGCAGAAGGTTTGAAATGCAAGCGTGATGCAAGGTATTTAGCCGCGAAGCTAAAACACAGAGATATTGCTCGATGCTTCAATTATTAGGACAAACAGATGAGACTGAGACAGGAAGTGCGAAATAGAGGAGAGAGGACAGAGGAGGTGGAGACATAAAAAAGAAAACATGGAAGTCGTGATCGGCCTCATATGTAAGATGGATAAAAGGTGTAAAAAAAGAAATGCAGAGTGCAGCACAGAGAAAAGAAGAGGAGGAAGCGGAGCCGAATGCTGATGTCCTGTATGCAGGGCCATCCGTCATCAGACATCCCCCTTCATCACCGCCCGCCCCCCCCCCCCCCACTGCCACCCTGAAAAAACAAAACAGTGTCCTGACATGGCGGTGGAGGGGCGCTGGAGGGAGGGCAGGGTGGGAGGCAAGCGAGGGTGGGAGGAAAATTAGGAAACCAGATGTGAAGCATTAAAACATACTGACATGCTGAGGGCCTTCCTCTGCCACACTCACACACTGAGAGCACTAACTCATACAGCAGGCCCGACATACACGCACGTATGCATGCGTATGTCACACAAACACACACACACACACACGCACACACACACACACACGGGTGTGCGCACAAAAACACACGCGTGTGCACACACACACATGCATGACTTCACAGAAAAATACACAAAGACAAATAGTGACTTGCAAACAACCATGTGTTCACAATCAATCATGCAAAGTGATGCACATTAGCCAAAAAACGATCCCTCACGAAATTTCACGTATGTGCTCTGCTTTTTTTTCATATATTATTATTATTTCTTAATAAAACATGCACATAATGAGCCAAAACACACTGTAGCTCATGGCTATGGACGGAGATTTGGATAAACCAGTGTTGACCTAGGCACGTTTCACACCAAAGCACAAATCCACAGATGGGTCGTCATGCATCAATGTATGGATATGCACCCAATTAGTACATGAAGCCCGGCTGAGGAATGGCTGCGGGTGCTTTGTTTTCCTCCACGAAGGGAACTATGTTTGGGGGATGGAGTAGAAAGTGCGTGTGTGTGCGTGCGAGTGGTGAGTGTGTGTGTGTATTTGGAGGGGGAGGTGGAGCGGGGGTAAGTAATAAATACCCCTGGACCAGGGTCCCCTGGCAGACTGGAAGCTAGACTGGTCACCAGGGTTAACACCCGGGGCACATGACCTCTGACACTGCTAATGGGGCACAGAAAACCCTCCACGAACTGATACCCCCTCTGTCGCATACCACCACAGGACCTTTCACACCGGTCCTCCCGGTCCACTCCCCTCCTCCTTCCAAAGCACACAGGGACGTGTGGGGCATCGGCTCCACTCGCCCTCCACCAGCAAACATCACGCCGACTCATGCAGGACGGGATCCGTCTTTTCTCTCCGTTTCTCACTGCGCCTTCAAACACAAATCCAAAGATCACAAACAGCTTCGCGTATTTCAGCTGCTGTGATGCAGTGGAATTGGTGTGGAAATATCTATAAAATTACACACAACTGAAAAAAAAATAACAACAGCTGATGCACAATTGTGCTCAAAGATCAAAGAATTAAATCTCAGGTATATAATTTTTCATTTTCTTGTCTTTTACTTCAAAAATTTAAGACTGAATGATTGATTTTTGGGGTTTTGCACTGCAAAATATAAATTTTTCTTTCTGGGTGTTTTGTTTTGAGGCTCAATGTAACATTGATGTCAGTTTTTCTTGCTATTTCAGAGTTGACAGAGATTAAATCAGCCTAGAAAAGCCTCATACAAATTAAAAGAAATACAAACATGCTGACCAACTGATCAGAGGTACAATAAAAAGGATCAAATAGTCTCCAGGTAGTGTCTGGCAAGCACACAGAGGCACCAATCACTTTGAATTTGCTCAGTATTTCGTCTCTCTCTTTTTTTGGCCTCCCAGGCTGGCTTCACCTCTGCAACCTTGGCCCGGACCCACCCCGCCACTAAACCTGAGAACTGTGGCAAAGCCAAACATTTAAACCGCTGGTGCTGATTTATAGAGCTTTGCAGTGCCGTAAAACCTTCAGGCTCGCCACCGCAAGAAAGGGGACTGTGGCACAGCGGAGCGGCGAGGAGGAAAGTGGGATGATGGGGGAAGCGTACGCGAGAGGCACTTCGGCGCTCGACGAGGTTTCTTCGGAGACGCGGGGGGAAAAAACGGAGGAAAGTGTTTCACGGCGTAACCTCGCCATCGGCAGCTGCTAAATGTGCATTTCGACAATTCAAAATGAATTAATGTTTCAGTGTCTCGAGCTTAGCCAAAAGCCGAGATTGCATACAGAGCTGGGCCACATGGGATCTGGGCCAGCCTGCCAAATAGATGGATATGGATAGATATTCAGAGTCTCCAGAACATGAATTCACAACCAGGACAGGGAATAGAAGTCCCATCAGTGGCCTGACCTCTCCCAGCATGCTTGGTGCGTCCTGAGGGACGAGGATTCAAAATACACTCTCATAACTGTCAGATGGAGACACTGAACACCCTCTACAACTGAATAGATTTCAAACAAGGCGGAAGGTCATCTGCGATACACCCTAACTAATCTTACCTTTTCAATACCCTTTCAATCAATCAGCCACTAATCAGATTACCAAAACTCAACCCGAACCTTTCGCTGCGGAGGAACAATGAATCTGGGATGGATGCCACCGAGAGGGAGAGGAAGAGGGAAGAGAAGCAACAACAGAAGGAGAAGAGATGTCTTCTTAATTAGCCAGTAATGATAAGATCTGACAAACAACATCTGTTTCCAGAAAGAGAGAAGAAGGAGGGGAAGGGGGGGCAAAGAGAGAGAAAGAGGGAGAGGGGGGGAAAGGGAGGGAGAGAGAGAGAGAGAGAGAGAGAGAGAGAGAGAGAGAGAGAGAGAGAGAGAGAGAGAGAGAGGAGCGGCTGAGAAACCTGTGAAGCTTAGACAGCAGGGACCTGCTTGTAAGAAAGTAAAGGGAGAGCGGAGGGGATGTGTAAGGGAGGGAACGCTGTGTAGCGTGACACAATAGAAGAATGGAGGATGAGAAGTACAGCAGAAGTGAGGGGAAAGACAGACAGGGGAGGAAAATCTGACAGGGTTGAGGGAGTCGAAAGAGCCAGGACGAATATGACAGACAGAGAGAGGAAAACAGATCAAAATGAGTGAAAACGAGGCGGCGAGACAGAAGCCGGGAAGGTGAGCTGGATAATGGTGCTGAGGGAGGAGACGAGGAACGTGTGAAGAGACGGGAATGGAATCACTCAGAGGTCCAGGCCGCTGTAATTTACTGTCCGTGGCTAATACACAGCAAATGTGTGGGAGCCGAAGGCTCTGAGAGGAAGAGGGGAGCCGGGTGGCTGAGAGGGGGGGGCCGGGGAGAGGGCACACAGACTGTTGGGGCTCCCAGCAGGCCTGCTGGGAGCCTGTCAGCAGTCACATCACCCCCTGCCCTCAGCCCTGACAGATTCATCAGGACCCCAACACACACGGAGACGCACACACACACCCAGACACACAAACATCCAGCATTTCCCTTTAACTTATATCTTTGCAAGGAAAACATCAACATCTGTTGCGCCGAAGACTCCGGCAGCAAAACACGAAGGAGCCAGCGATGATTTCTGCCGTTTCCCCTGAAATTACATGGTGTAATCCGGTCGGTCCCGCTCTCCGTGGCGTATCACGCTGTTCGGGAGTTACAAAGAAAAGTACCGGGAGAAGTACTTGAGGAGCTAATTCACGGCGTGCAGGCTGCAGCAGCTCCAAACCCACGGCAGAGAATAACCTCAGAAAAGCCACAGGAAGGCAAACATTAGCAATCGGAGCAATGCAATGTGGGAAATTCGAGCGTAATTTGACCCCCCGAAAAAACAGATATCGTCCGTCCAATCCAAAATCAACATTTAAATTTAAAAGAAATAAAAACAACAAAAAAAAACACAAGGCAGCCTGTGGGTCCAGCGAAGCACCAGGGGGCATTGTTAAGTCATTAGTGAAATTTAAGACCTGAGCAGCAGTTTGACAAAACTCAGACACACACACACAGACACACACGCACACACACACAGCTGCTCCACCCACAGCAGCAGTATCCAGCTCAAGAAAACATCCCTTGTTCCTAAATACCACTGCTGACTGGCCTCTGACTCCACTCCCACCCAGCCACCCACCCACACACACACACACACACGCACAGGACGGATGAAAGATCCTTTTTACAAAATAAAAGGCACGGGCAGGGATTTTATATTGAAAATATACCTACAAACAAGCAAACACATACACAGCCGTGCATTCGATCTCTTGCTCACCATCTGAAGTACCTCTAAATCACGCTAATCTGCCCCCTTGTGATCCTCTGAGTGCCCCTACTTAATCTCTTCACTGCGCAACCAAAGGTGAACCCTATTAGCAGCCAGACAAATGGGAGGGTTTGCCCCAGAACCACTGAGAGAGCGGAGCCATTCAAACTGCCATTGAGCAGCAACTCAAAAACTTCTAATTCCCCCCCCCCCCTCCTTCCCCATTGCCTCTGCATCCCACCCACTCTAAAAAGTGCCCCTGCTGCTTCTCCGCATTAGCCCATTGGTCGTCCGTTCCCATTTCCTGTCAAAACAGGGCTGTGTTTCCTACTGCCCCCTCTGTCGGCGCTCAAAGAAAACAAACCGGGCCCACTCCTCCTGGGGCAGATCAAGCCACAACAACCAACAGGGCTGGCGAAGAGCAAAGGTGACCAAACACAAACTCGGCCCATCACCCCACGCTAGTTACACACTTCCTGCGCATACTGGAGTTTAGGGTCTTCCCAGTTCACGGGAGACCACATTTCAGAGATGTCCTGCCTTTCCCAAAAGGTCTCTGAACTCATTTTCAACAGACCAAACTCCAAGCAGGGCTCTCATTGTTTGAAGCAGTACCTGTCAGTGGATTTGATATTCTAGACATTGCATCGCCTCCCCTGTCTGTCTTTGTGTCATTCTTCAGCTCGCGTCGCCCCAAGGGAGGCGCCATCCCCGCGGTCTTGTGCCAGCTGCTCAGTGGTCCAGCCTGCGTGCGGCTCCACTGTGCGAGGTGGTGTGCAGTAGAGCCTCAGGGCCCTGTCGCCACGCTGCCTGGTCCCCTGCCTGAGGGGCTCGCTGACAGGGGGTCTGGAGGGACTGGACAGTGCCGGCCCACCAGGGAGAAACCTGTGACAGCGGACCGAGGCGAACGGTGCGTCCGACTTCTGTCTCCACGCATGTATGTCTGTAAGGCGGCCAGGTGATATATGCACACCAATCGGTGTTTGCATCCTTGTGAATGATTGTAAAAGGTCTTTTTCTCATTGCTGTCTTGAAAAAAGAATCTGAACTGTTAACAAAAAAGACACGTTTGGACATTGCGAATATGTTAACCAGAACATAAAAACCTCTGAGTAACACTTTAGCTTTGTCCCAATTGGACAAAGGGAACTTTCAGAGAGCTCCAAGAAGGGGGCTGAGAGACCATCCACACAGCAGCCAGAGAATCAGGGTTGAAGGTGGGGGGCCATCTTTAGCCTCTCAAAAGTTTATTCCATTATCTGCAGTAGGGTTGGCAACCAAGATCCAAGCAGGATTAGTGCTGTCAGAACGCGTCATCGGTCAGGTAAAAACCAACGTGTCTCCTGACGCTCTCAGTAAGTGCGTGTTCGCTGTTTGTTCCTGATGACTTGGTTCTGTTTCAACACGGTGATCCCACTTTCATTCCCCCTCCTGAAAAATGAGCAGAGGTCCCAATGAAAGTATGACAAAGATGTTCTCACCGCTGCAACGCTGAAACCTCTCACCCTGCGACCCCACCCTCGGAGATGTCTTTCAACAACGATGTGATGGAGGAGCTGATGGCAGTTTGGTACGATACGCCAGAGTCCTCGGAGAAATATGAGTTTCACTTCACAGTTACGGGCAAGAACAATCTTGTAGTGGGAGTATGAGAAACAGGCTCCTAAAATGACATTGTTGTCTCACACATAAAACTCTCAAGTGCATATACGACGGCCGAACCGAGCGTCTTGGCGGCAGAACTTGAGTATGCATCTGGGAAAGGGGAGGAATTCGACCCCTGACACAGGCCAAAAAATGCTGCTGCATTTATTCTCTGGCTGATAGTTTAATGTTCTTTTCCCAAAGACTTGCAGCTTCTATTTTCTTTTTGAGACGAAGAACGAGGAGGCTGGTGTTCCCCGCCATTAGCAGGAGAACGGAGGGGGGGCTGTGAGGCCTGCGGTGGGAGCAGGTAGACTGGTGTGCCCTGCTGGAGGAGCGAGGGGGGGGGGGGCTGCAACATCGTCGTCATCGTATATTACTTTGTTTGTAATTAGTTTGTGACAGGCAGGCACAAGCAGGTGGAAAGACTCGCATCAAAACAGATGGCGAGAGTGCCTCTGTGATACAGCACGGTGGCACAGACTGGACATTTACATACAGCAACAAATGATATCTGAATAGTTTATTGTCAAACTGTCCAGACGGTGTTAATCCGTGAAGAACTATAAAAAAAAGAAGAAGAAGCTGCGGAGCTTCATTGCACAGCCGAGCCGAGACTCTGCTCATGTGTGAGCGTGAGATGATCCTTCATGTTGTTTTTTTACATGAGAACAGGTTCCAAAGTTCATATCAGCATAAACAACGGACAACTAATACCTGCAATAATGTATATTGAACTGGGCTTTTTTTGTAATTGAGCCAAAAGTGATTCAATTTTCTGCATATTGATTAGGAAGAGAAAAAAAATAGCGTACAATCGCACTGACTAGTTAAAAACAAACCTGCGGTACATGCACATAACTAGAACCAGGACGACAAACAGATCAATATGACCCACAGCTGAAGATTAAGAGTAATGGATTCTTCTCGGAGTCGAGCGTCTAAAGTCAACCAGTCTCCCAAGACAGCTAATTATTGCTTGAATAGAAATATAATACACTCTGAAACCAAAGTTGCTCTTGGAAATACAAATGAATCATAAAAAATAACAATACCAGGACTTTTTCTCACTGTTTGCAAACGAGCTGAGTGAGTGCAAAGGGATATTTGTGTGTGTTTGGGGGGAAGGAAAGACCATATTGACAACATTGGAAAATTCTTATTGATTATTCTTCTCCTCCCCGAGCACCGGCTTGTTAAAAAAAAAAGGCCCCTCTTGGAAACACGATCAATTAGTGAGATAGTGCTCGCCATTGATCACCCCGCTGCCCCTCACAATCCTCCTCTTGCCTCACGATGGATCCCTCAACACACACACTCCCTATGACCAACTATTGATCCCCGGCTTCTTAGCCGAATATAAAAGCGCACGCCGGCCCTGAGAGCCGGCCCCTCCCATCCGAACCACACAGTCTGATACTAATACTGACATCTGCTTGTCTCCATTGTAAACCCCGTGCTTCACTCATAAATGCTGCCGCCAGCTTTAGCCTCGAACCAATATAGTTTCTTTGGGGGGGGGGGGGTCGAAGGTCAGTATGGCAATAATGCCACCATTAGCTGATCTGCCTGGGTTAATATTAGGGACTTCTCAGAGTAGACGAGCTTCACGCTGAAAAAGAGGGGCGTGCTGTTGGGAAAAACAGCCGCAAAATCCAACAGGATGATGACTTTTTGTCTGACTGAGCTGTTGATTGTTGATGTTTGGTCAGAGGGAGAAAAACGTTTGATTTTTCTCTCAACCGTTACTCTGAAAGTATGTTGTCACAGTTTTATGACTAAGACGAAGCACCGAAGGATTATTGACTGGATGATTTTGAGCAATTAAATTTATAGTAATGAGTCTCGTGACATCGATCCCACGATCCTCCCCATTGATCAATCATCTAACTGCTGCTCGTCGTCAGTCCATCTGTTAGAGGTCCGAGTGACGGCGTTCAAACAGAGAGGTGGCATCGGGCCTGCGCGCTCCCCAGCTTACCAGCGCCGAGATCAGACAGTTGTAAAACTATTAGACACAGCAGGCAGCGGGGCATTAGATAATTCTTTTCTATACGCAACTTCAGTCAGCTCTTTGTCAACGCCTGCCCTTGCCCTCTTCATCCCCCGGCCCCTTCAGCCCCCCCACCCCACCCCCTTCACCCCTCCCCATGGATCAGCTGTGATCTCCTCTCTTTCCTTTCACTCAAATCAGGATTAGGCAGAGGGGGAGTTGGAAGGGGGTGCAGCAGCAGCAGCAGCAGCAGCAGGAGGAGGAGGAGGAGGAGGAGGAGGAGGAAGGGGGGGCAGAGAAAACTGAAACAATATGGAAAGGAGATTAGAAAAGAGGGGGTTCGGGCCGTTTGGGGAATTGCAAACTCCCTTGTGCTTGGGTAGGTGTCCTAATGACACCGCCTAATTATGGCAAAATTAGACAGGCTAAAGGGAAGAGGAGGGGGTGGCGGCGGTGGAGGAGACGGTAACGTGGAGGAAAAAGGAGAGGAGCAGGGGAATTGAGCAATAGGGAGCAAAAACAGTAAGAGCAGAGTTGGAGCGCGCAAGAGCAAAATGTAAAAGAGCAAGCGGGGTGTGTAGAAGAGCAGATTCGAGCCAGGGGCTCGGAGGGCTGGCAGGAAGGGAGCAGGGGGCCGAGGGTGAGAGACTAAAGAGAAAAGAGGGAAGAAGAAAGGCTAGAAAGCAGTGGCTGGGCGATCGGAGCGAGTGGGCCCCAGCACGCTGCATGTTAATTGGAGAACAGGTGTTGGGGCTGGGAGCAGGAGGCTGATTACTGGAGCCACAGAAACAGACCGACTCCTGCTCACGCACACACACACACACACACACACACACACACACACACACACACACACACACACACACACACACGCACACGCACAC
>JASSRZ010000011.1:10539305-10553449 GCA_032164315.1 Malacoctenus gilli
CATATGAGGGGGGGTGGGGTGGGGGGGGTGCTCTGGAACATGTCTTTTATCTTCTCTCCCATGGGTGCCACTGCGATGGCAGAGCAGGGGCAGCAGTGGCTCATGGGAACCAAATTTCTCTGTGTATGCCCTGATCTGATGTGGAAGCACCATGGGGGGCTAGAGGAGTTGGGGTGGGGGGTGGTGGGTTGGGGGGGGGGGCACTGTGCACCTCATTTTCCCATACATCCCATCATTTCCCCCATTCGCCCAGAAGAGGCTGCTCACAGAGCTGGAGACTAAAAACCGTACAAAGGCAGTCATTAAAGGAGCTGCAGGTAATTTACTGGAGGAGCGAGGGGAGGAGAGGGTTTGGGTGTTAGGGAGTTGGTGTCACCGCGAACTTTTGCGAGGCCCCATTACATGCACCGCTTATCGTTGTGTCTAATTGATGCAGCCTGCGGGACTGAGCGATCGGACCCCCGAGCCGAGAGCCGACGTGTGGACCTGCTCACCGTTACTGTAGAGGAGCTGGAGCTTGTAGTGAGTGCCGTTGTTGGTCTTTTCTCCCGTCTGCTCCTTCGAAAAGAGAGGGACAGACACACAGACAGAGAGCGGGGCGAGCAGTTAAGCACACTGGGGTACAGACGAGTACAGCCGGGCATCAGCCTACGGCGCAGAGCACAGGCAGTCTCCCCCTAATCCCGCAGCTCGCCCTTCTCATGGAGCAGCATGGAGATCAGAGGGCTGTAGGCTCAAAGCTCATGTGGGACTCTGCGTTGTGCTCATAAGCTGAGCACTTAACCTTGAATCGGATGTTCTTTGTAGAGGTTGAACTACCGTCTGTGATACAAACTCCTAAAAACCCAGAGCTCAAATGCAATGGTCGTTTCTGAAGCAAGGTAGAATTATATGTGTGTGAGTGTGTATGTGTGTGTGTGCCAAGTGTGCTCCTGCAAGTGGAAAGTACCGCGTGTGAGCCTGAGCAGCAGTCGACCTTGACAGAAAAACTTCCTTTCCGCTATCCCTCCATCCCCCCCAGGCTCTCCACTGGCCTCACACTTCTTCCTTCATTCCCCTCCTCTCTGTCTCTTGTTCCCCCCTTTTTCTTTCTCCTCCTCTACCTCTACTGGTCTTTCTAAGTGGTCTCAAAGGAATGCTCTCTGGTCCAATAACCCAGGAGGCTGGCATCGCGGAGATGAGCACGGGAGAGGAGAGGAGAGGAGAGGAGAGCGAACAAGGAGGTTGGGGGAGTCGAGAAACTCTGAGAAGGAGACAGTTGCGAGGAAGAAGTCTGGGAATTAAGATGCATGAAAAAGAGCCGGGGAGGAAGAGGCTCCAAACTTAATATGAGAAGTGAGACTGAAACACATCAGGAGATGGATGGATGCCTGGCTTCATAAGTTTTGCAAATATACACAGAGGAGCATTTATTTCGCCGTGCCATCGCTCTACCTCTGCATAATTACAAAGCAAAAACAGATGCCAGGGTAACCATGCAGAAAATGAACTTCTCCACTGCCATCATATTAGTCTGCGCTGGCCTGTGTGGCACAAAGGGGAGCACACTGACAGCTTTCAGCGCTGACATTAGCTGCGCCACCACCTCCATCGCTCCCCCCTCCCCCCGCCCCCCCAAACTATGTCTGAGCTGCCGTTGACAGGACGTTGTCCCCCTTCGTCTTTTCTCGCCGGCCAGAGCTGTTGCCACTTTTGGAGCTCCTCGCGCCCGCTCGCCACAAGGCAAAAACATCCGTCAGCGCCGAGCAGGAGGCCGCGCTGCAGGCTGCACTCCTTCTAACTCCGTCCCTGCACTGCACCCTTTTCCTTATTTTGGTCTTGTCCAACCTGAGGAATCCTGCTCCCCCCGTGGCAGTATTTAGAGTACGCGAGAGGGCCATGAAGAGAGGGAGACTTTGATGATTAGTTCACTGTATAACTTAAACAGGAGCAAGCATCATTTGCATTTTAAAAAGTAGTGATGTCCTCCTAATGAGGCAAGCTGCTAATTAGTCATTAGATATTCTTTTTCAATCCCACATCATCAGCTCATTGAGGCTAAAGCTTGTGTAAACATGTAGCCGTCAGCTGTTCGATATGCTTGGCTTTACTGAGGATGGGGAAGATTAAGTTGAGCACCTGGTTACAGCCAAAACGTTCCCAACACATCCTGCTCTGCTCACAGTTTTCTTTTTTGTTTTTTTTGCTGTAAACCCTTGAACTTCAGATTGTACAGATACATGTGTGATAAAATGAGGAGATCCTCAAACAATCAGGCCATCAGAAACCTTCACACACCTTGTCGTGCTCGACAAAGTCTACGAAGGCCGTCCTCTCCACCTCCACAGGTTGGCCGTGCCGGTCGTAGAGCGCCAAGACAAAGTGGAAGAAGTTGGACTTGCGGAGATTTGACGGCGGCTGCTTTTCGAAGTGAGCCCTGGAGAGAGCCACCCCGCTGAGGACACAACAGGAGAGACACATCTCACTCTACGTCCTCATATCACAGACTTTCTCATCGTCAGAAAATGAATACTTTCAAAATTCTGATAATTTCCTTTCACTTCAGGGAGCTTTTTAGAGCAAATCCAGACCCAAATAAATAAATTCAACAGAGAAAAAACTTCTGTCTCCTTGCTGTTATAGAAACCCTGAAGTCAATCGGGATCTCTGGAATATTTCATGTATTTGCACACTGGAATCAAAGACAGTTATTACATATCAAAAAGATTTAAAAGCTTGAGTTACTCACCAGTTACAAAGTAGAAATTGATTTGAATTAATTTTAAAATATTCAGTAATAATAAAACTAAATCGTAGAAAATCCCATTTGGAGATCAGTGACCATGCAAAAAAAAAACCTTTAAAATTAAACCAAAACATACAGATGATTTAATAGCATATTAAAACATTTTAATTGCAGAGCTTGAAGGATCAGACATTTCTTGCCATGAAGGATCATTTTTTCCTTAAATAGAACAAAAGGCCAGAAACTTTCCTGAAATAAACTAAAATAAAAGGTCAGATATGTGGTGTTTATTGTCTGCTTTAAATGCAAATAATCGACAGGAACATCGTGCAGCAAGTCTGCAAATGACCACTGTACCAAAACAATTTTGGAGTATTTCCTCAGACGATTTTTCTGAATATTTTTTTCTGACACAACTCGAAGACACAAATAATAGGCATGAAAAACTTTCGACTTAAAAATAAAACTAGAATAAAATGCTTCACAGTCACATTTCCTCGTGGTATTAACCAGTATGTGTCGTGATCAATGCGCTTATACAGTTCAGACATATAATGCTCTCGTTAACTTGTTGCCTTCTTTGAATCATTTTTCGTTTTCGGGAGTATTTACACTGTTGTCTCCTTTTGGGAGTCAGTCGGATCAAACCTGTGTGCGTTAGAAAGCTAAAATCAACAATATTTAAAAATGAACGTTTAAATCAAAAATCTCTGAACAGACTTAAAAAAGCCAGAGGAGGAGTACAAAAACCTCAAACACGTAGAATTGGCTTATAAATTACCAGTGAAGTTAATCTTATCGACGGTGAGCATTTAGGTGTCGTTTTGTTACCACCTGAAAACATAAGCTGCAGAATAAAGTAAATAAATAAGGATGTGGGGGGAAAAATTCTTCTGTTTCACGCTGAAAATCTGAGATAACATTTTGAAGGATTACAAATAATCCAAATTACGATTAATTGTTTGTGCTTTCATTTAAACCTAAAATAATATTGTTTTATAGATTCATACATGCTGCGTTATTAGACATCAGAGAACGGTTTTCGATTGTAGTTTTTCTTTCATATTTTAATGAAGGTTTTTTTGAGATAGTGAGCAAAGAGTTGAAAAGGTTGACGGGTTCCTTTTTTTTGCAACAAGTAGTTTGCGCGATCTGAACGGACGCCGGACCTTTATCGTGAACAAGCCACAAGTACAGATTCAAGAGTTTGGGTCGGATTAAATTCTGTGAATATACTCATAGACCAACACGTTGAAACCGTCTAATAAAAACAACAAAAAGTGGCGGACTCCCCACCGGGCTGATGACTGTACCTTTGCGCCGCGACGTTGGCATCCACGACGCCGACGTTGCGCACCCAAGACCGGACCGGATCCATCTCCTCTCCGAGACCTCTCTCTTTTAATCCGCTCACTTCTCGTATCAGATGCTCCTGGATCCCGAACATTTAAGCCCTGTCCTGATCGTGTGGTGCACTTTCTTTTTCTTGGGGGGAACGACAAAAAGAAACTGGAGAAGAAAAAACTGTGGAGCGCGCCGCTAAAGCACTTTGGCAAACAACAGCAGAAGGTCCACTTCAAGGCGCTGCGCTCCTCCAGAGCGCCGCACGAGCTCAGCTTTGAAAAATGAATGAGCGGCTCTGCGTGGCGTTTTTGAGGGCGTCTCAATTAAAATCCGCACCGACTTTCTTTTCAGGGCTCAAAGGATGACAGTAAATGTATTCCTGCACTTGCTGCGCGCATTGTCCGGGCGCGTATCTCCAGCCTCAGCGCGGGCGCATGTGGTCACCTGCTCGGCGGCTTCGGCTCCGGTCGAGTGTCTGCTTGTCTGCGAGGTGTTCTTGAATTCGTCGGCGGCGCGGAGAGTCTCCCTTTGTCAGGGAGGCCAGGTCGGATCAAAACAGTTGATCCGAGGGCCAGGAGGCGTGTAGTGAACCGCTGTCTTGGAGCATGAATGAGACCCTCTGCCGGGATAGAGCGTGGAGGAGGGGCCTTCGGTGCCATATGGGGGACCGATTGTTGAAATGGATGCTCTCATTGGTGTAAAGTGCATCCGTTGTTTGGACTTCTGCCAGATTCAGCATCCAACCAGCGACTCTCCCAACTAAGTTTGCACGCGCAAAGTTCACGCAGGTTGATCAGACCTGGAAATCACAACGTTTTGCTTCGCTGACTTAAAGGAGAACTTGACACATTTTAGGAGTTGCAGTCATGTCGGAACGGACACTCTAAAATTTTAGTTCCTTTATTTCTTAATCATATTGTTGTATGTGAATCAGCGCTTCTCTTCGTGTTTACATGGATTACAAAGGATTTCAGAGACTTTACGCGAGTTTGGCTCGCATCCAGTGTTTTGTTTGTGAACCTTTTCATGACGTTTCTCCATGAAGCTTTTAAAGCTTGCAGATCCTCCTCTCGGACTCGGGTCCCTGCTGCACCGAGCGGCTCCTGCCTTTATCAGCCTGTACAGCAAATCATGTTTGCACAATTCACTCGAGTCAACGTTTAACACAAGTGCGCTCTCGACAGGCGCGCATTCAGCAGCCCGGACCGTCTGCTCCTTTGAACGCAGCGGTTCTCGCTGAGGGCGCATCGCATCGCTGTCACCGGCAACAATGGCCGTCTGGTCGCTCCATCAAT
Organism: Malacoctenus gilli; assembly: GCA_032164315.1. Taxonomy (NCBI): domain Eukaryota; kingdom Metazoa; phylum Chordata; class Actinopteri; order Blenniiformes; family Labrisomidae; genus Malacoctenus; species Malacoctenus gilli. Next base: position 10,544,670 of record JASSRZ010000011.1, read on the forward strand.
CTCCGCCAGGCAGCCGACAGGGCTGCGCTCTGATTGGCGTTTGGACCGCTGCCTGACAGCGCCCGAAATGAGTTCTTAATCAATACAACAGAGCGCCTCATCACGCCACAGTCAGGGAAGGACTCCCAAACGAGGCTCAAATGAAGAAATATGTTCATCTTTTTTTTGTGTTTGTTTTGATAAAGTGAAGATTGAGGCGGGGATTTGAGAGAAACGGTGTTGGCACAGTCGGACAAAGTTTCCCCCGTCGTTTTAAATGATTGGAGGCTCCCACCGAACAACCTGAGAGGGATTAATCCTTATTAAACACCAGAAAGTGAAGCTCCTCAAAAACAGGCTTACATTTCTTGGCCTTTTTTTCCTCAAAATTGTAGTTTTTATTATTATTCATGTTATTTTTTATCATTATTAATCGCTATCTCATCTGTTGGTGAAATATTTCTTTTTCTGGTCATTTTTTGTAGACTAAAATTAATTTCCGCTTCCATTCGTCTGGCTCTGAAAAGGAAAGTTTTTTTTTTTAAACGCCCCCCCCCCCCAATCGTGGCTCCTTGCCCCCTCACCGAGACTATTGTCTCTGCTTTGAGTTTGTGCGCCTGGACAATGAATGTAAATCTCCCCCCTTGAATCCCGCCTCAGCCCACCATCTGCCAGCGCGGGACAAAGTCAGATGTTCCCCCAATTATGAGAGCAGACTCGGGGAATCCTGCTGCCGAGTCCCCGCCCTGTCGCCGTGTCCCTCACACACTTCTCCAAACATGACTGACAGCTCTACTTAACCCCCAAAAGCACGGAGAGCGCTGCAACACGCTCGCATCAAGATTCCTTCACTGCGGACTCAAAGTGCGGAGCGGCGCCGGTTGGCGTGACGTCGCTCCGAAGTGTCCCGTCCGGGGAGAGCGCGACGTGAGAGGCGGAACGAGTTCTGGAGAGCTTTTAATGCGGAGAGGGTTAAATAAATACAGCCGGGAGCCGCTGCAGACCGCGGGCCTGAATGGAGACAGAGACGCTTCTTCCACAAGTTGATGTTTTTCGGCGCATCTGCGCAGGCATGAACGAAATCCTCCAACATTTGACTGGAATAAAAGCTGCTGAGACCGGTCGTTAATTCTACTGCGATACAGTCACAAAACCACATTAGAAGCGATTATCAGTCGGTGATCAAACAGGTTTCTGAAGCCATCAGAGGCCAAAGTCTATTTTTCCCTGATTGAAAAAAGTAACAAAAAAATCAAACATTCAATAATTTAAAATGCTTTTTTTGTTGTTTTTTTTTCTGCTGTTGTTTGGTGAGTTATTGTGTTTTTAGGAGAGACGCTCGACTCCTTTGATTCGATGGTTTGGAGTTTGGAGCCTGTTGCGCCTGGCACAAGCACAAACACCTTTTTACGCTGGCTGACCGCACGGGAGGGGGGGTGGGCGTCCTGCGGCCCATCCAGCGGTGAGCAGCGGCTCCTCGTCGCCCCGCCGCGGGCCCATAGGTGCCGGGAGGCTCAGTGGTGATTGTCGCGACCCCGCAGGACTTTTCTGTCTGTGTGGTTTTCTCTCCTTTTTTTTTTTTCTTTTTTTTAATTTGGCGAAGCGGAGAGCCGGGGCGAAAATGGGGGGATTAGTCAGACCACAAACGTCTTTCTAATCAATTTAACCCGCTGAGACCGTCGGGTGGTGTGTTTTGAGTGTGCGTGCGCGTGCGTTCGTGTGTGCGCGTGCGTGTTTTCTGGGGGGGTTCAGAGGGGATCAGTGACTGCTAAACCAAACAATGGGGTATCGTGTGCCGCTCGTCCTCTCCAGCATTCCCCCGCTCCCAGGGGACCCCCGGAGCCACTCTGAGTGGATGGCACTGTGTCCACGGAGGTCAGAAGGGGCGTGGTGTGTGTGCGTGCGTTCGTGCGCGTGTGTGTGTGAGTGTGTGTGTCGTGTGTGATGGAGGGGGTGGGAGAGGGGCTGCTGGAGGCGCAGCAGCTGGTTTCCGTCCCTCCTCTCTTCTGTGTAGAAAACAACGGAGCTAATGCGACCCACCACGTCTCCGATCGATCCCCTCATATATTGCGCTGCTTTTTGTTTACTTTTTTTCTCTCTTAAGGAAAGGATGCAGATTCCCACGAGAGTGCCGGCATGTGCAATTAAAGCGGGGTGATTGTCTTGATCCTCTTAATACCGCAGAAGCGTCACCTGCTAAACAGTCTGCAAACACTGGAGTTCATTTTTTATTTAACATATACACATAAATCATTTCTACCCACGAGAAAATTAAGCGACAATCCAGGCGAAAAAATGTGACGAACGTGCAGAAAAAAAAGAAAAGAAAACTCATGAGGAGCAGCCGTTTGATTTTAAGTTGGAGAATCAAATCTTTAACTCGCGACATGATTGGTTCCAAACTTTGGGTCCAGGTTCCCCTCTGTAGTTCCAGAGTTCTCATGGGGCCCCAAGGTTCAGTTGGCTAAAAGGGTGCAATTACGATTTAAAGAGAATAAGTGAAAGTCGTGCTTTTATTTTGAAGGCTTCTGCTTTTGCACGTCAGTGAAAGTGTTTGGCTTCCTAATGCGGTGCTTGAAAGATCAAAGGAGAGGTCCACAGACTTTCTTAGAGACAATTGGAGGGGGGGGGGGCAGGTGGGAGACTTCAGTTAAAAAAGAAGGTTGGAACGGTTGGTTGTTCCAGTCTGTTTGATAGAATGATGCATTTGGGTTTTCTGGTAAATTGGCTCTATAATCTGATTGCAGTTTAACATCTGCTCCGTGCATTATTCCAAACGTGTCTCCTTCGCGGCAGACATTTCTGACTGAAGATAGAATAACAAGCGCAGGTGTTGCGTTTATGGTGTTTTCAGTCATTTCAGTGTCACAGTAAGCAGCTTTATTTCCCTCGTGCACGTATAGGCTCACATGTATCCAGCCCACGTGGATTTAAATGACAGCGAAGATCTTTTGGCTGCGGGAGAAAACTGCTGAGGCACAATCAGAGCTTTTAACACTCAATGCAGAAGGAGAAACGTCAAATAGGGGAGCAGAACTCGTGAAACTGGGCTGAATCTGAGGGAAATATTAGCCAGTGAAAGCTGTGTTCTGTGGGAATGCTTTGACAGGGTTCCTAAATACAAACGTCTCAAATATTTTTTCTAAGGAACAGAAAAAAATCAATACTGTACTTGAACGATTTATTCAACCTTTCTCAGGGGTCAGGCTGTGCACAGGATGTCTTCTCAGTTTGGGGGAATCTCTTTATTAAAACCTATTTTTTGACCGGCATTATTTTTGATTCACCTGTGGTTTTGAGAGTGTAACGAAACTTGGAATCACTTCAGATACTTGCGGTTGTGAAGAGAACTCACTGATCCGTGTTTCAGTCGGCTGTTTGTAAGTTTTGGGAGTTCTTTTCAAAGTAAAAACCATTTTTCTGACGATCATTTTATCGCTTCTGAAAATCCAAACTTGCATCCAATGAAAAGCAAATGTCCTTCAAAGCTAATTGTGGCGCTGCTTTCTTTCCAAATAAACCTACACGCCACTGCCATCTAGCGGCGCGGATCACGAACAACACCAGCTTTGCACACGTGTGAGCCATGACATATTTTATTGGTTGGCAAAAATCAAACTGTACAACATTTATTCAGCTTCATCGAACTTAAAGTGACACAGAGCTCTGAATAAATGAGGCATAGCTTTCGTGTAATTCAAGATAAGTCTGAAGTGTCGACGTCAGTTTCAGTTGCCAAAGTTAGCAAAACAATTACAGTTAATTTAAAACTCACACAATCAAATGGTTCATTTAAAGGGAAAAAACATAAACTAAGCATTGCTTATACATTCACATTGTTTGTTTTGCGGGAAAATAATACAATGTTATATCACCCTCTCTTCATCCTCTTCATTGGTACTGTATAAACTGCATGTATCAGTGAATTTTGTGTATTCCTTCATTTAATACACAGCATTTATATGAACAATGGACATTGTTCTTTTTGTTTGGTTGCGATCACAGCAAAAGTATATAATATACCATTAGGTCATCAAAGGCTTTAGAGACGATGGTCTTGGACTTATCAGCTTGTAATACCAAGAGACGGACAAAACTAGATCACACACCCTGCAGCATGTTAGAAGTGCAAAAGACTGAATCAAAGGGGGGAGCTGAGGTGCAACTGCAGCCCTCCTACTGAATCCACAGGAGTCGCCCTGTGAAGTAGCTGTCTTTGGTTACAGCGTTGCCCCCCATGTTCGCCTGCAGCCACACCTGGTCCTCTGGTTCGAGCTTGACGTAAATGCTGCCGCTAGCAGTGATGTAGCCAGTGTGCTGGGTGGTGTAGGAGTGCAGGACCCGCTGGCCGTTCCGCATCAGATCCAGGTTGGCGATGTTGTCGAAGACGGTGCAGTGGAAGCTAAACTCGTAAACACCGGGGACACGACAGACGAAGATCCCGCTCTTGGTGTCATAGATCTGGCCGTCATTGAGGATATTCTCGTGGAACACCATGGGGCTGCCGGTGTTTGGGAAGTTGTTGCCCAAACGAACAGAGAAGGCGATCTGCGGTACGCTGCCAGGTGGTCCTGGGGGGCCGGGCATACCCTTGGGGCCTGTTTGAGACAAGACAAGAGCACAGTTATTCCACGAGAACCTCGTCTTGTTCCACCCAACTTGGATTTATGGAGGACGTGGACCACCTACCTCGTGGTCCTGGTGGGCCCACCATCCCATATTGACCTAAAATAAACAGAAAAAATCATTATTTCCAAACATTGCTGCACAAAATAGGATATTAATCTTCTATAAAACCATTTCCATCTTTTATGATATCAAGTTCACAATGAGAGGAGCAGTACAGGAAAGGTTCGCTTAACTTAGCGATTCATATACGTATTTTACTGGGATTTTTTTACTGCCCTTTCAACATCAACATGAAGCAAATTCTCAGGCAGTTTAAATAAATGAAGCCTAACTGTTCCCTGATTCACTTTTAGTCACGCTGTTCCAAAAAAACCCATTCTTCTGTAGATTCTTTTAAATGAGACCATAAACATTATGTTGCACCAAGTTAACTGCTTTTCAAGGGTTCTTATTTGTTTTCCTGTCGGGAAAACACATTTAACAAGTATTGAGAACTACTAAAGTCCCAAAAAAGTACAATTCATCAGATTTTCTTGCAACTGGCTACAGATTTGGTGGGATGCAGGATGAGGTTGTTGGAAACAGTAACTCCTGACCAGCTCCCCCAAGTGGCTCAAAAGTTGACCTGAGATATGAATTCTATTGATTGAATGAAACAGAAACTGACCAGATGGTCCTTCGGGTTCTGTTGGGGGTTCTGGGTCGCCGTACATTCCTACAGGAAAATAGAAACAGAGAATTGAGAGATCCGAATTGTTTCCCCTCACCGGGAGATCCCAGAGAGAACGTCCCCACATGAACTCACCGCCATCGGCCCACGGACTCAGGTCAAACTCTGGGATGTGCTCGCACTGGGTGTAACCCTTGTCTCTTGGTTTAAACTGGAAAACATTCATGGGGACCTCCTCGATGCCGGTGTTGTCACAGATGATGCGGGCGAGCGACACGTCTCTCAGGGATCTTCTCTGGGCCGCCGTGAAGACGCCTTTATTCTCCCACCACAGTCTGAGAGAAAACGATTTGAAAATTCAGAATTCCCAACCGCGAAGAGGATTTTCCAGCATGGAGCCGTGACCCAGATATCTTCGTCAGTTGTGCGATTCCTGGCCTGCCTACCTGTCTCCCTGCCGGAGCTTCTTGAACTGGGTGCCGATCAGGCAGGCGAACAGGGGTCCGACTCTTCCTCCGCGGACAAACGGCTCAGCCACTCCTCCCAGCCACACGTCGATATTGTCAGGGGTGTGGTAGAAACCCAGGAGGGCCTTTGCGAGCTTACGGTTCTGGAGCACTTCTGCCAGCTCATCCTCAGTCCTGGGCGTGGAAAGTCTACAGAACCTGCGCCAGCTGTTGTACCCTAAATGAAGCACACAAAGTTCGGTGTATGCCGGGGGGCGTCCGAGCCCGTAACTTTGTCTCATGGCAATTACAGTTGTATAATTACCAGGCAGTCCATGGTCTCTTCCTCGCTGCATGTTCAGAGCACCCAGATCCAACGCCACGTGCTCCGTGAACTTAAACAGCCGGTCCCTGATCTCGTCGGTCATCATGCTGTCCTGCCTGTTCAGCTTGGCAGGTTTGCCGATCAGCCCGCGCAGGATGAGATCGATGCCGCCTGGGAAAAAAACGGCAGCAGACGGGTCAGCGTCCGAACGAAGCGGGCCACGCTTGGCTCAGAGAGCTCCCGGGCCTTACCTTCGTGAACGACCCGCCACGGCGCCATGAAGGACCTGTGCAGCAGCGTGGTGGGGAACTCGGGGTGGTTTTCGTAGTTTTCATCCAGACGGAAAATGAACGGCTGGATCATCGAGTGAGCGAAGCGGTAGGCAGCTGTGGCGAAGACGTTGGAGATGCTCGGGTCCACGGTTTCGTCATACCCGGGGTAGTTGGAGAGCATGGTGGCCATCGTGTCCGGTCCCAGGATGTGTACTAGGAAATCTCTGTACATGATAACCTGCAAGGGCCCCAACAAGTTTATCACAGAGAAGAAGCGCTGAATCGCCACAGGGCTGCCCCCCCCCACCGTGTGCACGCCTTCCTCACCTGGAAGACTGCGCCCATGATTTTGCGTGTCTCTTGGTAGATTCTCTGTCCGCCCCAGTACGGATTTTTCTCCCCCAGAAGAAGCGCCAGACGGTTGTGCTCACGCAGGAACAACGTGTGCAGCGAGGTCAGTGCAATGTTCTCGTTGGAGCGGTCGTCGCCTTCAGAAAGCACATTGAAACAAAAAAGATTGAGCTTGCTGGGAATTCAACGCCTGAGGGATCCAAGCTCGCACCAGTGTACTAGTGACTGCTACTCACCGGCAGCGAAACAGGGCACCTCCTCGGCGTCGGGGTCGTTGGTGATCCGGGCTCTGGTGGCACACATGTTCACGCTCATGTTGACGAAAGGGAGCAGACTGCGGCCGTTGTCCTTGTACATGGTGTTGACCCTCATGAGCCCCTTGTCCGACGTCAAGTCCCGGAGGTACAGGGCTTTGGTGTCGTCCGATCCGTAGAGGTGACTGGCGTCGATGAACGCCGTCAGAGTGTTCAGCTGCTGGCGGACGGTTGGTGCTCCAAAGTCGGCGCCGTTCTTTCCAGAACCGCAGGTCCCCGCTGAGCGGAAGAAGGGCATGCACTCTTCGCTGTGGCTTCCGAATCGAGGGTCATTCCTTGGAATCTGTTGGGGTGGCGAGAGCGATTAGAGCGCCGGTTTGCCATCCCCCCCTAACGCTTTCGATGTTCCCGGTCCGTGCGAGGACACCGACCTCCACGGGGAAGCAGGGCTCGATGTTCTCGCAGGTGTTAACACAATCGATGCCGTTGCTGAAGGAGCGAATGACGGGGGAGTGTGGCGTGAAGGTCAAGTCGTGGTCCGTCAGCTGGGCGAAGATGGTGATCATGAATGTCAGGTCGGGGTCATTTTCCACTTCGTTATTTGCTGTGGCCAGGATGTGGTTGGACACTTCCCTCACCTGGCGACAGGAAGAGGCTTGAGCTGACTGGGGACAATCAGACTCTTTCGGAGGCAGCGGAGGAAAAAAATCATCAAACGTTTTACCAGCGGGAGGGGGTAGCCATTGACGAGCTCCTCAGGGTCCCATCCTTTGGGTCGTGAGATGCCGTCCTGGTACTCGGCCGGGAGCCAGCGGAGGAAAGGTATGTTCGAAGATCCCCAACGAGAGTTTTCCCTAAAGAGCGAAAGAGAGCTCCATCCATCTTTTTCCCTTTGTTTCTAAAAGACAATTGAATTCATATCCCAAGTCCCACATGAAGCGCAAGGCGATAAACATTTACACAGTACATTTTCAGCTCCTACACAAGAGGAGAGGAAAAAATAATAACATTGGCTAATATTTTAACAGCAAACGAAGTGACTGAGGGGCGCGCTCACTTGTTGTTGCAGGCGTTACTCGCAGTTCGGTAAGTGTTGACGTTGGGGGTCGTCAAGCAGGACGTCGGTCGTCTCCGTGGAGAGCAGCCAGTCAGACCAGCGATCGTCTTAAGTTCCTCTGCCGAGATGAGATCTGGTCCGCACAGAGAGGCAGCGACGGTCAACACACGCGCATGTGTGTGCGTGCGTGTGAGTGAGTGAGTGAGTGAGTGAGTGAGTGAGTGAGTGAGTGAGTGAGTGAGTGAGTGAGTGAGCGAGCGAGCGAGCGAGCGTATCGTGCGCGTGGGGCTGCGTGGACGCGCTCGTGAGCACCGACCTGTTGCGTTGATAGAGCGCCGGCTTCTCCTCAGAAGCGACGACTTGAGCATCTCGATCGTGTTGTCCATGTAGTCCGAGTAGCGCACCTCAGTCCGAGACTGGCCCACCGGTTGCTTGAGAAGACTCAGGACCTCTGCCGGGCTGGCCGCGCTTCTTTTCACTTTTTCGATGCTCCTGTTTCACATTGTTCACATGTGTGAGGAGACTAAAAGCCACGCGCATTGTTTTATTAATGTGTGCATAGTGATTTTTTTTTCCACCCAGAGGTGAACAAAGGGGTCTGCACACTTACGTCCTCCGGGAGTATTCGTACGCTGCGTCGACATTGGCTTTGGCTGCTTTCACGGCGTTTTCTATGACGCTCAACGTCAACCCTGAGGCAGTAAATTATCCTCCATTAAAAACAGACTCTCTCTCTCTCTCTCTCTCTCTCTCTCTCTCTCTCTCTCTCTCTCTCTCTCTCTCTCTCTCTCTCTCTC
>JASSRZ010000011.1:10553549-10576917 GCA_032164315.1 Malacoctenus gilli
TCTGTCTGTCTGTCTGTCTGTCTGTCTGTCTGTCTGTCTGTCTGTCTGTCTGTCTGTCTGTCTGTCTGTCTGTCTTTGCCTGGGACCAGAATAACTCTCAGGATGGTGACCGTTGGAATGAGGAACAAGGGATTGAATATCCAAATGCTTCTGATGTTCATTGGGGTTTTTTTTTTGCTGAACAATCGATGTTGACTTGCATTCCCGCATAAACCAGTCTTCAGACTGCACTTTTCTGGAGCTGGTGGTCATATTGATGTGGCTGATTCATTTAGTCCTCAGTAGGATCATCCAACACAGCAGCTGTCTTCCCCCAAGAAGACGATGCTCAGCAATACAAAGACATATGTACACAGGAATATTGTAAATCCTTTTGTTTATTGTGGGATTGTCCGACACTGTACTTCCAGGTGACTCAGGCTCTAATTCTAGTCTTTTAAACTGGTTTTGCAAGCGAATCTGAAACACCTCATAAAACGGAAAAAACGCGCATTGTTCAGGTCGCTGATTGAAGAGAGACGTCGAACCAAAGTGGGAGCTTCAAACTGTAAAATCTTCCCCCGCAAAAAGAGCCCCATTGTTCACCGGTGACAGCAGCGTCGCTGCGGGGCACATGTTGACGACTGCTTTGATCTTAGGTTTCTGACTTCCTTGAACATCTTCGTTCATGGATTACTGAAGAGAAGCAGCGCGACGTTTTCGAGCCGCACTGCAGTTTCCTCTGTTCAGGGAAAACCCGCCCCCTGAAAAAAATCTCCCCAAAACCTGAGGACTGAATGTTCTCCGAGGGCCGAAGCTATCCGTATCCAGGCCTACGTGAACTCACACGCGTGTGGGTGTAAACTGCGGTTTGCAGTTGATGCACCACAAGAGGTGGCTTGAGGACAACATGCTCGAAATTGTTGGAGACACGCCTGCATGAAGGAAGGTATTGCGTCTTTCACGGTTCGCAGCAATGCAGGTTCAGAGAGGTTCGATCGTAAGCTGTATTCTGACCCAATAGAATCAGAAAGAAAGAAAGAAATCTGAGGATTGCACAAAGGAACCGTGAAGAAGTGAAAGCTGTTTGATAGAAGCAATGCCAACAGGGGATGAAGCTGGCTGACTCCAAATCTGCTCCGACTTCCTCCGACAGCCTCGAAATGTCTGGAGACTCCGTTTGATGAGTGTTTCCTCATTCACAGCAAAAAAGGTTCACGCGAAGGTGAAAAGTGTATTTTTTTGGTGCCGCTTTTCATCGCTTTGACGTCTCCTTCCTGCGATTCCGTTCGCACCTCCTATTGAGGCATTTCAAAAATAGATGCACTGTGTTCATGGGCAACATTGCCACCAGGTTTGACTTTGCATCTTCTGAAGTAATGTCACGCTTCTTCCAACACACACACACACACACACACACACACAAGTGTGTGTGATCCCCCCATGTGACACAGATTGTTCCTTTGAAAGACGCAACACTTTTTGTCCACTGTTAGTAAATCCTTGTGTACATTTTTTGTTTTTTATTACATGCAAACCTTCAGTAGAACCCACTGAATGTTTTTGCTGATAGCCGGTGGGATCTGTAGGGCGATAAACAGCTCGTTTCCTGGCTACTTTTACCTTCAGAATCAATCTAGTAAGACAGTATAAATGGTCGGTAAGACTGTGACGTGTCACTTGTGGCTTGACTGAGTTTTCTTCTCTTGACAATTAAAATACCAAAGCGATTGTTCGAATGAATGAACCTCAGACTCGATTCACCTTCAGGATCAGGGGTGGAGCTGGAGCCCATCCCAGCTCATGGACAACTTGTCAACCCATCACGAGGTAAACAAAGGGACACACACACACACCTTTGCTCTTTAGAGCAACCACATCGACCACCACACCTCCATGTGACCCAGTTATGAGCTGTTTATTTTCCAGGTCACTCCAATTTCTTCATCAGTGATGTCGCTCACACTGACATCATTTTTTTTTGTATCTTCATGACGAACTTACCGTGGCTTTGGTGAAGGGTTAATACATTTTTGTGGTGTTCACTTCTGCCATGGACATGTAATGTGCTGACAGCAGCATTTAGGAGGAACGTGAGTCTTCGATTTATTTTGTTCAGCTCTTTCCAAACACGAAAGGTGGATTAACAGGGGTTAAAAGTTCCAGGTTTTGTTGTACAAGGCCTGAACAGAGGGAGAACTGGGACGGTCTGATATCATCTGATTAAGAACTTTGTAAGATAAGAAGAGCACCACGCCCAAAAGTTGAGTGTGTCCTCCACAAGGTGGACATCAGAACACATTTGGATGCTCACAACTGGCAGCGCTAAGATCTTAGATTCTGTGCGCAGAGAACATTACATGTGTTTCTGGGGGTTTTTTCCCCCTAATTTGTAATAAAAAATCACTTTTTACTCAAAGCTGGGTGGTTGCTGAACCTTTTAGCAAAGCTGAATTAATGAATGAATGAATTAATTAATTTTGACCTGCCCAAGGTTACATAAAAAACAGAACATGACATACAGACAGAAAGATGACATACAGGACAGGTGGATGTTCAGCAGCCAATGAAAGGCACTCCATCTGTAGATACATGGTGAAAAAGAGACACATTAGGAAAGATGGTGGAAAAAACAGGAACCAACGTTCCAGCCAGCGTTGACACAGCAAACACCTGCTTATTAGATAGGAATTCATTTAAGTTCATAAGGGGATCATAAGGGGATCATACTTTTGTCTGATGATCAAGGTACTCGGGCCGTTGCCGAGCACTTGTTTGCTGGCGTTCTAACCGTCGTCCCTGCTGTTGAAAATATGTCGCGTATAATTCAATAATTACGGATCTTAAGATTCCCTCATCAGCTACGAACGGAGCTCAGAGGACCTGTCCTCTGAATCAAGCCAGACGAGGGTCGAGCCTTCGCTGGGATTCTGAAACGACAGACCTCTTCTGCAAACTGAGCCACAACGGGCCAAAACGTTGCTTCTGATGCTGCCAAATCTTGATCTACGAGGGGCTCCCTGACAGTGAGGCGTTCAGGGACTCTGTTATTAACCAGCGCTCCACCAAGCGTGATCACGAACCACTCATTATTACAGGTTTGTCAGCCACATTGTGGCCCATGATCAGGCCGCGGCTGACCTGATGTGTCAAAATTACAGAGCTACGAAAGTAGTTGCAACACAAAAATTGTTTAAGAAGTCAGGACGAGACAAATCCTGAAGACTAAACGGTATTGAGAATGGCGATCATCTAATTATACCTGTGGAGGAAGAAACGGAGGGAACAGCAATCATATAATTAAACTATAGACAAGCATCAATGCAGCACTCATCAAAGGAATCACAACAAAGGAGGAAACATGATGATCATCATGAATGATTACTATTATTTTGTTTTCAAGGGAAGCAAATTAGGAGTGAAATGAGTAAACTACTAAAAGTTGTTAATAATTCATCTAGATGCAAAGACACGCGTGTGCGTGCACGTGTGTGTGTGTGTCTGTGTCTGTGTCTGTGTCTGTGTCTGTGTCTGTGTGTCCTTGTCCTACAGACATATCATTTTCAAAGGTATTTCTTTATCTGCTTTCGAAATATTGATTTCTGTATCATTTGGCAGAGGTGAAAGTTTCCTGTTTTCATTGATCTTTATCGAACTGTTCCTTTCAAAAACTTAATGTTTTGGCTCAGCAGGTGAAAACTGACCTTCTGTTGCCTGTCGATTGGTATTTGTTTATTATTCCAGTTTCTGTTTTAATTTAAAAACCTCGTACAGTGAACATTTAAGGGCAGAACTCGTTCTGCGTGCTGCCTTGTTCTGTACCAACTGGAGTTTACTTGAATGTGTTTTTTGTTGTCATCTTGTGATGGAACAGTTGTGCTTTATAAGCTTTTAGTTGATTCAGAAGGTAACTTCTCTACCAACACCTGCACCACCTCTCCACTGCCAATTACGCTGCTTATTCTGCTTACGACAGTTTCAATGTGTTACGACCAGGACCATCTTTGAAACCATTCTCAAAACCTGTTTTTATTCTTTGGCTTTCAACACAACATGAAACTCTCTGTTTTAGCTTTTGCCTTTATTTGGTTTCATTTATTTTGAATTCGTTTTACTTATTTTTAGTGCTTCTATTTGAAATTGTTTCGTTGTTTTGGAATTGTTTGGACTATTTGCTTGTTGTGTGCAGCTCTTTGTTCCAGCTGTGTTTGCTTTAAAAGGCTCTATAAATAAAGTTGAGTTGAGAACGGCTTATTGTCGAGAACGATGCTCAGGAACTTCACTTGCTGCATTGGCAATGATGTTGGAAAGGGCGGGGGAATGTTTTTTAGAGAGACCAACTATCATCATGCCTCATCATAATGGACTGAGCACATCGAATATCAAACCTAAATATAGCAGAGGCCTTTTACATAACAAGGCAAATTACAGTTGTTGTAAGTCATGCCGCAAATGAAAGCAGTGTGTGCAAGCAATCGTGCATGTCGCATGTTTGAAATGCCTGTCAGCGCTGAGAGAAAAAAGTGGATGCGTGCGTGCATGCGTGCATGTGTGTGGGTATGTGAGGGGGGGTGGGTACGTGTGCGTGCACGGGGACATGGGACGGGAAAGTCCACGGCCATTTTGCATTTCCTCGTCCTGTCAGCCTTCATCTGCTTGAATGAGTGACATGCGGTTCTAACGCCCAAGGAGGATTAAGTCGAACTTAGCTGATGGGAATTGAAGCCTAAAGTGTGTGTTGGAAAACCACTGGACTTGTTTGTTTCCTCAAACTCTAATACAGAGATTAACTATCAATACTGGCATCTTTAAAGATTCGAGCCAAACACAATTTGATTCTGAAGACTTCATGTTGCAATTTATGCCGGGCTCACACCAGAAGACTCTGAAAAGACTATCAGCTCGCATCCGACGACGTGTGTTGAGAGTTTAGTCGCAGACCAGTTTGCGACTTGCCCAAAAACTCGGGAAAGACTGGTACGGAACGCGGTCGCAGACTGCAGATGACCACCTCAAACTCAACGCTCGAGATGACAGGAGCGTGCCGCGACTCCAGTGCGATTCCGAAAGTCTGTCATCTCTTAGTCTGTGACTGTGAAAATCGTTAGGCATTTGTTTCAGCGACCTAAAAGCTTTTTTATTTTTTTTAAATGTCTGCCTGGACAAGCTGAGCAACAACTTGAACGGTAGCACCACGTCACGACAAATATTTACAAAAAGCCGTGTTGAATATTGAGAAAAACGTTTGGATTTTGATTAGAAACATAACCGTCGATTTCAGGTCAAGTTTGAAAATGTGCCGTTGGAAACATCTTCTCTTCTGGACAGACGTGTACGGATGGACAGACAGACGCGGCCGCACCCACGCACACAGAGCGTAAACTATATATAGGAGAACGCAAAGAATGGCAGCAACATCGTCAGGCAGGTGTGTCCCCATGCAGGTGTGTTTTTATGCCATAACAACAGATATTTGTTTGCTCGTTGATCATGGTTGGACTGAGTGTGATGTTAAGAGGCCAACTTAATGGCCCTTCCTTTATCGGAGGCAATTATCAACGCAAACACTTGTCACAGATCAGTCCATTAAGACTCACTGAGACGCCTTCAGGAGTGATCTGTGATCGACTTGTTTATGTCCAGTGCGCTGTGGAAAAATACAGGGCAAGAGCAGCACAGCAGCTTCAGCCACCTTCACAAATACTGTATATATCGTCTTAATATTTGACCTGAGGAGAGAAAATGCTCGTAGGTGTTTTTACGACGGTTCTTTCAACCCGAATCAGTTTGCATTGTTCAGAATGATGCAAACATTCGATGTACTTCATGTCATTTCGCATATATCTTGTTTCCTTTCTTTGTACGAGACCACTTCCAGTTGTCTGATAACTTGTACTCGTCCAATTCTGCATGATCTTATTGACTAATTGCTCGCTGTGTGTTATATATTTAGGATCTGAACAAATCAGGCCTGTAAGACTAGAGTTTTTGCAACCACCGATAATATGAAGAGTCAGAAAGCCGACGCGCTTTAGTGAGCGAAGACAAGGTAAGAAATTTCAAGCACAAACACTGTAGTTGCGGATTTCCTGCAGCTTGTTTCTGAAAACATCGTTTTTTGGGGAGAATTTGTTTCACGTGTTACGTCCAGCGACTGTCGTGTGATTGGTCCGAAACTTAAAGTTGGCGCGGTCAGTGCTGCTTCATCACTGAGGGTTGGAAAACAAAGTGTAGATTTAATCATCATCAGGTGTCTGCGATGTGTTTTATATTGTTTTAACTATTTTGTTTTAACATTCAGTCGCCGTCACAAGCTTCCTCAGCAGTTCAGTCGTCTCACAAAATACAGATAATTAAAGCGATTTTAAAACAGCATTAAAGATAAATGGGTGTGGGCGATGTTCGGTAATTCGAAGGTCACATGACACCGAGACCAACGTGGAAGGCGCGACGTTCAGGAGACTTTGTTTGTGTTTCTTTTGTGTTTATGCCGATGACAGATTTGATTGACGAGGAATGACAAGCGCCGTGATATAAAGCAAACAGCTCTTCCTCTAAAATCCACGTGTCTCCGCTTTCCAGCTGTGTTTATTTTCTTTTTTGATGGTGCCGGATTTTTAGATTCGGACGATGTCAAGCCCGTTTGATTTGTCCGATAGCGTTTGCGACGATTTCCTGCATACGCCCGTTGAAAGGGAGCCACCAGCGACACGGACTTGGCACGTCACACCAAACCACAGACATTGTACATCATGTGAATGTTCTGGAAAGTTATACAAGCAGACTTTCAACCAGCCGGAGAAATAAAGACAATTCGAAATTCTCCGACTCCTTGGCTTTTTTATTTGTTATTCTTCATATTGACTGCTTTGGATGCCTGTTGGCGAACGCCTCTGTTCGAAGCTTCAATCCGCTCAACTGGCGTTAGGGACGTTGTGAAGCAGCGGTGGGTCCCAACCCGCCCGGGTGGCGTTCGAAGGCCGCGGCAGCTTCCTCCTGGCGTCCAAACGCAAACTTGCGAGGACGCAGCGTCCGCGGGTTTGTCGCACCGGGCTGTGGAGCCGTCAGCGTGAACCCTCGACCGAGGTCGTCTCCATTTCACCTGACGTCAGCGGGATTGTGCTCGGCCCCGCCCTTGCTGCTGCTCAGTTATGAAAGCTGTAATTAGTTCGCCGTTCCTGGAATCCTGATGCCAACCAGACACCACGTGGTCCGCGTCTCGCTTTTGGGGGGACTTTCACGCCACTCCTGTTTGGTCCTCTTACACGTACATACAGGTTGGATTTCGGTTATCCCTGTTTAGGCCCGACGTGAAATTCACCTGAACTCTGGTGCGGACCAAACAGTTGAACTCACGGGGTCTTGGTTCACCAGCGAGGGAATCCCTTTGTGCTTTGTTCACCGTGTGCGGTGCCAGCAGACTGTCTGCCGCCTTGCCAAGCGAAGGCAGGAAGTGAGCGCGCTGCTGATTTTCTGCTGTTCCTGAGCAGCTTTTTGTTTTCAATACCTGCTAGTCAATAAGCCGTTTTTTTCCTCTTCCTCGTGCTGTTTTTTGTGTTTTTTGGGTTCCCTAAACAAGATGCTTTGCTTCGCTGTCAAAACTGTGTGTTTTTTCCTCTCCACCTGAACCAAATCAACAAAACTGTTGGTGTGAAGCTCTTCAGTTTACTGGTCCTGCGAATCTTAAGAGTCGAAGAAGAATATTTGTGCTTCAGATCAAATCCCGTATTTTCGGCACTATAAGGCGCACCTAAAAACCTCCAATTTTCTCAAAAGTGAGTAAAAGTTATTATAAGTGCG
The DNA here is from genome assembly GCA_032164315.1 of Malacoctenus gilli. NCBI lineage: Eukaryota > Metazoa > Chordata > Actinopteri > Blenniiformes > Labrisomidae > Malacoctenus > Malacoctenus gilli. The sequence goes on from JASSRZ010000011.1 coordinate 10,561,329, forward strand.
CCTTATAATCCGGTGTACCTTATATATGCACCAATATTGAGCCACAACAGGTCTCGCAACTACGGTAAACAGCCGCCGACTTCAAGCGCGCGGTTCATGCTGGGATATGTGACCGCGCGAGGCGTGCCGTTTCATTTCTATTTGTGTGTTTATGTAAAGACCCCAAAACGGCTCCTATTAAGAGGCACGCTTACGGCGCAGAGTTTAAACTCAAGGCGATCAGTCACGCAGTGGAACACGGGAATAGAGCAGCAGCGACAGAATTTAACATTAATGAATCAATGGTGCGGAAATGGAGGAAGCAACAAGATGAGTAAAGAAGACTGTTTATTCGTTTTGGGAGTGAACGGAGTTGTCAGAATGCTGGTTTGTAATCTATTAATAAAGTTTGACTGACCTATCTGACTGTTTGTTGACATTCCCTTTAGCACAGCTCCTTCTAATGGATGCATAAAGTAACCCCGGCCTCTACTGTAGCGTCTATTCTATGCGCCTTTTAATACGGTGCGCTTTAAATAAGAACAAAGTTTTAAAATACGCCATTCATTGAAGGTGCGCTTTATAATCCAGTGCGCCTTCTAGTGCGGAAAATACGGTATGTGGCTTTGGCCTCAGAAAATACACGGAAGACATAAAGGCGCCACTGACTCTCTGTTCGCCTCTCAGGAGCTCGAACCTGCATTACCCTCGAACATGCATCCAATACGGAGTGACGCGTGTGTCTTCTTCCCATTTAATCATCGAACTATCTTGGTCTTGGCCTTTTATGTCGGAGGACTCCAAACAAAGCAGCCTCAGACGTCAGCCACGGCTCCACCCAGGCCCGGAGAACTCCAGCATCGACTGCAGCCTGTAGTTTGCGAGCTGCATCAACACAACACGTCCGTGACTCACCCATACAGTAACTCTGAAGCTATGTAGACAAATTCCACAGGTGATGGCGACCATTTTTGTTTACCAAGAAAAATGCTGAAAAACATTCCTCTGTGATGCGAAAACTCAAACCCATCATCTCCACCTGTCGGTTTGCTCGCAGCTAATGATTCTGTTTCTTACAGTGAAATCAACACACGAATACACACAAAGGAACAATGGGTGTTGAATGTTATGTGCCCTCCAATGACATAATGACGAATGATTGACGGTTTCACTGAATGAATGAAGATTGGCATTGTTGCTCCATTTGCCTTCACAATAAAGAAGTTAAAGATGTCCTTTCACAGCCTTTGACTTGTTATTAAAGAAAAAGGGATCTTTGTGATCCCAACAGCTTAAGACAACAGCAATGATGCTCCAACTTGGTACAAATGGTCACAAGTAACAGAGGATTTGAATCACTGACCGGCCCATCGAGGTGCCAAAGACTCGAAGAAGGAAAAAATGTTGATTTGATATATACCGTCATAAAAATGAGAACGTACCCTGTGTTCAGAAACCTGACTATGTGGTCGGCTTCGTTTTTTTATTCAGATTCAGTTTTCGGACTGAACCAGGAACGAAGACCGCCTGAATAAAGAAATAAAGAAGCGTCGTTGCCACGTAATAGAAACCGAACCTGTCTCTCTGGTTCCTGTTCTTCAAGAATCCAGCCACAGGTGAGTCTCAAATGAGTCCTGAAATTTAATTACTCAGGTCGATCTCTTCCGATCAACTTCTGTTGCTCGGCCGAGGCTGGAAGGCGGCATTTCGCCGTCTCTGCTGCGCCCCCTGCTGGTCACTGGCAGCTCCTGCTTCGTAGCATAAAATCCTCACTTCTGATGATCAGTCGTTTGCTGATTTTTGTCGCACGTCATGCAGGTGAGCATCCTTTGTTCGTAGTTGCAGCCAACCTGCTGTTCCCCACAGAGTTTACAGCTAATATTAGTCGTATTAGGCTGTCTTGAAGGTACATCTGACTGACAAGTCTTCATTCTTTAAAACGGGCCTGCTCGTCTGAATGAATGGACTGCACATAAAGTACTGAAATATAAACAACTGATTCATAAATTAAAAAAAAAAAACATGGATACACATTCCTTAAGATAAATGAAAAGGAAAAAATGGGAGATAATAATAAAACAAATCAATTTGGAAGCATTAAAATCAACTTAAAGTTTTGTTTTAAACAAAAATATTCAAATATCCTCTATCATATTAAATTAATATGTATACAAAACGTAGTTTAAGAAATATATATATATATAAACTGTGTCCACTGCAACCCCGTTACAAATGCGGTGTGGGACCCTCGTCTTCCTCTTATTGCCTTTATAATAAACAGCCTTGGATCGGCGCTGACGCACTTCCATGCAGATCGATCGGGGCGCATGCGCGCGTCACTTGCCGTCCTGATAGGTTGCGACGGCGTCCTCTGTATTTCCGGTGCGACTCAGACAACAACAGCGGCGTTGTTTTTGTGGACAGAAGAATCAGCTGAGGTTCATTTTCGTCCCGGGCTCCCTCAAGACATGTCCGCCTTCGGCTTCGTGCTGGCCGTCCTGGCCGCGTCTCCGTGGGCCGGTAAGTGACGCTCCATCCTCGGAGCGCTTCTCCTGTCATTGTTGTTACAGATGTGGAAAAAAATCTCTGCAAATCTACAATTGATCATATCCGTAATTTCTAATCCAAGACTTCTGATAATAAGAATAAAAATGGGACAAAAAAACTGCTGTGCAAATTATATTAAATCCTGATGTGTGTAATTTCTCTCTCTGTCTGCATCATTTCTGTGCCACCTTTGGGTGTTTCCACTGAAGGAGACTCCAGGCTTATCATGGACCCTCTGTCAGTAATCAGACAGAGCTCTCAGGTGATGTTTGTTGTGGGTTCACACACATGACACTTAATATCTGTTCATTTCCACTGGGACATGCAAGAAACAGATGTGCCGCTGATGTTCGCCTGTCATCTATCCTGACAGGCTTCCCATTGCATCAGAAGTACGGATATTGCAGTGTAATCTGAAGCCCGTTCTTGCTTTGATCTCCTCCACAGACCCTGGATCTGTGCTCAGAATGCAGCCAGATCGTCCAGCTGTCCGCCAACATGATCTCCAGCAGTGACACCAAAGTAAGAAAGATGGTGACCTCAGTTCACCCGTCCTGCTCGCACTTCTCTGTCACTCATATTAGTCTATTTCCATCAGCACAGGTGCTAACGTGCTGTCCTTCCGCAGGCGACCGTGTATGAGGGCCTGCACGCTTTGTGCCAGCACCTCCCTGGAGATCAGACAGACGAGTGCAAGTCTCAGATGAAGATGTACCTGCCGAAGGTCCTGCAGCAAAGCCCCGCCCACCTGGTGACCTCAACCGCCGCTCCGCACGGAGTAACTTTTCAGCCCGCGGCTCCGTTAATGTGAGATGTTCATTTCTGCAGAAACCACGAGAGACATGTGAGGCATTTCGACTTTGTGCCTTGCACAAGAAGGAGGAGGCGCCAAAACTCCCCTCGTCCGACACGGACAGAGCCATCGCCGGCTCGGCACTTGGTCCAGAAACTTCACCTCAGGTCAGGATGGAAAAACCAGAAGTGTACTGTAATAAAATAAAACAAAGAAGTGAAAGCATGCAATCATGTGGCCGCCTGACGTGCAAATCCTCTTTCTTTAGGAGCAGTTCAATCCAGTTTGCACCTTGTGCTTGTTAGTCATCAAGAAGCTGGAGACGCTGTTGCCCCAAAACATGACAGAGGTGAATCAAATTCCCGATGTTACATTGGACCTGAACACATCAGCCTTCAGCGCCCCTCACTGGACGTAAGTGCTGCCAACTTCTCGCCTTGCAGGACACTCTGAGGAAGCTGATGGGAGAAGTCTGCGACCTCATGCCAGAGAGCTACAAGGAGCAGTGTGACGACTTTGTCGACAAGTACGGCGTGGAGATCATCGAGTTCCTGCTGTCCTCCGCTGCGCCCCACACCATCTGCACGCTGCTGCACCTCTGCGTGTTCGAGGAGGAGCCTGTTCCAGGTCCGCTCGCCGCCCCCCAAGCCTCATCCCGACCACTCCTGGCACTCACACACCCTCAGTGTCACTGACTTCTTTTGGTCCCCCGTCCCCCACCCAGAGGTCTTCGGGCCCTCCGAGTGCGAGTCCTGCCGCACGCTGGCCGCGCTGAGCCGACTCCACCAGGGCCTCAACGCCTCCGAGTCCCAGACGTCCGCCTTCCTGCAGTCGGTCTGCGCCCTCCACCCGCACGCCATCCCCAAGGTCCGAGAGACGGCACATCCTGAACTCTGTCCTCATATATCATCTCATTAGTTACTCAACCAATTATACTTTCATTATGGTAAGACACAAAAAGCTCTGAAATGATGTGACGCCATTTTCTTTGCTTCTCAGTGTGACGCCTTCACCAGGAACTACGGACCACAGCTGCTGAAGGTTTTGGGAAACCAGCTGGATGCTCCACATGTTTGTGAAGTAGGAACAACCTTGGATCAATTGAATGGCACATGAAAAATGACTCTTTGTACTGAGTTACAGTTCTGAGGGTCAACCTGCAGCATGTTCAGTCCTCTTTGGCAACGAAGCTTGTTTCTGGACAGCGTGAAGAAGTCTTGATCTTTTAACATCAACACAATTTAATTGGCTTCTGGTACTTTCCGCCCTGCAGAGAGCCGACCTGTGCATCGCCTCGAAGAAGGTCGAGCTGCTGGGAAAGAATCGCTGCACGTGGGGACCGAGCTACTGGTGCAAGGACGCCGAGACGGCTCACAAGTGTGGCGTAAGTGGAACTCACCGTCACTGCTGAGCTCACATGGTGAGAGTAAATAAACAGGGTTAGACCCTTTTATCAAGAACTAGAAGAGCACTCAATAGAAGGCATACCTCCATCAAGACACCTATAAAGGGACATCTTAATTTGTGCAGGACGAACGCAGCACATTGTAGGACTTTGTAAAAGAGGCGCCTTCCTTTCCTGGTTTAACCTTTAGCAGGCAGCGCCGTCTTAAAGGGCCACACACTCTGAAAACAGCCCACAGAAAAAGACTTTTTAACATTTTTGACCATTAAATGACCATCAAATCTATTTAAAATCCATCTGAGTTTTTGATTTATTCTGTATTGATAGTTTCAGTGTCTCGTGTCCTCAAGTTTTTCATGTTTCTGTCTACAGAATCGTGCTTTCTGCGAGAAGTACATGTGGAAGAAGAACGAGTGAATCCCAGCGCCTGCACACGGCCGCAGCTCTCAGATCAGGCGCACATGACCAGCTGCATTCTCTAAATGTTTTGCACTGATTTAGCCAAAGTGTTTCAATGCACCGAATCCGCTTTTAATTTCCCTGGCATAAATCGCGGAGCCTCTCGAGCGTTTCTGTCAGATAGTCCAGAAATATCTCACTTGAAGTATTTTGGTTTGCATGAAGTGTCACCAGACTGAGGCTGGGATTCGGTCGGGAACATCTGTTTGTGTTGTGCTTTGTGAACACTGTAATCCTGCATTCGACCGTTGCTGTGTTAGTGTAGCTGTGCTGTAAATGCAAGGAGGAAATCGAAGGCCTGGAAGGTTGGCAATAAGAATATACAGTTTGTTGAAATAAAGGTCATGAGGTCAACTCACTGATAAAAACAGGAGAACTGCTTCACTTGTGTTGGACTAAAATGACAAAGTTACAAAATGATCAAAATTGGATTCTTGAAATGTGACAGACAGACAGACAGACAAACAGACAGGAGATGTGTTCACTGAAGCTGGTTTATTTAGAAACTTCCACATAGAAAACAGATAAAATTGTGAAAAAAAACCCATCAACATTTACAGTTATTCACTTTTTGAGGCTGTGAAGATTTTCCTGTCACTCCGCTGGCGCTCTGAATACCCGATAATTACTTTAAATCACTTTATCGGCAGCTCACGTCACAACAACTCGAGGTGAGACTATCCGCTCTCACGCCACCACGTGGTTGTTTGCGTCCTCGTGACCCCCTTGTCTCTTCCAGATCTGTGAGGACAACAAAAACAAATCGATCACAAACGAGGATTTTTTTTATTTGGCTTTGAACGAACAACGGTCTGCGTGAAGTGAACCGAGAGGCTCTGCTGTGACTTCGCCCGAGTGTTTTGTTGATGTTTACGTGGACATTTCCAGACCACCTGGACAGACTTGCCTGAATGTAAGCCTCTGACAGCGTGATCATCTGAGGGAGGATGTCGGTCACCTGCAGGTCCTGCATCTCGTACCACTTCCCCGTCCCCTGAACCAACACAGACGGGCGTTACGTTTACCGACGATGTAGTTTCTGCACCAACACAAAACTTGGTGCATTTATTATTCACTCATCAATATGCTTTTGTCACTCACGTGATGCAGAACATGTATCCTGTAGGCTCCCTCCGTGGGTTTCCCATCATGCACCACGTTTGCAACCAGGTCATAAGTCGTGTGCTTCTCCGTGGCCTGAGCTTCTTCTGTCAAATACTCACGGAGGTCCACGTTCCTGTTGAAACCAGGACAGAGTGATCAAATAAGGCAGTGCTTCTACATACCGAAGCAAACACACACTTAAGGTTACAAACAACTAATCAAGATTCATGTCTCTTAACAGCATTGAGTAATTTCAGAATGGGGAAACACTCACGTGATTGGAAAGTTGACGATTGTGGGGTTTTTCTCCACAAAGAAGTTGTTCTTGGTGAACCTTTTGATGCAGAAGATGAGGTACGGAGGCAGCTTCATCAACTGGAACCGCTTGAGGAAATTCTCTTTGTAGGTTTTGTATTCCTGAATGTCAACGAGACACAAGACACAAAAAGGCTCCGAATTAATGTCACACTACAAACAAATGTGTAACTATCGGGTCAGATTTCATCGATGACGTTGTACCTTCTCTGTGCTGCCGTTAAACTTCCCCAGGATGTTGAAGAGGGGGACCTGTGGGATGATGAGCTGCTCCTTCTCATCCTTGTACAGAGGAGCTGTTGGGAGGTCAAGGGTCAGGAAGAGGAAGGTCGACTCGGACATCTGCTCCTGGTACTCGTCCGTCACCAGCAGAGCCTCCTTCTCCTCTGGAGGCTGAACAGGAATTAAAGCACAATACAGACTGTTAAAAAAAAAACCCAAATGCTAGAAAACACTTAAAGAAGGAGGCGGTTTGCAACATGGAGTGAAGGCCAAAATCTGGTCTCTGCTTTTGGTTGCTAAAAAGGAAATTGTTCAACCCTTTTTGGCCCCAAAACCTTATTTAACATACATTTTTGTCCCCAAATAAATGATTTAGTTTCTTGCCAATTTACAGGTGACATTTTTTTTAACTCAAATACCATAACAAGAACATAATGGGACTCAAATAACACAAGAATTCGAACTCACTAAATCAGGGTGTGGAAGTTTCTTAGAGAAGATCCGCATGGAGCCTTGAAACGCTTTCGTGATGATCGCTACAAAGAGAAGAAAGGACAGAGGTGAGACCATGTTTTTCGTCCAGCTAATAAACTTTCTAATTATTACAGCGTAAAGTCACGTCAAACATCAGCTGATGTTGGCCTCTCCCCCCCACTCACATGGCTTTTTCTTTGTGCCGCCGAGAGCGCCGTGAAGAGCGTTGAGGAACCATGTCATGAAGTCCACAGCATCACCTGAAGAACAGCGAAGAACCCATCAGCATTACATACGCGTCTTGAGCACATATTGAGCTAATAACAGGTGGACTGAAGCTCCACCTTGCTTGGTGATTTGGAAGTTCTTCTTGCTGCACAGCACCACGGCCTGCAGCATCTCATGAGGAGACACGTGAGCCTTGAAGTTTCTGGGATTCCACAGTTTGCGCATCAGCTCCCCGAACCTCTGCACCAGCAGAAACATGATGTCGCCAGGAGGCCTGCGAATTCCGCGGTAGTTTTCTTCCTCCAGGAAGTAGTTTCGCAAAGGCGGGACGTTGGAAAAAGCCTGGAGGGGAAAAATGAAACAGGTAAACGGTCAAGAGATTGAACTGGACGAATGGGTCAGATTACAGAGGTGGCGATTTATACCTGTAGCACCACGTTTGCGTAGTCATTGGCTTTGATGTTGTTAAGCCCGACGATGCCTGGCAGGTAGGTGGTGCCATCGTAGGCTCTGTACAGTTTTCCCTGCTTGTCTAGTCCAGCAATGTGCTGCTTGGTGAATGTTGGCTTCAACACGTACTGGAAAAAAGGGAAAATAACAAAATAAAGTCAGACCGAGTAAATAAAAAACAGACACTTGTGCAGCCGATATACTTACAGTAATAGAACAAACAAGGATTTTTAACTTAAACAACGGTGCATACGTATTTGAAATAGACCAAAGTTACAAACTGACTTAAAAATTAAGAAGTTTCCTTTGGGAAAGTATTCCTCCAGTTTACTTTTTTTATTCTTGGTTCAAAAAAATGAAGCTCAATCTCATTACACACGAAAACATGAATTACATAGAATCAAATATACCAAATAATTAAAGAATCTAACAAAACTGCTTCACTCACTGTGATGTCTTCAAGGGACGAGTCAATGATCTCATAATTATCAGGCAGGCAGTAGAACTTGAGTGTGTGCAGGTTGAGGAACACATGATGGGTGAACTGTACGCTGTGAGTGTAAGCGTGAGACTTTAGACCTCTACCTGCAAAGAAAACACAAGAAAGAATGAGGCCAGAGTAACGATTTGACAGCCGGATATGGTGTAAGCTTGAATTACTTGCCCACCTTGGAAGTATTTCCCACATATAAGACATGCGTATACGTTGATGTGGGAGAGAGAGATGGAGCACAGCTTCTCAAAGTCAAAGTCGAGAACACTCCTGAAAAACAAACAAAAACAACTCCTTGAGAATGAACAAGTCCAGAGAAACTCCATTAGCTTTACGAGCTATCCAAATGCATACGACTTGCCTGTTTATGGTGTCAAGATAAGGGCAATGGCGACTTCTTCTGTCTTCCACGACTCGTCCTCGTCCCTTTTTAGCTGTCACTTCAACATAAAGTAATCCACAAAAACAAAAACAGCATGAACCCAAAACGAAAGACGATTTAGCAATGTATGGTAGCTAGCTTAGCGTCTAGCTTGTTATGGGTAGTTTATTTTAATTCACGGGTTGTCTTAAAGGGGCGGTACAACAGAGGTAGAAGCGTACTTGATAACCCGCCCGCTCCACAGGACGAGCCCGTGAAAGAAATCGAACGCACCTTGCTATAACACGCTACTGGCTAATCAAACGTAAAACAAACGCGAGTGTAAAACAAACTTACCTCCATCCTCGTTCTCATCATCATCCACATCAACATCTCGTTCTCGTTTTAAAGAAATCATCTCCAATTTAACCCTAATGTCAAAATCAAAAGAAAAGGCACAAGTTTAGGGTTGTTTGCAAGGGATGAATGACCGCCTCGAAACTCGCGGTGGTTGTGCGACGCAGCTACCAAATGGGACGAAAAAAACTATGCCGGAGTTAGAAAAGTAAGCGATAGTGGACCCACTTTGATTAAACCTATGTTACTGCACCGACTTTGAAGCTCTTGCAGCGTATTTCAAGTATAATCATGGCTGCGAATATTTTTGTTGCACATATGTAGCACAATGTAATTTAATCGCCCGTTATCTTTGGAAGTAAATCTCCGGGATCAGTAGAGTTGAACCACGGGTTACCGTTAGCTAGCCGTGTAGCTTTTTGTCAGTACACTCAACTGTGATTGACTTGTGATAACTGGCGTGGTTCATTTGTTCATATTTACGTCCACACCGTTCGAGCCGCTTGCTGTCATGGATATTTTGAGAGACGATGGGGTGCACGAGCTGAAATACAAACCTGGGGGTCGTTTGGATATGAGCCACGGCTTCCTGCACCATATCCGGAGGAACCAGATTGCGAGGTGATTTCCTTAACTACCGTTAGCTGAATGCTAACAGGCAACTGACCCCCTTCTCAACACGCAAAGCAGTCGGCATATTTATTATCCCCAAAGTCTGTTGTGTGGCGATTAAAAGTCACTCGTTAGGCTGGTTGAGATTAAAAAACGTCTGTGCGTTGACTAAAGGTCACACGGCCTCATGGCTAAAGTTACTGATGGTCTTTTGCGACACTGCATCACTGAAAAAAATTCATTTAACTTGAAATTCTACATTCTGAGTTTTAATTCTTACGTGCAAGTAGTGTATGTAGCAGTTTGAATGCCACGTGAATTTATTAAACATGAAACTACTATGACCACAGAGTTCATGTGTTGATGTTCTATGGGAAATGTACTGATGTGTGTTGTATTTCACTACAACAAACAACTACAGCATGACTTGATCAAAAATAAATGAATATATACATTCACGCAGAATTCACACGCAGATGCACATCACATTGTCATTCTGTCTCAGTTCCTTTGCTGAACACTTTTCCATACTTTTTTGCACACGAGCAAAACAGCTTCTGACTGTTGTATAATGCATAGATAATTACTATATACTACATTAACATGACTGGAATTGCTCATGATGGAAGTTGGGCTGTACAGCATATTTAAATTCAAATGTCAATGGCATTGATGCTCCGACGTCCGAATGTGACCGCCACGTTGCACAGAATCAGACGTTTTTCTTTCTTATTTCATTAAATCTGATTTGCTTTGTGTTTGTCCAGAGACGACTATGACAAAGAGGTGAAGCAAGCCAAAGAGCAGCAGCGGCGGAGGCACACGACGACCCCCAGGAAACCCCGCCGGCCAGACATCCAAGTGTATCATCCTCGGCAGAGACGTACGATCGACTGGCTTTCAGGAACACGTCGGTGCTGACCTCAGGACGCCGTCCACGACAGTGAGGATAACGCATGTCCGTGCTTATTTTCAGACGGGTCCGAGCCAGGAGCTGGTGCTGACACCGAAGAGTGGAACGAGAGCGGGTCAAGCACAGAGACGGAGACACAGGGGACCGAACTCTTCTGGCTCGACTACCAAGCGGACTCTGGCACCATCACGTCGTTCATCGTACACAAGGTGAAACAAATTGTTTCGTCAGAAGATTTATTTGTTAGGTTTTGCCATCATTTGTCAAACTGTATGTTTGTTTGCAGAATTACTGAATGCGTCTTTTGTTCTTTTGCCATCATTTTGTCTCTCCCATGTTCTTCCTGTTTCTGCAGGAAGATAAGCCAGAGAAGGTGGCGGACCGTGTGGCGGAGAAAAACATCCTTGACGTGGCCATGCGGGCGGCTCTGGAGGCTCGCATTCGGAAAGAAATCGACAAGCGGCGGGACAAGCGCTGAGCCGCGTTCTCACCCAGCCGACTCCGAGCGCAGAGGGCCGACAGACAGAGACGGGCCTCCCGCAGCCCTGAGCTGCTCCGACGCGTCGGGCCTGAGTGTTCCGAGCAGTTGAACGCCTCCGGGATCACCTACAACGACCGAGCTCCAGTGTGAGGAGCCGCAATCAAGCCATCTTCCGCCGTTAAAAGGGAAAAGCAGTTTGTTTGGAGAAGATCGACAGCTTTACGTTTATCGCACGTGTCCAACTTCGGATTGTTGCTACACTCTTTGGACTCAGTGAGGAAGGCTGGACCCTCAACATCCTTGTTAGTTTGTGATAGTTCAAGTCAGAGGGCAGGTAGTCCGACTCGAGCCCTGTGAGCAATTGTTCTCCGTCCACTACGCTTCAAATGATCGAATGCAAACTCGAGAAACTGGTTGTGTTTGTTCAGCATGGCAATTAGCTGAGTGATTATTTGTTTCGCAAGTCATGTTTTGATTTGGAAGAAAAGACGTGCGTGAAGACACACTGGCGCTGGCTGACAAATACATTACATTGGAGCCACACAAGTGTGAGATCAGGTACAACTTCCACTATGTCCAGTCTGCTTCATAGCAGCGTTCACTTTTTTCATGTCTTGTTTCTAGAAATAGTCGGTGTGAGACTTGGAACTCAGCAGTCATCAAAGTTGATGAGGTTTATAATCAACGACCGTCATACGTATTGTGTTTCTATGTGTTTACAAAGATTTAGTTTGTAAGATTCAAGCCTGTTTCTTTGTTTTTATTTTTTATTTTTTACAAGGTGCTCTCAGAGGAAAGCTTGTCAACCAGCGACGTCGTCGTGTTCACAAACGAGAGGGAAGATCTTTGGTTTTTAGACGACTGAAGAATCAAGAGGATGTTTTTATGTCGGCAGCCATGTTTTTGTAGTTTTTCATTTCATATTTATTTTGAGTTGTTGAGAGACTTTTATTTTTGATACTGAAAAATTTCCTGTGGCGGCGTCTCTTGATATGTATAAATACACCTGTACATAAACAAAACAAACATTAATTGCCATTCAAACATGTTTATCTGAACTTAAACCCCTCTGAAATGTGAATGACTGTCGTTTTCATTTATAAGCTTGTTTTGTTGCTTTGTTCTGAAACGTTCTGAAGGAAAAAGAAAATTTGGATACCAAAACATTTGTTAAGGCAGAGCAACATACGACACACTCAGCAGGTGGCGCCATTGCACCAGTCAGGCCAATCTGGAGGCCTCTGGGTTCTTTTTACCCTCCATGTGCTTCAACTGCAGTTTAGGCCGACTATTCACAAGACAAGTCTCTGAATTGAATGTTTCTTTGACTTCAAAGGCTCTGACTCTGCCGTCATTGTCAAACATTTTCTTCTAAAGAAAACTTTATGAAAAAGAAGCGACGACTGATGTACTGAGCTGCTGAACACGAACACCTGCCAACATCTGATTTTGTCACCACCTGTCAGGTGGAAAATTACCCAAGAAGTCATTCAGAAAACAAAGATTTAACTTGTAAATTTATCTGACTGAAAACTAAACTCTGAACATAAAATGGTTGGAGTGTTTTTCTGTCAGCTTGTGGGAGGTGTCACATAAATGACCAGTTCTCTTTGACACAAAGTCCTGATGAACCAGGGATGCCTGTGCCTGAAACATTTCCAGGACAACATCCTGTATAGAAATGTCATTTTTGGGTGACAGAAAAAACGACTCCTCCTGTTACCTCGATGCAATGAAGCACTCATTTCCTCTGAGGTTTTGTCTCTGATCATATCAGTGTTTTCTCCCTTTTTGCAGTTTTACACAACACTGTTTTGCAGCCGTCTCCTCTTACTCAAAAACCTGCAGCGCCACTTTCCCAGCATGTGCCGGTTTGCCAGCTCGAGGCCAAGCAAGTTCAAACCAGTAGGACCAGTGTGAAACCCTCCAGCAGGCAAACGCTGAAGATGTGTTTGAAGGCAAACTGCGTTGCCATCGGGATGTGGCGCGCGGAGCTGCGGCTGACAAGCGCTGTCTGAAAAATCACCTCTGATACGAGGCCGAGGTGCTTCGGAATGTGCGGGAACCTGCAGCAGTTCGCAGGTTAAATGTTTGTGTCTCTGTCCCCACAGAGACACAAACATCCCAGTTGTCTCCAGGGCACGAAACGTCCAGAGTCTCGCCCCGTTCCCCCCTGGTGGTGGAAAGAAACTAAGCTGACCTGACACTTGCACAGAGAAGCGGTTGATCCGCACCACAGTGGGAGATTAACTCATTGTTTTCATTAATGCATGAAACTATGCAAACTTCACCCACTGACCACATGGCGGGCCAAGTCTCACCAGAGTTATGCAAAGCCCCATCGAGAAGGCCGGGGCTCCTCGGGGCCCCATTGGCGGAGCGGGGACACTCCTCCCCCTCCAGGCTGCCAACGCCCTCCTCTTCCTCCTCACTCGCTCTTCTTTTCTTGGGCAACATGTGACTGAAAGTGGTGGGAGAGACGATACATTCACACAGTCGCCGTCTCAAATCTTTGTCTCCAGTTTCACTGTTTTTCAATTGGTTGATGAGGACCCAATCGCAAGTCACACCTTGGCACCTTCCCCCCCCTGATCGGACCTATTATGCAACAGCCAGTGCATAGCTTCTGATTTACCACCTCATAGCACCAATTTAGGTAATTTCAGGAATCGTCTTTCATGACTTTGATCCCTGGCCAACATGTGATCACAATTTGGAGTGGAAATTTTATTTCTCTCTTTCTTGTTCAGCTTTTTATGTTTTTTGGGAGCTGTGGGACCCACAACACCACAATACATGAAGTAAACCAGTGAATTTAACCACGTGGCTGCAGGGCCTGAAAGAGGACGCGGCAAGTTTTTGAAGTTTAGAAACCAAAAGGGCAACAATGTCGTCAATAATTTTCCAAAAAGTTGACCGATATTGTTAGTTTGTTTATAAGAGGCCTTTAGTTTCAGTGTGTAAAACAGTTCACAACACCGAACAGCAGCAATAAAGCTTCAAGCTGAGAGATCGGGGACGTAGCAGGAAGAGCTTGCTGGTGAAGTTGGAGCAGACCGCTGCAGAGAGTCCATCTCGAATGGGTTTCGGTCCTCTCTTGAGTCAAACGTTCGTCTCTGATGAAGATTTCTGAGCACTCGACCTGCAGTCGAGCTCGTTGATAAAACAAACCAGACTGCTAATTGGCACAGCCGCCGCGATGGCGAATAACACAAATTTGGTGATGGCGTCGTCATCGTGATCTGACTGAGGAGTTGCTACAATCTCAGTTTGAGGTTCCTCCAGTGGTTTTGGTCTGCTTCCTGTTCGTTCCGTCTCCTCCTCGTTCATCTTTGACTTACTTTCGAGCAGCTTCCCATTTATAATCCAGCCGCTGCCGACAAAGCGCTGCTGTTGAAGTCAACTGTACCGGAACCTCCCCCTCCGTGTTTGAAGGCTAAGTCTCAATGCTCACACCCAGTTTTCTTTCTTCATGATTAAAGTTGACCTCCGCTGAATGATATGAACTTAGACATGACTGTTACGTAACGCATCATTCGTGCTGGGTGTCGAAAACAACATGAGTCGGTTCAAATTCCGGCAGCTTTAACACTGAGGAAAAGAGGTGGCAGTGACACAGCTGTGTGTCTCCCTCAGCTGCACCTTTGTCACTGTTAGGCTGAGGTATTGTAGCGATAAGTGGGTTTATTCCCTCAGAAACTGATTCAGACTGTGTGACCTCTGGTCCATACGGCGTTTAGCACTGTCACCTCACACCGAGGGGATCCCAGGATGGAACCCGAGTGTGAAATCCCAGGATAAAGTTCGACTCCTCTCTGTGTGCGCAGGTTTCCTCCCACAGCCAGCAAACGTGCAAATAAAGTCCTCGAGTGACTCTGAATTGTCATAATGTGTGAATGTGTCTTTCCATGTTCGTCCCATGACGGGCTGGTGCTCCGTCCAGCATGTGAGTTCGCGGGTACGCGAGTACGAGGTTTGATTTCTGCTCCCTGCCAAACTCCAGCTGAGTGAAAGCAAGCAGCAACAAATATTGCATCAGCTGTCACCTAATCCTCCCTCCTGGTAACACTGCTGAGCTCAGCTAAAGCTGCCGGGCCCCTTCAGCCCCCCCCCCTCTCCCGGACCACCGGGTGAGGAGGTGACGGGCCCGATGCCTTTCCAGCCACTTTGATATTTGGTCTATCCGCGGCCTCGTGACGGTTGCCGCTCCGTTTGTTTGGTCTCGTGCGAGAGCGGGAGGCAGGTGGCGCCCGCAGAGCTCTTTGTTGTGGGAAACCTTCTCTGTTATGGAGCAACAAATGATACAGCAAACGTCATCTCAGTTTGAACTCTGCAATTTCCCTTCAGAAGGCTGAAGGGGGGGGGGGGGGGGGGGGCCAGAACCCGGGGGGGTTGT
>JASSRZ010000011.1:10585800-10598856 GCA_032164315.1 Malacoctenus gilli
GGTGGGAGTGGCTCACGTTCTCCCGACAGTCGCCATTTCGGCAAAAGTACACGTGCAGTGGTAAAGCGAGCCCGCGCATTCAAACGGAGACCGGAAGGGGAGAAAACGCGCACTCAACGAACCTCGCAGTGCCCATGCTGCATGACGACCACCCGTCTACACGGCCCAGTGACTTGTGTGCGGTGACACGTTTAGCAGCCGCCTTGGCGTGCTCCAAGAACGGCCACGGCACTTCCAGAAAAGACGCTAGCGAGTCGGCCATTATTAAGGTGTAATAAAGGGACGCGTGTGTACGTTGAACTTTAAATGAATGTAACGCGGTCGTGGTGTTTTCTGTAGGAGGCCCAGACATGCTGCGAGACCACCTGAATAAAGACTAGCTTGCTAACATTAGCTGGAAGCGCGTGCTCGGATACCGGCCCGTTACACAGAGGATGAGAAGAGGCCGAAACGACCAAATCTCGAATACGCCAGGAAGCGTTTTCCCCTCCCTCTAAATAGAAGTTTTGAGTCAGTGTTTGTCTGTGAAAGTGATGCCATTTGACGTAAGACATAGATGAGCGAGCGGTTGCATCAGACGGGTGGATGAAAGGCCGGCGTGGAGAGTCTTACCGGGATGTCCTTCTCCGACCGACTCCGAGGTGAACAAGAAGCAGTCCTCGTCAATGAGGGAGTTGTGGAAGCCATTCATCTGTCCGTTCATCATCGTTGCGGGATGGTGTTGAAACGGTAGAATTTCTAAGCACTAAACCGTTGGAAATATTTCGTTTCGGTGGCGCTTCTGTCGCTCTCCAGAAGGATGGTACCACGTTGTGTGTTGATCCCGAGCTAGCTTTCGGCCGAGCGGAGCACCAGTATTTATGCGTTCGATGCCGACGTAATGACGTAACGTGGAGGCGGACCATACCAAGCAGCCAATGTAGGGGGCGCGGAGTGCTGAAAACCAGAAATTTAAGCACTGCCCTTTTTTAAAAGCTGCGGCACTTCACTTGACACACCTGAAACGTGCCTCTTGTTATGAAACTGACAGTGTTAGGGGCTGATGTAACAACACTGTCGATTTACGATGGATTGAGTTTACTTTTGATCGCCTGTTTTGAAGTCGCGCTCACGGCAGAAGTTACTGTACATGTAAAGTTGAATGAATGAAAATAATCATTTTGAAATAAAAACGATTGTTTCTATGAACAATGGCGCAGACACGCTTGTTTTACAACAAGAATTGCGTAATAATCCATCAATACATCATAGATACGTAACATGTATTTACATACAGCCTCATTTCAATCAAATATACAACTCAAAAACTACAACAAATGTCTACATCGTCACTGAGATTGAGGTTTGCAACCAAGCAAGAAACTTAATTGGTGTCTCTCCACCACTTACATGGAAAACCAAGCACTGAAGATTATTTTCTCTATGACATCTAAATACTTTTCCTATTCTAAGAACTACAAACCAAAGCAAAGCACCCTCATCCGGCCAGAGCTTCCTGATCAGTTCACATCAAGTCCATAGAATCCAAACCCTCCCCGTTCAAACATCACCATGATTTCAGTCTTGTCTGAAGTCAGCCACGTTCATCATGGTCATCCCAGTTGCAGTTTCTTTCTTTGACATTATTGCCACTAAAGCGATCACTGTTAGAACTCAAATATCCAGGCAAACACCCTCCTCTCACTTTGACCTCATCCCTCTTCCATGCTGCCTGTTGCCCCTGATAACATGATACCAGAATCCTTTAAAAAACATTCAGGTTTTTAATCGAGGAGCCTAAAAGTTGTCCTAAAAAAGTAACGTGAATCGTGAAAATCAGTTTCCTAGTTTCATATGTCGACTTTGAAAGGTTTCTTTTTTTCCACATAGGCTCAAGTATACATGTTTACCAAAAAAACTGCATTTCAGTTTCGTAAAAACAGAGCTGAAATGCTAATTCGTTGAAATTCATTTTAGCTGATACGAGAACATCTGAGCACCTGCTCGTCTGGTGATGCAGCCAAACCTGCAAATTCATTTGGACTCAAGTAAAAAACAGAATAGTCGAGATGAAAGCACATGCAGGAGATATAATATCTCAATCTAACATGATTATTCCACACTCAAAAAGCTTCTAGCTCCCTGTCATGCTTCGGGCTCTGTTGTGTAATACAATCAAACGCTATGATTGTGAACATGTTGTACCTTTGTGTGCTGCAGATGACTTTGATTAATGTCTGTACAAGGGGGGTTGTTTGCTTTAAAAACAGCTCTATTTCATTTATTTGAAAAGAGCACGGCTCGGAAACGGAGAGGAGCACATCTGAGAATGTTTCTGCTTTCACTTCGGGGGGCATTGTCCGTCCTCACGGCAGCATTGATCTCTTTGTGTTTTACCCAAAAAGGACGGATTCATCCAGAGACGGATGCTCATGTTGACGGGAGACGTTGGTGGCGGCGCACAAAAAAAGCACGTCAACGTCTTTCGAGCTTTCCTGCATCTTCTGGTCGTTCGACAGCTTAATATCAGTACATCACTCGTCACTGTGACTTGGCATTTTCTTCTGAAGAGATGTGACAAGTTCCACCTGCTGTGAACAAACATTGATGAGAAAGTTAGGTAACCCCACCAGGGCCAGCGTTATATTGTTATTATTATCATTACTTTTATTTCAGCTATTTTTGATAAAGAATGAAGGAAGTTCTGATAACCTGCAGTAACCTGCACTGTTGTGTGATTACAGCGGATAAATAGGTGCTCAGATCACAAACGCCAACTGTTTTTCCATCTCCTGGTCCTTGACAAGAAGCCAAAATAAACACTTCACTTGTGCAATTTCTGTTGGAACAAGATACGAATCAATCATAAAATTGATTATTCACATGACCTTTTGCAGCTTGGCAGCTTCATCAATCAGTGTTTGCTCTGATTTTCACCCTTACTTGGGCTGATTGTGGCTTGTTTGATGAGACCAAGTCCCCCCCAATCCCCGGTCAGTGTTGCGTCAGTGCCGTGTACAGTCAGCATGAATTTGCAGGGTGGACACTTTCTTTTCAAAGAGCAAAAGCATGATGCAAGATGCACCTGCTGTTGCCGTCTGCAGGATGGGTTGTTGTCCACATCCTCTCAGAGTCTGAATTAGTGCAATTAAAGAATGACAATGAGGCGATAGATTAAAAACAGGGCGTGGCCCAAAGTCCTGTTGAAAAACAGCAGGAGCTCTTTGACATTAACGGGAACAAGGTGGAACTGTCATTTCACAAAATCCCCTTCAAAAGACTAATAAAGGTGTGAAATGTTATTTGTCTAAAGGCTTTCAGACCGTGGCACATGACCACATGTACGTCTTTGACCTTTTCTACTCTGCAGATGTACACGATGAGCTTAGTCACGTTGTCTCCTTTGGTAAATACAGGATGTTTACCTCTTCCAAAATTGTTTCTGCAATAATTAGAGATGAATTAGATTAATAAAACTTTATTTTCCACTAAGACTGATCACAGCTCAGCCAAACAGAGTTAAAAGTAAAACTTAATATGCTTCAGTACTTCATTTTTCCACCAGGCCGGAGATGTGCAAGAAAGAGTCCGACAACGACAATTTAAAAGGGAGTGTATTACTTCTTTAGACAGTGTTGCACTAGTGTTTGGTTTGGAGAACACAGCAGACAACCCTAAAAACAAACACTTTGTTTTTCTGATCAAAAATCACCGCACAGATGAACCGTCCTCATAAAACCAACGATCGGGGTTGCTGTATTTGTCTTCTTGTCAATTTCATCACGTTTATACAAACACTCGTAGACAAAACAATCTACACTTATGGCCATTAAAGCACCATCTGATCTGAAGTTACCCAGATGGATCCTGGGAACACATGAGTCCCTCCTATTGTTCCTAATAGCAAAGGGAGAGAATTCTCTAATATATGTGTGTGCATCATTTTGACATTCCCATTGAAATAATGCTCCCTCACTGGCCAGCAGACTTCAGGCTCATTTAAACAGTTAAATAAGAAAATAAATACATAATTTAATTAAAATAAACTTTGTGGCATAGATTGTCCTCTATTTGATATTTTTCTACCATACTTCATATTTATCCTTGTACATACATTATCTGCTATTTTAGCCACTTAATTACAAAACAATAACATTCTGTAGACATTATTTTTTCTCCATTAACATGTCACAATAGATAGTCACAGTTCATGACTGCAGTACTGAACATACTCACCTACATTGTCTAAAGTAGAACAATCTTTTTTTTTTTTCCCAACAAGTGATCCTGAACAAAGGTCCAGTATTCATTTTTAAAACCCAGCGAATACATGAATGCACAATGAAATGATTCAACCGAGAGTTCGGACTCACGCAGGTGCGCCGACGCTGCAGGTCGTCGCCTAAACACTTACACTGAATTTATGTTCTTATACTGTCTCTTACCGAGTTTTTTTCTAACGAGTTTCACAGCCACGGTTATGACAAAGAGGATTCAAAAACAGCACTTTACGGCACAAAATCCACAGTACCGGAATGTACAGTATGTCCAGCTGCTAACCATGCAAACGCAGTCGCACACGCACGCACGCACACGCACACACACACGCATACGCACACACTTTCAGAAAAACACATACACAGAAAAAACCTGTTACACACACACTGAGGTCACAGCTACAACAGTAGACACTGTCCTACGCTAACAGCCCCAAAGTACCAAGTTGTATAAGATGGTGCATCAGAGGTCAAACAGCAACGATGCATCACAACGACTGTGACTATAGTCTAAGGATCGTCAGAGGGGGTTTAGGCAAAAGAGATAAAAACAAAGAGAGAGAGAACGAAAATCTGAATCAAATGTTACAAAAGACGATTTCATCGATCTGAAATATCACGACAGCGGTGTGATATTTCACGACAATGGAACATGTCAGATTTGCATTGCGCCATACAAATCTGTGTGGTAGCTCTACACAGTAGAGTCCCTGCTCACATTTGCATGAGATATTCAGATTCTAACGGTTGTTTTTTGCTTTTTGTTTTTGCTTTTTTTGTCGATATCACCATGGCAAAGAGCTTAAGGTTTCATTTTATGAAGTAAAAGATTGGTATATATAAGTGCTTAATACGTGTCGGAATCAGCCTGACAGCTGAACGACTGATGCAGGGACCACATGGTCGGAAACGCCTCGTGCAGCGCGTTTTTTTTGGCTCACGCGCCGTCGTATCGTGAGAGATACACGAGCAATTTCGAAGAATCGAGAGAATACAACACCGACAGCCGCTTGTATTCACTTGATCAGCTCGCATCAGAGTGTGTACATGCAGTTCTTGTTGGTGGTTGTTGCCACTGCAGCAGCCAACAATCAATCAACCGGCGGTGAGCGGACAGCTGTGCAGTGTCAGCTGATAGCAAGCCTCCCACTACCACCATCACCCGCCCGCACGGCTGTGGCGGTCTATTTAAAGGCCTTTACGCTCAGACTCACTCTCCACTCTGACATGTGTCGGTGCTGCTGCTATGGCAAGTGGCTGAGCCCCCCCCCCGAATGCCAACCTCACCCCCCCACCCCCCCCCCCAACCCACCCACTTTGGTTCTGTACGCACCCTCGGGAGACTTTATTCCCATTGGTGGGTGATTTGAAATGCTCGCTGCAAATATCATGTTGTCCAGTGCGCCGGATTTCCAAAGCGGGGAATGTCATGGAGTTTGAGACCCATTGGGGGCGGGGGGGGGGGGTCACGCTGCATGACTATTTCCATCCACACTAACAATGTGAGGGGACTGCTGACAGAGCTGCGAGTGATGTCATCGACTGATAACGGCGATCAAATTTTCAACGACGGGAGCCGATTTGATTTTTTCCCCCCCAATATGCACGGCGAACGCGAGCGGCCCGTGTTTGCGAGCGACGTCTGCGTCAACAGTTCCCGATTTTTTTACAAGCAGCCAGCTGACATGATGGCCGCTGAGGTCACTGCGGAGCCTCACTTTCAGAGAGTAGATGCGTGTTTTTCTTCTAGAAGCATGAAGCGACCCCACTTCTACTCTACGTGACTGTAAATCCTTGAGTATTTCCTAATGCGAGGTGTCAGCTCCCTGGACTGACCACACCTGAGAACGGACAAAGGTAGAAGAAACACAGCAGGACAGAGCGAAAAGTTCTCCAAATTTAGAAAACAAAGGTACTAAAAATGTGCACGTCTTACGAAAAGAACTGAAGGCAAAGTAAAACCTTCTGGACGAGCCAGACGGTTATTCCTGAACAGGATGGCGTCAGAAACTGTACATTTTCATTACAGAAAATATACAGCGCAGTGGACACGTGGAATAAAAGACACAACAGGTGGATATATGACCTGTGACAACAGCAACACGTGGTGGTGGTGCATCACACTCCTGATCCCTCAGCATTTTTGTCTTTCTCTGCAGGCGCTGACGGCTGGCTGCTGCCGCCCTCTGCTGGACACGCCGCAGACTCGCGCTCCGTCTGGCCGCCTGACGGGGGCCCGTCGGTGGCGCTGGGCTCTTTCTTTTTCGCCTGCGCAGGGCTGCCGGGGCGGCTGCTGCTGCGACTGCGGCTGCGGCTGCGATGGCCGCGGTGCTTCCCCTTGCGCGGGCTCGGGCTGCGGGACCTCATCTTCATGAGGACCACGGTGCTGTCGTCCTCCGAGCTGAAGTCGGAGCTGTCCGAGGAACTGACGCCGGGACCCGACGTGGGCAGCTGGATCTGCGTGCGGATCGAAGGGAGGACAAAATGAGGGGAAAGACGCCGGAACAGCCGAGAACGAGCCTTTCAAACAGGAGACGGACAAAGAGGAACGGCAGCACTGAAAGCCTCTTGATTGCATGAGGAAACCGAGGACGGTGATTACCTGAAATGGCTCTGTTACGCCCACTATGGTGCTCATGTTGTTGCTATAGTAACCCAAGATAAAGTCCCCTGAGCCTTTGGGCAGTTCCTCCTCGGTAAAGGTTACCTGGAGAAAAACGGTTAGTCAGACGCTTATTCCATGTGAGGGGAGAGAATCTTTGACCAGACTTCAGCGCGGGTCGGCGGGGTCACCTGGTGCTCCTGTCGATGGAAGTCGGCCTCCTCCTGCTTGGCCCACACGTATCCCACGTAGTCCTTGTGATGCTTGAAGCCCACCTATGGAGGCAGCAGCAGCAGCAGTGACTAACTGAAATTAACACTGCAGAGAAATACTTTCTACATACAAAACAGACTCTGTGGCTTGCGACAGGTGATTTTTTCAAACACTTCATTTTGGTGAATGAAGTCGTCACGACTCATCCGCTTTCTGGTCAATCAGTCTGTCGGCATCAGACCTGCCCGTTGGCAATGCATTAAGAAAGAAGTCCAGCCTGGTTGAGCTGTGCTGAGCTGACTGGTTTGCCAGTGGAAAAGGCCACCGTGTGTGGTGGGACGGAGGCACCTTGTAGAGTCCGATCCAGTCCCAGGAGCTGCGGGCAAAGTTTGGCACCACTTTGAACGTCGTCGTGGCATCAGCGATGCTGTTCCACTCATCCTCGACTGAGAGTGTGACCAGGGGAACGTCCACCTTGTAGGGGAACTGCCGAGAACAATGACAACAACAACAATATCAAAAAAACTCTCCAAAAGGTCCGTTTTGTGTTTATATCTTGGAATATTTCCCGATCTGAATACAACTTTTGAAGAGTTTGGAGTGTAATTTCTCCAGAAGCTCCTGATTCGAACATCAGGTCTGTTCTCGTGCACAATAAAAATACTTGCTTTTAGATTATAAATGTACATCGTGGTGTTAGACTCACTAGTTATGTTTGTCTTTTGCGTTTGCTGTCTTAATAAGCCACAAGTCAATGCTGTCCATCAGGATTCAGCTCAGATTCATTTGCTCTGACTGTCGTTCCTGTGGAGATGTACTCAACTGAGTCCCACCTGCAGGGTGAAGATGGAGGAGACCGGTTTGTGGTCACTGACAGTGTACTCCATGTGGCTCCTGTAGTAATGCTGCGTCACTTTGGTGCCGCTGGTCAGCCCTGAAATGGAGCCCCGGTTCCCCGCCGCGGCGGCCGGCGCGGTGGCTCTCAGGCGCCACAGGATGCGGTCGGTCCAAGCCGGTTTCCGTTTCTTCCCACTGGGACGTCGCCCCCCCGGAAGCAGCGAGATGGAGGAAAGATAAACATCCTTGTGTTTAGAAGCAGCACGTGAGGAGAAAAACAAAGGCTTCAGTGCTCGCTGTTCTGCTCCAGGCGAGTCGAGACCTTTACGAGACGAGCGTGCGCTGAGAATAACTGAGCCCAGTTCTGTAATATCTACTCAGTGGCCTAGAAATCATAATAGCAGCCCTGGCGGCACAAACCTCGTGTCATACGTGTCCGTTCCGACATCAAACTTGTAGGTCGGTGGGAATTTAAGCGGCCCCTCTTGGAATCCCTCCAACACGGTCTCGCTGTCTTTGGCCATGTTCAGCTGCAGCAAGGACAACACGCATCAATTTCTGTTCGTCACCAACAGCGCGCCATACGTTTCTTCAACGCCCTCTGGTGGCAGAGGCCGCACAATGCAAGAGAGTAAGATGCCTTTCACACAGCATTTCCAGAAGTGACATTTATTCACACATATTCGAAAGTAAAGGTCAACGGAACTGCTTTTTGGAGTCTGCGGAGGAGTTTGCAGACTCTAGTAGTGGAGTGAGAGCCCCCGTCTCCCATAAATAACTCGCCTCAAACAATCCAGGAGCTGCAAACATAGACGCAGCGCTGCGTAAACGGCCTGGCACCACAAATGAGGCAGTGTACATCTTTACCTGATCCTTCTCCCACAGGGTGGAATACTTGTTGTTGTCGATGGCTGCTTTCACCACTTGCATTTCCAGGTCGTCGATGCGGAAATTGAGATCCCCAAACCAGAAAACAACACTGCAATAAAACAAAGTACTTCTATCAATTTAGAGAACAAGAGCGTTATGTCTTTGGGGGGGGGGGTTGGGTGGGTTTGTTTACTGTTGATCTTCACATTATTGTCCACAGCGGGAAAAAACACATAAGGTATAACGGTTGTATTGTTTTTTGAGGCTTCTCCTTCAAACTCAGTGTTTTTTTTCCATGTACTTGTAGGTGTGTTTGTGGGCTGGTGTATGTTTGATGTTTAAGGTAGACATTGCAATTGGATTATTTCACGACTCATAAGGGAGAAGAAATTTGAAGACTACTTGGGGCAGAATGTGTGTGTGTGTGTGTGTGTGTGTGGGTGTGTGTGTTTCGACGTACTCGTGGTCAAGAACCCCAGTGGCCGCTTGGCCCTCGAACTGCTGCTGCTGCAGGATGCTCTCGAAGTCCTCCATGCGCTGCTCGGAGTTTTCCATGTGAGCGGGGAGGTGGCAGTTGAGGAAGCAGATGGTGTGGCCGAACACGGACATGCGGGCGCTCACGCCACCTTTGTTCCCCTGCGATCACAAAAGAGGCAGAGGAGTGAGCAGGAAGCGTTGCAGCGAGCGCGAAAAGAGGAAGGAGGCGGCCCGAGTCTCTGCAAGCACGATTAAATGCACGAATGAATTACTCTCGGTAAGTGATGAGAAAATGTGTGTGGGGACGATAATAACGATGTGTCTCGGTCACAGGCCGGCAGGAAGTTTCTTCACCGCTGGGGAAAGGCATCAATATTTAATGTGACCAGTGAAGTGGGCAGAGACAGGAGCAGATGAGTCGGCACATCTTTTCCTTCTGTGAGAGCTTTGACCCACTAAAACACAAAAAATACTACAGTGTGAGTTCTGCAAAACATGCAGATGCCGGCATGCGGTACTTTCTTCCTTTAGTTACTGAGATGAAGAGAGAGTCAGGGAGCATTCATCGATTTATCGTGCTGTACGAACGATTTCAATTACAAACCACAAGAGCAGCTTTAATGTCGTGTTTTATGCCTGTGACACAAAAAAAACCTTTTGAAAACTGACATTTTTTAGCATGTTCAAAAAATTGTATTTATTTTGAGCGTTTTATTACTGAGTCGAAAGACTAAAAAATTAACATGTTTTCACTGTAAATGACTCTTCGACCTTCAGTACCATCAGAGCCCACCAGGGGGCCAAAGCACACGCTTTGGGAATCACTGAGCAACATGGTTCATGAAACTGCAGACTAACCCCAAAGATAGCACTTGAGCTGGGGTTAGGGTTGAGCATTAACCATCTAAATGACAAGTTCAGCAAAATGTGCCCCCATGATGTTTTAAAAGCTTTAACTCCGCCCCCCATAACGTTTTAAAGTGACGTAGTTAAAACTTTTAAAACGTTACGGGGAGGAGTTTGAGCATTTTGAAGCAAGTGACAAACAAAACAACGCCTTTCCATTGCTGCTCTGTATTCAGAGGGTGAAAGTGTTGTTGTGGTCTCACCCAGTAACCCCCCAGGCCCGTGCGGGTGGTCTCAGTCTGGACTCCGCGGAGGAAGGGCAGGTGGAAGTATTTGGCGAAGATCAGCAGCAACAAGCCCTGCATCCGCTGCGAAGTCACCTGGGGGTCAAACAAAGGAGGAGGACAAAGGAGCAGTCAGCGTACACCTGCGTGATGCCTCCCAACGACAGCCGCTGTAAAGTTCACCTGCACCACAGGGTGACCGCATGCGTGGAAAATGTCTGGGCCTCCTCTCACCCGCTCCCGTCGTCTAACCTTGCGCATCTACAATCGGCCCTGCGGGGGCGTGCGGCCTCGTTCCCCCGCCACTTCACGTGAAGTGGGCGCATTCTCGACGCTGCAGCTCGTTGGTCTACGTTCCCTGTGGCTGCGAAGCACTTTGCAGAGGAAAGGCTGACAGAACAGACAGACACTTTCCCTCCTTCAACGCCTGATGAGCGCTTCATGTCGCACTCCATGGAAGCGTCCACTTTTTTTTTTGCACCTCTTGTAAGAAAAACCTCGCTGATGTCTTTCTCCAAGACGCGGAGGCGCCTGGCATGCAGTTGAGAAAAATGTATGTGCACGCATGCAATGTCAGCCCCACTTCCCAGACAGGCACGTTCATTCCTCGCCCTCCCTCGTTCCAGTGGTCCGCACGTCCCAACCCCCCACCGCAGTCTGAAGAGGCACAATCACACCCGGCCTGAAACGGCCTGAAGGCAGCAGCGGAGGCATAAATCTCCACGTGACAGAAGACCCCCTCTTGCTTGTATACTAACAGGCTATTTGAACGACTTTGTTGCGTAATGGATTCTACTGAACCGTAAAGAGGGGCCGACTTTATTTTGTTCGCGCGTGTGGACACGGAGAGGGTGTGTATGTGTGTGTGTGTAACTGTGTGAAGTCTGCAAGAGTGCACCTTTGCCTGCGTGTATCGTGAGTGAAAAGCATTTCTTATCAACGTCAGTGAACACTGGGAGCTCCTGAAGGCTGCCAAGCTCCATTTTGGCTCAGAACAGGAAAGACATTTAGGCCTAAAGACAAGTGTGTGAGGCAAAGTGAGAGAGTTAGAGTGCGCGAGAGCGTGTGTGTGTCTGTGTGTGTGTGTGTGTTGCTCTGTATGTTTGACCTTGCACAGCACACACATGACTGGTTAAATGAGCTGCTGGTAACAAGTCGGATGCCAGGAGCATCGAGGAATTCGGAGGAAGTTCTCGTGAAAAATCGGACTTTCCACGTCTCAGCTGCTCATACGGAGCGTGAAGCATCGGAGGGGGTTCTGAGGGCAAGAACGGGGCCGCCTGAGGGCGTGGCGCAGCTCGCAGGATGACCTTTAAGACTCCTTTTACACTTGGAATTATTTTCGCTCATCAAATTTGTGTCACAGTTAAGTTTAATAGCAGAAAAACAACACCGGACGAGATCTGAACGGCTGATTGCGTCGAGACTGAAACGAAAGTTCGCAACGTTTTTATCCCTAATTCACATTAGCCTTTGGGGGGGTGAATACACACAGTCTGCAAAATCTCACAGCCTGAGTCACTAAAACTCAGACACAGAACGAGTCACTGAAGCAAACCAGATTTTACCAGGAAGTTCCAGGTTGTTCCTTTTGCACTTGAATCTTGGCTGTAAGACAAAGGTACAAATGCTTATTTACTTGTCCAAATGTTTCTGTGAAAGTCCCATTCACTTGTAATCACACATAATAACCTCGATATGTTATTTGTTGAAATCCAAACGAACGCTAAGTCCAATTAGGTGGATTAAGTCTGCTCCTCATCAGAAAGCCGTGCTGCAACATATTCGGCTCATTGTGCCGCGTCGCGATTACAGATCGGGGCCGGGAAAGCGCTGCCCTCGCTAATAACACGTGCACTTTAATGGCAGCTTAGCTGAATAGAAATTATGGTGACAGGCAGCAGAAGCTGTGCAGCGAAGAGCGAGGCGGGATGTCTTCGCGAGCTCCGCGGCGCTGCGGCGAAAAGGCTGATTTGAGTCGGCTCCCTCGCGGTCGCGGCGGTCGCGGGATGACAACGAGGCTCCGGCAGCAGACGGAGGCGTCTTGTTACTCCGTGTCGGCCCACCGTATCACCACGAGACAGATTGCCAGTGACACCACCTCTTGTCTCACTCGACTTGAAACCTCGACACACTCCCAACTTCCACATTCACGCTGACCTGCGCGCAGCGGCGTTATCTGCTGGAAGCACGCAGAGAAATCACGTGGGGACGGATTCTTTAAAAGGGGGGGTTTAAACCGCGGCGGATAGCTGGGGGATAGCGTCAGTCACGCAGTCAGAGGCCCATCAACACTGACGGGGCCAACGACGGGATCCAAAAATAAAACAGCACCCTGGGAGACATTTGCCGAGCTGTTTCAGCTCGACAGCTGATTCACGCTCGCCGGCTCGCCACGCCAGCGGAGCCGACGGAGCCGAGCATCTTTTCAGAAGCAGCCAGGCCGACACCAGCCACAGCCGCGGCGCAAAGGCCTCACAAATAACACGAGGAGAATGCAAACGAACCAGATCGTCTGAGGGCACGTAAACATTTTTTTTAACGAGTTGGATTTTACGTGTTCAGTCCGTTTCCGTTCAGGGGGGCCAGAAAATTCCCACTTCAACGGGAATCAACAGCAGTTTTGCTTCGTTTAAGGGCAGAATCTATCAAAACAGCCAAAGAAAGTTCA
>JASSRZ010000011.1:10625408-10645490 GCA_032164315.1 Malacoctenus gilli
TGTGTGTGTGTGTGTGTGTGTGTGTGTGTGTGTGTGTGTGTGTGTGTGTGTGTGTGTGTGTCTCTCTCTCTCTCTCTATCAAAGAGAATCTCCTAATCTGGAGTTCAGGCGTCGAGCTGTGTACTCACTAACCCAGGAGGAGGCTTTAAAACACATATTTGAAGTTGGCTGACATTTACGATGTAATAAGCATGGGGGGGGGGGGGGGATTTCGCTTGAACACACCGAAGCCACAATAAGCCTGAGTGTGAAGTTTCCCTCCCGCTCATAATCTCTCTTTGTGCCAAGACGGCCCACTCGCCGTATCTCGCCGCTTCCTCCATCCCCTCCATTTTCCAGCCGCTCTGGCTCGAGCGACAGTAAGCACATTAGAGGGGGGAGAGGGAAACCTTGCCAAGGTACAGTGCACTCACTCCACGGAGTGAGACTGATATATGGAGTGTCTTAATGATACCGAGTCGCTGCCAGCCCCGAGGTTTATGTGACAGGTATGGTACACCAGCAGGGGGATGACGCATTGAGATGTCAGTCCTGCGGAGCGAGGTCCAAAGCCATCCTCCCTCTTAGGAGCACCACGGAGGAGCCGAGGAGCAGCACCAAAACCTTACAGGTTGTTTAGTAAACCCTGCATATTGTGAAGGACCATAAATCCTGCAGAAAATACCACACCGACTTTCCATATGCTGCTGAATGCCTGGCGGCGTGCGGACTCTGGCTGTGGCTGCAGTGCCTTTGTTGCAACTGCTCTAGATTTAGCTCAGACAGCTGCTCCCGTCTCCGCCTGTAGCCCCGCTCTTCAGTCCCACCGCGGAGGGACAATGGGCAGCGCAGCCACCGAGCTGCGCCATCAGAGGTGGCCCTCCCCCACCCACCCCTGGTTTGCGAGTCCGGTCCCCGACACGCGGTGGTCCCCGGCCCATGGGACCGGCCCGGACTGAGAGGAGCTTGACCGACGAAGAATGTTTTGGGACACAACGCGGCCAAACAAGGGCTCGGAGTCAGGCGACCGGGGGAATGCGAGTGGGGTGAGAAACTGCCAGATAACCCCGGCGCTCCAGCCGTTTTTAAATGAGCCGCGCTGAGTCACTCGGGCATAAAAAGCACCTTGTGTTTGGTTACGCCACAGACGGCAGCCTGAGAGAACAAAAAAACCTTGAACTCACTTCTTGGGCCGACGGAGCCCCTTCATGAGGACCCACGGAGACGGTGGGAAACATGGCCAGATAAGGTCGCCCCTCATTATCACATCTGTCTGCTGAGGGGATTAGCACTGGCGAAAAGTCAGTCACCTTTAATGAAGTAGTTGATTGGCCGACCCAGCTGTCTTTGCAGGCTCAGACAGGAATATAAACCCTTGATGGTTTAATAAACCGAGGGTGATGCTGCAAATACTCCAAATCCCCCCGAATGTCACCGGTGCAGACGTGAGAGTCTGTTGGGGGGATTTCAGCGGTACAGAGAGCAAACGGAGCTCAGTGTGAGGGCAGAACGGTTATCCTGTCACACATGGTTTGATAAATGGGTCCCTGTGACATGGAAAACGAGACTTGGAAGGCAGGGAACCAAAATCTCTTCATGTATTGTATCGTGCAAAAGAAAAAAGGTTAAAATGCTTTCTGTAATGACAGAAATTACACGGATTTCACACGATTTCTTAGACTGCAAGACCAAATAAAGGGAAAAGGCCTTCAGGAATCGACTTCAAACTAGATTTTTTAAATGTATTTCTGCCACCAGCTCCTGAAACGAGCAGTCTGAGTTCATGTCTCCCATAATTACCCAGGATCTGAACCCACAGTTACAGTAAAATCACTTTGTGTCCCGCAGTGATTGTGGCACCACTCGACAGACCACTTGCATGCAGACGCACACGCGACTGTGAGGCCGGCACACAATCGGAGCACATGGTGTCAGCGGACGGGAATATCTCTGTGACAGA
This sequence comes from Malacoctenus gilli, assembly GCA_032164315.1. Classification (NCBI taxonomy): domain Eukaryota; kingdom Metazoa; phylum Chordata; class Actinopteri; order Blenniiformes; family Labrisomidae; genus Malacoctenus; species Malacoctenus gilli. The sequence continues at coordinate 10,627,348 of JASSRZ010000011.1, forward strand.
CTTCAGTGAAGAGCTCCAAGTAAACACAATATGTCGCAACTGAGCGACAGCCGGGATGCTCCGGCTTTTTCCTGCTGATTTGGGGCCACGACGGTGACGAAAGGCCGCGAGAGGGTGAACGCGAGGTCAGCTGGAGGATAACCGAGCGCGTCGCTCACGGCCAGCTGATCCGCAGGTATTACCCACACCGATATAGAAATAAAAAAGCATTCCTTAAGCAGCTTATTTGAATTAAAAGGGATTGCGACGAGAACCGTTAAAGAGAGCAGTACCGAGCTGATGCCAGAGGAAAGGTTGGCCGTCAGAGAGGGAGCGGAGAGGGAGCGGCGGCTGGCGAAGGTCGGCGGGTGGGGGACCAGCGAGGGCTCCGACGTCTGAGGGGTGTCCAGCCCCGTCGAGAGCGAGTCCTGGAGGCATGATGTCGCTTCTTGGGGTCCACCTGACTGGCTTTGTTCAGGTGAGTCCTGGCGTGTGACCGAGGGAGAAGACTGGTCGGTGCAGGACGAGGGATCAGGGAGAGCTTCAGGAGCCTCCTGTGTGCAGGATGGAGGGTCACCAGACAGAGTGTGGTCCTCACGTGGTTCCTCTCGACTTGGGAGGTCGTGCAGTCCGGGGTCGGGCAGCCCCATCGCCTGGCACAGAGCCTCCACCTGCCTCACCATCTTTTCCTGCTGAATCCTGAGCCGCAGGTTCTCCTCCTGCAGCCTGGCCACAACCTCGGCCAGAGGAGCCACGCCAGCCGCCGCCTCCTCCAAGCGGGCGTCCACTCGCTTCCCGAAGGCCTGCAGGTCAGTGTGGATCTCCCCGACGGCGCACCGCAGCGTCAGCTCCAGCTTGTGCTCGCCAAGCTGCTCTCCGTCATCCTCGGCTTCCTCCTGGGCCAGCAGGTCGCCGATGACTTCCTCCAGCCCCGACTCGGCACAGGCGCTATCCGGGCTGCCCAGAGTCTCGGGAGCTTCTGAGGCCGGCAGGAAGTCCAGCTTCACTCCAGGCATGGCCAAACCAACCTCCCCCAGCGTTACAGAGCTCTTTCGGTCCGATTCCACGGAGAGTTTTCTAATTTTCCCAATCAGGATAATCAGCAGGCTGCGCAGAAGACGCTGTACTCTTTGTCCACTCGTCAGAGACCCTCCAAAACAATGCCTGTGCTTTATACCCCCAGGAAATCTCTCTCTAAAGGCCAACGTCCTCGCAGCCAATGGGCATGTCAGGAATCCTGTTTCCCGGGCAGCACCCCCCCCCCCCTTCCAACTTGTTTCCAGGTGCCCTGGACATGTATATTTATCTTCAGTCCCACCATTATTCCACTGAGCCTGTCAGTCCTGAGGCCCTGGTGGAGGCGGGAGGGGGGGCAACAATTCCGAAAACTTGCCCCTCCCACTCCAACTTTCCTTTTATTTAGCCCACGTCCTTCACACCTCGACTGGCAGGCGATCCGGGGTTTATGCGTGGCTGGAGGCCTGGGCTGAGTTGAAAGAGTGACACATTAGTGGTTCACTCCTCTTAAAATTGCTTTCTAACAAAACACGAGCGACTCCCCACTAATCGGGTCACTTGTTTTGTTTGACGGCCATTCAAAGCATATCTCCAGAGAAGGAGGGGGGGGGGGATCAGCCACGAAGGGCAAAAGGGTGGGAGGCTGTGGCGGCACGGGCACGGTCAGGATGAGCAAACGCGTGTTTTTTTCCACTGCTCCGAAGGCAGAGATGCTGCGGGGGACGACGACAGTCGCTCCGAGACTCTCGGGCTTCCTGACAAATCTCCAGCAAGTCCAGCTGCTGCTCACACGGATGCTTCAAGTGCTTCGGCGTTAAACGAAGAGCTCTCGACGGACGTCTGCGTGTGTTCTTCATGCTGTCAGACGCTCGAGAACATCCATTAAGTGCATAGCACAGATTTCCCACATGGAGTCCGACGGCACTGTACGTACTGTATCTCTGAGTGCAGTCTAAATAGAAAGCCTCACGAGGCTGCACACGATTAAATGTGATTAACGCTGAACTCTCTCTGGAGGGCCGAGCAAAATCGCAAACATTCGCAGTGCGAAAGAGAGCGGCACGCGGCGCGGTCGACAGAACCGGCTCCTGAGCACAATGCTGCGACTGCTTCGGCAATATTCTCACCTCTGGAAACAGAATCCAACATAGGACGGACGTGAAGCGGAGAAATGTCTGATGAACCTGCAGCTTTCAAACCTTTCTCCTCCAAGATCCGATTTTTGACTTGCAAAGACATTTCGGGAAAAAACACGTCCTCTCCAACGTGCCTGCAGGATGAAAGCAACCTGCTGTTTCCTCGGTCCGCTCCAGATGCTACACAGTGTTTTATTCTGGTTCCCCTCAAAATGTGAAACTGTTACTCTGACAGTCTGAGAGCGGCCTTTGTTGCCTTTAGATGGGACGGCGTCCGAGGTGATTGCAAATCCTCAGATGTCGAGTCAAAAAGGCTCCAAATATAGCAAAGTATCGCATCTAGAGTTGATTATAAAACTGAAAGAAGACAAAGTTTATTTTGAGCGTATCAACTTTTTCCTCATGTTGCTGAGCCGCTTACATCACATGTGAACTGGTTGTGTAATCGGCATGTGTCATAGAGCAGCAACATGTTAACAATCAGGTCTTTATCCTCTGCGCGACAGTGAGACGATCTGTCGTTGACCGTGCCTCAGTGTGTGTGTGTGCGTGCGTGTGTGCGTGCGTGTGTGTTCATTCACGCTGCAGCACTTGGCCAGCGTGACCCCACGCTTGGCAGTAATGGCCGTGACTTCAGGAAAGACCGACTGTCCTGTCATCGCCCTGCTTTCTGAAGCGGAGGCCTTATTTCTATCTGCGTCCAAGGCTGAGCGCGGCGGTCTGCCGGGGCGGACCGCCGTGATGAGCAGCAGCAGCTGCGATCGCTCCCAGCAGGAAGCATCACCGTTTACGTGCTGGTGCCACCTGTCTGGACTGAAGTCTCATCGCTTGCAGTGAAACGTCTCGACCGGCCCATTCGTGAAGCCGCAATCTGGCGTTTATCATAAATAAAAAAGGAGCCACTCCGCTGTCTGAGCGTCTCTTCGGGGCTTTTATGACCGCTTTACTTTTCTCTTCCTCGCTCCCAAAAACAGATTTTAAAAGGTGATCACCGACTAAAACCGACGCCGTCTCTATCAATAGATTTTATAGGGACGAAAACAAAACACAGAAGGAAACAGGAGATGTTGTGAAAGCCCGGTTTAGACCACCGAAGGGAAGATGGGAAGATGGGACCACCCAAACAGATCAAAGTTTGATATGAACGGCTCTGTGGTCAATTAGCTACAATCAACAAAAGCAAGCTGGAGCAAACTCGTGTCACGTCGACGCCGTTTCTGCACGAACGGGGAAGGTGGCTCGAGGATGAATCCTATCAAAACACCACAAACACACACACACAACCTTGAACAGGGAAAGTTGGACAACAGGTGGTCTCGGGATGCATCCGAGCTGCACGCCCGCTCCACCCCAGCTCGATCCTCCCCGACAGTGTCTGCTGCTGTTTTTTACGATCTCATTAGCGAAGCCGCTCCGAGAGACTTTTTATGGTCGAACCGGCCTGAGGCAACTCGAGAAGTAACTTCGAACCGATGGAAAAGACAAAAAAAAAAGCCCAATCCAGCTGCAGTGTTGCGGTTTGTCCATTAACGCGTTTGTTTTAAGCACATGCAGTTATGCGGCAGGTGTTTCATTGACTGTGTGAGAAGAGTTGCAGGCACTCAGTCATGCCTGAGCTGCGTCGCTTCATTCCAGTGGTTTAAGAATAACCAGAAGCAAGAAAGGAAACGTTTTGTGACATTTCGGCTCTCACACTTTCAACACTATTTTTTCCCCTAAATATCATTGTCAATTCTGCTTCTTGAAGGGTTTTTTTCCTGCATAATTGCATAATGCACTGCATAATTTGGGGTCCTCTGTCTGAACTGATCTACGTCATGTGCTGCTTCAATCGGCGACCGCCTGCAGGAATAAAAAACAAACGCATATATCTTGGGATCCCCTTCGTTTCAAGCGCCGTATGGTGGCAACAAACACCAACGGGGTCTGAAAAGTCTTTCGGAACCGCTGTTTTCTCAACCCAGGCTGCCAGATCTGATCATTCTGGAACAAACACTCGACGATGCTGCAGACTCCAGAAAAGCAGCAATAACAGATGCAACAATATGCGACCACAATACAAAGGAAGGAGCTTTGTTCAGGAACGCTTCAGCACCCTCTCTGTGCAGCAGGTGCAACATGGGAACAAATGCAACAAACGGACAGGAAGGTTTGATCGTTATCCGTGTCAGGATGAAGGAGGAGGGAATTTTTTGGCCCCCGGTAGCGAGATGGGGGGGAAGCAGAGGGGCTACCTCTGTCCATGACATGCTGAAGAGAAATGTCTGAAGATCACAGAAGATAGTGGGCTTAAAACAATAAAATAGATTAGAGATTGAATTAGTCGGACGCTTTTATCTTCGGTTATATGAGAGTAAAACAGCGTGGTGCAGTGCACACATTTAGGACTGATGACGAGCTCATAGGTAAGTAAATGCGATGACACGTCTATTTTATGAAATTTGACAAAATATTAAATCAGTTTTTGCACATTCGGACTGTGGGACTTTACCTGTATGCTGCTCAATCAAAAAAAACACTTAATCTTCTGCAGAAGTTCACTCTTGTGTTGTTTTCGTGAACAAGACGAGTTTTTTGGTTCGAATAACTCCTTGCCTTTCCCGTGGACCCGAGTGATGGGAGACGCTCCTGCTGCAACACCTTAAATCCCCCCCTGCAGCCTCGCGGAGCCTCCTCCTCCTGGCCCTAATTAACCAGCTCCTTAATCCAATAACGAGTGCTGCGCTGTGGGTGGGGCAGGGGGGGAGGATGTGGCAACACACAGGCCTTAAAAAAAGTAAATAGGATATCACTTCTTGCCTCCTTTCCCTTCTAATCCCCCCCACCCCAGTTCTCCATTCATGAGGACACTTCCTTTCATGGAGTTCAGGGAATGAGGGAGTTTAGCAACTCTGACTTCAGAGGTCACCATGAGATGGGAGAGGATTTGTTCGCGCTCCCCTCCTCGTGTTGACAGCAGTCACTCTCCCCCATCAGCAAACGGCGACTCGCATCTTTCTGGGGGGTTTTTTTTCTCCCACATCCCAAAAAAGACGAAGCGACGAGGGGCCTGCGTGGGCAAGTGTTCTGAGACAGTAATGGTTGCGGATGAAGACTGACAGGTGCGCTTTAGGAAACATTTCCCAGATAAATCTCAGTGGGCACGGTCTGCAGAGAGAAAGGCAGGAATGCTGCGAACACCTCCCTCCCGCTCCCTCTCCTGCACATACCCTACAAGGACAGATGTGACTGGCTACCCACTCTGTGTTTGATAAACACTGTTCTTCCCTGCACTCCCTCCTTTTCTCACACTATCTGTCCTTCACTCTCCTGCGCCAGCTTGCTTCTCAGGCCTTTATAGGTGATTGCTGTGACAGAGGCGCAGCCAAAACAGCAACTCGGTCAGTGGGGGAAAAAAAGCCCCCAACTAACGATGACAAAAACAAACAAAAAAACCCCCAAAACAAAACACTAATTTTAACCAGGAAGCCACTGGAAACAGACTCGTTTTGCATGTTTGATTAACCGTGTCAGGTTTTGAGACCACTTCCCAAAAGTGTCCTGCGGTGCAGACTGTACCTTGATGGACGGAGCATTGGAGAAGCCGGAGGAGGGAATCTTGAACGGTGTCGCTCTCAGACCGAGTGTCAACTCTGCAAAAGCGGAAACAGATGCACTGCAATCAGGAGCAATTTAGACTCTGAAGTGAGACTTTATACTAAGGTGGTCCTGATGCAGATATATAGATGAACGGGTGAGACATGTGCACGGTCTTGTGTTGTGTTGGGGGGAACCATCAGTCAGTTACATAACCTGCCAGCCTGCCATAAACAACAGACTCACATCTAATGAGAGAAGTGAGAAGATGTCGATGACGCCTCCTTTAACATAAACAACCGCACGAACGAACGAGCACGCACGCACGCACGCCTCATCATAAAAAGGATGTGATGTGAGCCAGAGGTGCACATCTCCAACCCTTTGTTGTGCTCTTCGAGGAAACCGGAGACGCAATCGCGGCCAGAGTGAGACGGGCGGGTTCCCAAAAAAGGAGCCCGAAGTCATCAAAGCAGATGGTGATGGAAAGGAGACACACGTGACCCCCCCGACTCAGGAGCCTGATGGGGCTCCCCGACTGTGGGGGGGCTGGAGGGGGCTGTTATGTTGTGAAATCGTACAGAGCCGGGAGGACTTTTAAATAAACTGTTTGTCTTGGAGTCCCCATGTTGAGACATCCTGTTTAGGGCAGAGCGTAACACCAGTGAAGCCGTCATGCTACCGGACTGGAGACATTCATGCTGTTGGTTCATGTGGGCGGAGAATCACTGGCACTGCAAACAATCAATTTGCAAATACTTTGCAATCTAATCTTAGAACTTCTCCTAATCTGTCAAGCAATAAATCAGCTCTACACTGCAAGAATTTAGGATCTTACACTTTTTATGTGTTCAAAATGTTTAGTCAAACTTCAGACAGTCAACATCTGTGAAATATGATTGTGTTAGAAAATCCTAAAACAAGAAGAATTCAATTTGGAGGATTTGTTTTAAATTCCCTCCATTTAAAATCAGCTGATTTGTAACATTTTCAACTTTGTGTTTAAAGGCAGGATTTTGCAACTGAGTGGCGGCTGTTTGAGCTCCATGACAGGTGTTTTATTGGAGCTCATCCGAGTTCCAGTTTAGTGACTTTAGTGACCAATTCCTGAAACTGGATTGGTTATTTTTTCCCCTCTCTTTCCAAAATAACTATTACAAAGAATTAAAAACCTTCAACCTTCATACAGTTGGCATGGACAATGTCATCTGTATATGACAAACAATACAGCTCACTGTGGACTCCTGGCAGGCTCACTCATTCACACTGTAAACAGTGTCACCATTCACTGCGGCCTGGGACCGCCACTTGTTGCCTCTATTACCCCGCTACGCTCTCGTCTGTTGACCGGTGACCCCCAACCCCCACCCCCACCCCCCCACACACACACACTCAGCAACGTGCCGGATTTCTAACAAACAGCCTTCAGTGCGAGCATGACGTTTGGTATCTCGCTCGGACATCTATCCCCGCTCGTCTATGTGCTTTGTTTCTTTACCCTCACAAACATTCCCGTCATCATCCCACAGTGAGCCGTGTGATGCCATGTGATAAGAGAAGACGACGCCAGCGAAAAGGAGATGCGTCCCAACAGATGTAAAAGTCAGCTGCAGCTTTGCGCGAAGGAGTGTCACATACATCGCAGTGACGGGTCCCAAAGTTTGAGTTTTTCAGGACTTCAGGTGCGATAAGACTGAACCTCTTACCTGGTCTTTGCCCCAGAGCGCCGGTGGTGACGCGCGGGCCCATGCTGGTGGTGATGGGCACGATGTTGCCCCTGGAAGCTGCAGCAGAGGAGGAGGAGGAGGAGGAGGAGGAGGTGGTGGTGCGGCCATCCTTGATCTCGATGGTGAGGAAAGTCTTCATGTCCGGGTCTGCCTCTCCCTCGCTGACCTTTCTTCCAGCTGCTCTCCCTGGGGTCCTGTCCTCCTTTGGGCTGCTGCTGGAGGCGTGCACATCTTTTTCAGCTGGATGCCTCGTCCCACCCACGGAGCCCAGCGACTGGCCGGCCGACGGCAGAGGTTTGCTGGCCCCGCCTCTTGGCTGAGGTGAGGCCAGGCTCCGGGATGCAGCGGAGACGCTGGATGCCGAGTCCACACGTGGCCTCGCTGGCCCGTCTCCAGATGTGCCGAGGGATGCTGCGCCGTGTGTAAACAGCTCAGCGGATCTGGAGAGATTTGTCGGTCCGCCGCCACCGCTGCTGCCGCTGGAGGCCGTCCCGTTCCTCAGGGGAGTTCTCTTGAGAGCCGTGACGTTCGGGCTCTGGTTGGGCTCTGTGAACTTGCGCATCCGATCGCGAACGGAGTTTGCGCGGTTGAACTGCTCCAGAACATCTTTCTTCACAGGTGCTTCACAGGAAAAAGGAAAAGGGCGTTGGTTGAAATCATAGAAAAACAATGATTTGGTTTGAAATGTGGCACCAATGCATCCCTACAACTGCAAATCTATTAGAAACGATCTTTCTGAAATAACCATAATCCAGCTTGAGAAGGACAATTTGTAAGAAACGTGTGTTGTAAACTATATTGCTGTATTTACTTTCCTCCAGTAGTCCTCAGCAGACCCCATCCCTCTTCTCTTTTTCCAAGCGTTCATTTTCGCCCGACTTAACCCCGCCTCCTGCTTCCCAACCTTTTCGGCTCCTATTTTTTTTTTTTTGCACTTTTCAGGAGATGTTTTATCCACTTTTGTCCCCCCCCTCCCCCCTCCAAATGTTCTCTGATCCTTAATGCTGTCAGCTGATGTGTACAAAGCTCATAGTTTGAGCCGGACAAAGTGGAAAAAATGTTAGTGATTAAAGGAGAAGATACTCGGCGAGGTCAAGCTCCCGAAGAGAAAGAAAAACGCAGCGCTGAGGAGGGGCGCCGTGAATCAAGATGGAGTGGACAGAGGGCTGTCTGGTCGAAAATGGGATATATAAGTGAAGGCTCCTGTGATTGGCCCTATATGGTCACTATGGACACTCGCTCTGACTGCTTCCACGTCCTGAATGATGCGGGTTAAGACCCATCTGCTGACGTGTTACAGGCTGGAACATACGGTGACAACTGGAGGTCCGAAGGAAGACTCGCAACCACGTTAAATGTGTTTCTGGAATTCGAATGGTCAGTCTGAGTTTCTTACCAGTATCTTTTGCTTTGCCAGCTGAGAGAGACAACCCGCTGCTACCAGTCACCTAAAAAGGAGAAGACATGACCGAGAATCAGTGGAGGAGACGGAGGAAGCGCAAGTACAGCGGCTGGACCGACAGTGACCGAGCTGCTCGTGTTTAACGGGGCAGAGATGCGCATTCACGAGGGGCTCAAGGCTGCATGAGCAGCTGTGGTGACAACACACACACGGAGTCCCAAACGCAGCACCAACAAGCTGTGTTTTCATTATGTAACGCTTGTATTTGCGGAGGGGCTGCGGGGCCTCTGTTCTGTTTTTGGCAGCGGGGCCGCGATGAACCCCGGAGTGTTTACATTGCTCTCAGGAGACGGCGCATCGGCGCGCATCACCGAGAACAAGAAAAGAAGTGGCGGGGCCGGCCTTAGGTAAACACATTAGGCCGCGGCGACGCGATGGCGTCATGGCGACCGGAGTCCCAAAGATGGGAAACCATATTGCTTGGCTGTCAGCGCGGCGCGTTTGAGTGCTTTCAGAGCCGCCGGACGAGGAGACGAATCGTCCCCGATCCCTCGCTGACACCAGGTGAGCTCGACACGCTGCTGAGGTGAAGCAGAGACCGTCAGGTGCGCGGTTTGTTTGTGTTGCCAGGTTACACGAGGTAAACACCACCAAAGAGCCGCTCGGCCGCTCTGTGTTTATGGATGCCGATGTGATCTGGGTGTCACTGAAGAACGGGACTGCCGGCGTTTTCATGCCGCGGGTAATTAATTGGGGAGAGTGAGACGGAGGGCCGGACTGCTGGCGCTCGTCACTGCGGCTGCTGCAGCTCAGCACCCCACTCTAGTGGTGCACTGATGATAAATGCTGGTGCAGACAGCTCTGAGAAGCGACGCTGGAGACACCCGTTCCGCATCACATGCAAAGTACTTGTTGAAACAGAGAAGATTGGGCCGATTGTACCACCACAATCTGACTTATAAAAGAGGGTGTGAGCACTGTGTCGATCACTCTCATTTGGAGGATTTACCCGCTTCGAAAAACATCATTTCGAGCTCAAACTACAGTTCACCTTTCGGTCCAGGAAGTCAGTTCTTACCTTGGCGCCACCGTTGACCCCCTTCGCAGGATCTCTGCGGGATAAAACGGCCCCATCGGGCTGATCCAGGTCCACAGCGTGGTCCTGGTGGGACGGGGTCTGGACGGCCGCTGGCGCTTGGCTCCTGCTCTCGGTCTCTGAATCTGTGCTGTAAGCCGACCCGCTCATGGCGGCTTCCCCTTCCTCCGCCGGACCCCTCTCCTCAGAGGACATGCTCGCGCTCTGGTCAGAAGTCCCCGAGTCCGTCCGTTTCCTGGACGACACGCTGACGGTGTCCGAGGCCCCGGACCCCAGGCGGGGTCTGACACATGAATCGGAGACATCCGAGCCCAGTCTCTGTCTGGCGCCGGGCAGAGAGCCGACGCTGCGCTCCGACGCGCCGGAGTCCAGCCGGCCACGCTGGAAGGAACCCTGGCTCTTGTCCGAGGCGCCAGAGTCCAGCCGGGCCCTGTAGGCCGAGCCCAGGCTCTTCTCTGGGGCCACAGGATCCAGATTGGACCTGGAGCGACCCGACGACACGCTGCGGTCGGAAGCCGTGGAGTCGGACCTTTGACGGTGGGACAGAAGCAGGTCCGGCTCCGAGGTGACGGTTTCCCTCTGATGCTGGATCAGCAGAGGACCGGAGCCATCATCCTTCGCCAAGTGATCAAGAACCAACACCATCCCTGAGTTGGAGCCTGGAACAGAAAACCAGGAGAAGATGAGTGAGATTCCTGTGGACGTCCGTCTCTTCTAAGCCTGCGTGCCCTCATTTTCGTTTCACGATTAAACTGAGAAACAGCGTGGGACCGTATGTGAGCATACAGGGAAGTAGGTGGTGAAGGCTGAGACTTATGATGTAAATGAAACACTTCCGTGGCTCTGAGGCCCAGCGGAGAGGAGAAAATATCGCTCAGGATCACAGAGGAGGCATGTGGAGACATGAGGGGATGTGGACGTTTCCTCCAGACCGGCCTCAGTTCCTGCGCCAGATTGGTGAGATTGCGTCCGTCGGAGGTGGTGGAGACGGAGCGTCGTGCGACGCGGCTGGAGGAGGTGAGGAACCACAAGGAGTCGGGGAGAAAGTGGGAGGGGAGGGGGGGTGAATGAGGGGAGAATATCCCCCGCCCACCCACCCCCTCCTCAGGAAACCGCACTCCAAACAACACAGCCGTTCCCACATCCTCCCCCTTGTGATCGTCTGTACCTTCAACACCCCGCAGTGCTGCTATACGATAGAGCATCTGAGGTTGAGTCCGAGCCACGGAGAAGGAAAACAGACGAAACCGGAGCGCGCATCCACTTCCCGCGTCACGTGCGCTCGGCGAGGCGGCGGAAAACTTCCGACTGACCTTAATTTGCACCAACTCTGCAGCCAAATAGGGTTGGCAGAATATGCACGCCTGTCATTTACAAACCAAATCAAAGGGGGCGACTCCGGTGTGACCGGAGGCAGCCGGCGCACAGCCTCAGACGCGGCGAGCGTTCACAAGCCTCCTCCGCAGCATCTTGAATGTATTTACTCGTGATTGTGTAACACCTCTCCAAAAGAATGCCCGAAAATTGCCGCTAATAGTTTATTACCGATGCCGTTAAACATAGAAACACAAATTGCTCGAGACAAGGGAGGAGATAAAAATGGCAGTAAACCCACGGAGTGATTACGTAAGACGGTCTGAATGGAAAACGTGATTAGGACAAACAATTAGGACAATAAATCGCTCGCATGTGACACTGGACGCTCCGTTGGACGCGAGTGTCTATATTTAAACGATTGGCCCAAACTCAATGACTGGTCAACTGTAGCTGAAGTGACAGCCAAAACAAGCCGCCTCCTTTAACTAAGCCCTGCCGTTATTGTTCACGTCGGTGGCCAGTGGAGGCTGTCGTATCTATTGTGTGGCCATTTCTGGGAAAATCCCCCCATCGCCGCTCGCTGCATAATGAGAGGCTGGACGGTTTTTTTGCTTGAAAATAGCTGCAAAAGAATGAAGTCTGCTGCCAGCCGGTTTCTAGAACAGAAAAAACAAACAATGACCCAAAGTTTTCTCCGCGCTGACCTGAGGACAGCCCGTACGTTTGGCCTCGCTGTGAACGGGCCGGAACTGAGTTCTTTTTTCAGTTTCGTCTCGGCTGCTGAAGAAAAAGCGTCCGACGCAATCTCATCAGATTCGTCGCCGGAACGACATGTTGGAAACAATTCCGGTCAAACTGACCGATGCGCAGTTTTTTGACGTCACGCCAGTGATGTCAACCTCAGAACAACGTCTCCCAATGCAGTGTTTGTTTTATCTTAGTCGAGCGTGGCAGTTTGAGAAGTGGTAACATCTCTGGGAGCGGGTGTAATGTTTCCCATATTTAGACGATTGTTCAGCTGAAGGCTGACGCGAATACTTCTCAGGACTTTCGGGTCATAAATGAAAGTATTTGAGCCGTTGATGGAGCTGATGCAATCGTATAATTGTCGTGACATTTGACTAAAAAAACCCACAAGTTTGAACCTAATTGTGGCATTAAAGGGTGGGGATGAAACAAAACAAACAAACTCCTGCAGATTACCAAAGTTGGTAATCGCGTTCATCCTCGGGGGACAATTCGTTTGCACAAAGTGTCATGGCAACCCGACTTGTTGTTGTCGAAACATGTTGGCGTGGACGTGAGTGACGGAAGGACTAACGTGAGGACTCATGCAAATGCTCACCAAGCCTGGTTACCAGCAACACTGAAGCAATTAGTTTGTTAAGACCTGCAGCATCTTGGCCTGCGCTCGTTTCTAAACCGTTGCATGTGTGTGCGTGGCTCTTGTTAAAAAGGTGGACGCGCTGTGATTTCGCCTCCCTCCTCCTTCTGTTTATGTAGCTCACAGGTTGTTCACAGGATAGCATCAAATAAAAGTGTTACACTTCACATTTGATGGCAGATTGCCACTGTGTCGGGGAAGGTTCATGTTAGACTTTCGTTGCTGCACGTTTAAATACACCAGGTTGCATTTAAAAACCAAAGGTGTCGGTTGTGCTCTAAATCGATGCCTCCTTCACTCGCAGTCCACAAATGCACCACAGATCTACAGATTATTGCTTGAAAAGCTTCACAAATCATTAGATTAACTAACACGACATTAATAACTGTTACGCAGATGCCCGGTAAATTGGTTTCATGGTGTTCTCTTGGTTTCTATTAAAGTATATTTCTGGAGTCTTTGGAAGTCTTCATTTTCCCAAATCACAGGCTCACCTGTCACAGTTTGAACTTCTTTGCCACTGACTTGGTGTGCGTAAACACATGCTGTTTAGCCCGGTTCGTGTTTGTGCTACGTTCAAAGACCAGGAGAACGCGGGCGCTGATCGCTCGTGTTAATCTCTTATTTTCTGCCACTTTCTCTCTGTTGAAAAGACAACAAGCTCCCCGAGGAACCACAGGCCGGCCCGGCCTCCACTGTCCTGCCCCGACCACAGACGTCCTCCGCTGATTGCTACCCACTTCGCAAACCCTCTTTCATCCTTTTTTCCCCAGCGGTGGTCCCTTTTCTTTTTTAGGTGATCCTCGTTTCACCCAGCTCTAAATTGAAAGGCAGTGATGCATTCGCAGGAGTGGGGAGTGTTTTTTTTCAGCCGGCAGTGTGTCCTGGTTCCGGCTTTATTTAGCAGAGGTGTGGCTGTTGGGTTTCCCTCTGTTGCTTCCCATAACCCCACCACCAGCCCTCGGTCCATGTGAAGGACACTGGGAGCCGAGCCCAGGGCAGACGGGGCCACACAGACTGACATTCTGACGGCCGGCCCCGGGCAAACGTCCAGACGGACAAACTTGGCTCCAAATGAAAGATTTGAAATAGTGTGGGGCAATTTTGGCGTCATATATAGGAGGGGATTCAAACAGGAAACAAAACGAGCATGTTTGCAGCATCTACTTCTTGCCCAAAGCGTTCTTTTGTCGTTTCACAAGCGACTCGTCAGCTCGGCGACTTTTCTTGTAAAGTTTTGAGGACCCACTTTAACAGAGGACATTCATTCCCCCCCTGAAGGCTCCCATTCATCCCACTTTATTAACGGCCGCACTAACTGAGAGGTTAATGAAATTACGTCGCGCTAAGGACATGGGAGTCATTAAGCCTATAGCTGTGAGCGACTCCAAACAGCTAATAAAGTTAGATGAAGGAGCTTTAAGAGCGTGAACTAATATGACCCCCTGACCGCCACCTCGGGAGAATGGCTCCTTTGGAGGACTATTTTCACAGGCAGCGAGGAGGAAAAGGCGTCGCGAGGGACGCGTGCAGTCGCAGCTCGGCGCAACAGAGGCGGGCAGTGTTGGCTCCGTGCCGTTGGTGCCCGAAACCTAAATCTGACCTTTCCGTGGATGTTTACTGTGTACACAAGCGCCTGTATCTCAGTGATCCCAAAACTGTGACATGACTGAATCTGACATAAGCGTGAGGGCGTGTGGGTGCAGATATCCAGGTTGGAAACAGAATCCAGCCCTTTCAGGGGGGGGGGTGGAAACAACGGCGCCCTGTCTTTGCACCGGGCCGAGTTTCTTACCTAATCTCTGCAGGTCTCTGCTTTGTTGTGTCTGCTGGATCTTTGATCTGATACGCTCCTGCTCACTGCGGCTCTCCTGATCTTTCTCCTGGAAAAAAGCAAACAGAAATCGCACGTTTATCGCAGCTGCAAACACGCAAATGCTGTTTTTTTTCTTCCATTTCTCAAGAAACGTGTTGAGCAGCGACATGCTGTCGGGCTGAAAAGCTTTATCATCCGTCTGATGTCAGCTGGTGACATCAAGATTACTCTGCTGGAGTTTGAGGTCAAATGGCCCGTTCAGGTAGAAGGACATAAAACACACAGAAAAACTGATCATCCATTCAATTTTTTTTCTTGTGTGCAAAGTGTGGGGCAGAAAAAATCATTCAGGAGAAGAAAAAAAGGGGAATATGGTGCTAAATTTTTGTGACAACAGAAGAAAAAAAAAAGCTGCAAGGAAAAAGCCAAAACTCATCCATCAAGCTCTCAAAAATAAAAGCCTCTCATCAAATCACAGTAAATCCTATTAATTGTTCTGCATCCTAAAACTCATTAAGAAGAAAACATTTTATTTTGAAATCAGAAATTAAGACCAAAGGGGAAGTAGATGCCCCCCATCTCTTCTGTGCGAATCCCACCCACGTTAAAGCTCGGACTCTCCCCGTCTGGTTGTCTCATCAAAGCACAACGCAGAAGTGGTGTGGCACTCAGGGCGACAGCCTACGATGAGAGAGGGAGCAGAGCGGCAGAGAGAGGAGCTCTCTTGGGGGAAGGCAGCAGTATTTTGGCATATGGAGAGGAAACGGCAGAGGTGTGGAGGGAGGACGGAGGGGGGGGAAGCTGTTGATGCCTCCGCCTCTACTGTTGGGCCTCTGGTGCCTGACCTTGAGCAACTCTGCGGGAGAATCAGCTGCACAAACAAGGCTCCTCTGGGCACTCATGCGCGCGCACACTCTGTAAATCACTTCAAAAGATGTGTTCGATCTTTGAACATTGTGCACATTTTCAATCGAGAGGTAAAACTGTCTTCAGAGAGGGATGTCACACACTCAAAGAGTCAAACTGCATCGCGGCGCGCAACCTCCTTGAAGGTGTTTCACAAGAGAGACGTCTGGGCTTCAGACGTTTAGGTGGATCCTGAGAAAACATACCGGACTTGAACTTACATTCTGAAAATATAATACTTGAAGCAGATTTACAGCCTGCTATTACCTCCAAGCGCTCCTGAGCGCACATTTGCAGCCTCTGAAGCAGGCGAAGAAAAGCATACATACACGCGACCGCGCAGTCGCATGCCGCAACCAGTTCGGAACGACGTCGTCCCAGACGGGAGGTCGGCGCAGTTTGTCAACGGCAGCGTTTGAAAGAATTTCAGGCGTGACGGCGCTGCGTTTTGAATGGATTTCAGCGACCGCACTTTGGGATCCGCGTGGGCGGAGAAGGATGTCACGCGGCCGCCGACCACCAAACAAAACACAGGTCGAGTTGAGGAGGGACGGCGGGCTTTTTCTGCTCCGTTGACCGTGACCTTCCGCACCTCCAGCCGATTACAGGCCAGAGCGGCTTCACCCACCGAGCGGAGAAGGTAATCAGACACTGCAGCGGCACAACAGGTCGGCCCGGTCAGCAGCCAGCATTCACTCTGTCACAAACGTTTAGAGGTGAGTAAAACGCAGGGAGTAAGAAGTAAATATGAAAGAATAACAGTATTAATCGGAATAACAGGTGCTCCGATGTCACTTTTTCCGAGACTAAACTATCCCCACATGAAGCTAATAAATAAGCAGCAGGGAATTTGGTGCGCGAAAAGGTCTTTTCAGCATTTCAAGAGAACAGCAATTGTTTCGGATACAATCTGGCTCACCGCAGTGGAAAGCAGAAATTTAGTAGCGTGCTCAGTTAATGAGTCATTGACGAGTGTGATGAGTCTGGAGGGAACAAACAGGCTCCACAAAAGACTGAAGGCACGACACTGTAATAATGCCAGAGGACCGACACAAAAGGGGGGGACCTTCTCCTTCGGAGTGGAGTCGCTCAATCAAAGAGTCACAGGGGGAGATAATTGTTTTAGAGCCGTAAACACAATTAGAGAGTCGCTCCTCGCGCCTCACCCCTCCTCCTCCTCCTCCTCCTCTCTCGCTCCCAGGAGTCAGACAGACAGCCATCATTTCAAAGCTCCCACTAAACCACAGGGAACATATTTCTCACAGACAGTGAGAGAAAAAAGGGGAACGATGGGGGAAGCGGCGCGTCGGAGCGACTGCCAGCCACCGCGCTGTCATTAGCGGCTTCACTCTGGCCCCGAGAGTCGGGACCTGACAGAGTGGAACCAACACTGACACCCCCCCCCCCACACACACACACACACCAGCGCGTCCCCCCCCACCCCCCCAACCAGTCGACCCATCTGGCCCCGGGAGCCCGTTTGTGTCGGACTGCCGTTGCAAAATCTCCAACTGGCTAAAAAGCACGAAAACAACTGTCCTCTCTGGTGACCGCAGCGAGGCGTGGAACATCTGGACTCATCTGAACCCTCAAAACTATAAAAAAAAACCAACAATGACACACACACCTCCTTCACAAGACAAACGAGATCAACTCGGGATTAACGCGCTCAGCTTGGCCGCTCCAGTTTTCCATGGCAGTTAAATCCATCAGGCCGCCCGCGAGGTCAGAGCGTTTTTTGGAGGGTCTTCCGCGCTTCGGCGTAGAGAACCTGGCGGCTGGCTTTCCATTACTGCAGCCGGCGCGCGCAACCGCACGCTCGGCTCACCTCCAGCGACTGCAATACGGGAGCTGGAATAAAGTAGCAATCATCTGGGTATCGCACGCGCCACAGGAGTCGACCCCGATTTCACTTTCACATCATCATGCGGCGGTCCGAGCCCACTCGCTGCTCACTGGAGCTTTAGAATCGACTCAAACCTGCCAAAAATCAATTGATCAGCTTAGTTTGACACTTGTGATCTTCACTTTCTTCTGACACGTCTGTTGAATGACTGTCAGACACAGCTGAGCCTCCTCGACGCGCCGCCCGCAGTGCGAAATCCATCCAGGAACCTCATCCACACAAACTAAGAATCTCTTCTTAAGCTCAACATGGAGCGAATGAATTTCATGCCATTCATCACATGCTACCTGTAACCTTTCAACCTGAACAAGAAGTGATCAAACACGGCAATAAAGCCTTATGTACACAAACCTGAAATGTAAACACAAAGGCGACAGCGTCCCATTAGTCCAGACAGACAGAAAGCAGAGAGAAAAGGCCAATTTAAGGACGTCACAGTTGACAAAAACAAAACAAAAATAAACAAAGATGAAAGAAAGTCAGAGGAGCGTTTGGTCTGTGAAAACCAGAGTGAGATTTACCTTCTTCTTCTTCTTCTTCTTCTTCTTCACGAGACTGACTGAGTGAGTGAGTGACTGAGAGACTCCCTCCTCCTCTCCCTCCCTCCCTCCCTCCCTCCCCCTCTGTCAGCAGTAACCCTCCTGGAGGCAGGACGTCCGCTACTCTGCCGCTCAGCTCCCTCAGCCACATCACACACACACACAAACATTTACACCACCACAAACACTACACACACACATAATACCAAGAGGCCACTCCTTTGACTTCCCCTCCCTCCTATTCTGTCTCCAGAGGGATCCGACCCCCACGACACACACACACACACACACACACACACACACACACACACACACACACACACACACACACACACACACACA